>JAYESA010000002.1:65421353-66011353 GCA_036927795.1 Iris macrosiphon
GGTATCTTTTTCTATCTGATATTTGGTGCAACTCATCCTCTAACATTTGTTAATCATCTTAAAGTTCTCATCTGTACATTAGTATCATAATACATACACAATTAATCTTCTAGTCATTACAACACCATGATATCTCACAGGTATCCTTATACCCCTCGGACTATTCTCTGATACATACAACCTCTACAATCAAATTTAGCACGGTTCCTATACTTACTTTACTTCTATATATATATATTGTCTCCCTCCTCTACTGCTTGGATCACTTGTACTATTACTCCCAAATATTTATTATCCATATTAACTTATATACCAATCCAATATCATTACACAAGGTACTTACCGTTACTAAGCACATTACTCAACTAATCCCTGATATAGAAATACTAGTACTCTTGATATAGTAACACTAACTTCCTAACTACACAACATATGTCCTTAAGGTTCTAGGACACTAGCTTCATCATTAGATTACCTCATCATACTCACTAAAAATTATGATCACTTGCATCCAATGCACTAGTTATTAACTTCTATAATACACATGTTTCACTCCATTCTTAAGGCAGGCATATGGTTCCATATCTCTATTGATGTATAAGCCAATCATCTGGAAAAATATATCCAGTCAGGATTGGAGCGAAGTACATACCTCTGAAAGCAGTTTCAATAACATAATCGAGCAAATAAAATAGATAATAGAAATAAAATACAAGATCACTAAATATATGAATGAATGAACAATATGTATACAGGTAATGTACGAGAATATAGAACAACAATATGAATATCTGCAATATAATAAAATAACTGCAATCTAACTAATATGCCTCAGAATACAAGTTTATTATGTGATCGGTTTGGCTGAACATGATCAATAAGGTAAGGCGATTACAAGTGAGGTATGTAATCAGAATGTACACAATGAATAATGGGGCTTTGATCACATATTCAACTCCTACTCTCTCATCCCCAACTAATAGCAATTGATCCAATTACGACATGCTACGAACATAAATATGACCATTGAACACGAGCAGTGGGTGTACATGAATATAATAACCATTGAACACGAGAAGTGGGTGTACACGAATAAGCACACTGAATACGAGAAGTGTGTGAACATAAAATTTAAATCAATACCCAATATACACAACGAAATACATGTACACACGTACCCGCGAACACGGTAAGGGATAATATCTCCTGACGGGATTCATGCAGTATGATTCCGTAAAATCACTGTATTAGAATCAAGTATACAATTCTAGAACATGCATATATACACTATTATGAATTGAAAACTATCAAAGAAATATACTCGCTTGAAGTCCTGAGCAAGGTATGTCTCTCGATGCCCAAGCTGGTGTCACACAGACCTATATAAGATATGTTACATCAATACAAGGTTCAAGAATAAAAATAAGTTAAGTTGATGCAATGCTAGGTTATAAAGCCATTTCTAGGTCAAACCGATTAAATCTAGGTTGCAAGAGTCTAACACTAGGACACTAAGTTAATACACTATGAAACTATGCTATACTAGCTACCTATGATACTATGAAATACTCAAAAAGTCGTATCCTAAGATACACAACTTTAATTATATAAAAATAGTAGTTTAGATATATATATATATATACGAGTCAATATACATAATACTATAACAAATCAATGAAAATATGATACCTTGGCCTTGCACCAATGCGTATCACACCTATCTTGATGTCCAAACCCAATACCTTGAGTATCGACCCAATACCTTGGTATTACCTTGGTATCCCGAGGTAATCCAAAACCTTTATATATAGCTAACCCATTAAACCCCCAATACCCTATATGCAAGTATATGCTAACAATATAATATATATCAATAGCAATATAGAAACTAACTATAATATAATACATACATAGGTAAGTATACAGTTAACTATAAACTAAATAATACACTAACCCACTAACTACTAACCAACAATACAACTAGTATACATATCTATATATACTAACTACACAATATCACAATTACATATATACCTATACCTATAGCTAACTATATACTAACAAGTATATCACTACTACCTATCTACTATAAACTACTAACCCAAAATCCTCAACTAACTGAGTACCTGAAACAGATACTGCTCGATACCTTACGGAACTAATAAAGTGCTCAGTGCAAAGTGACTGTCTGATAATATGCAGTATTGCACAGTTAACTTGCTACCTGCTCAACCAAATATTGTAGATCCTGTGCACGAGCCAGTGCAATGACTGCTCTATACTGCACAGAAGGTCCTTGCATATCCTCCTTGTGTGCACGAGCTCTGTTGGTTCTCTGATACACAATATAGTAGGATACTGCACAGTTCTTCCCCTTTTTTGTGTAGAGAAGTTGGTGTACACACTACTGCAGGCCTCTTCATGGCTGTACCCTTACTGCATTGCTGAGAAAACTGCTCACTGAGGGAGGCTGCACTACTACTTGGTGAGTTTAGGTGCTGCACTGCCCAACTACTCATCTTAGAAAAACTACAGCTGCTACTGCTGAGTCTAGGTGCTGTACTGTGTTCTCCTCATTCACGAGCACTGCCTCGAGCTGTAGTTAGCTGCTGCCACACTGATGCACTTTACTGTAGTAAAGCGCTGATATTGCCATGAGCTGCTGGGCTCCCCTTCTTCTACTGCTAACTCTCTCACTCACTACCTCACACACTCACACACATACAAACACAACTCAATATTAAGCTCACATGTATTTACATAAACACTCCTATATATATAACAATAGCTATATATCTATATATATATGTACTCCTCCCTCTATGTATATATATCAATATCTATATAGCTATCCAACTCTCTATATATATATATCTACATATGCATATATATATACACTCTTATATATATATATATATATATATATATATATATATATATATATATATATATATAAACACTAATACATATATATATATAGATATAATTAGATACATATACGCATATATACTCACCCATAGATATAAACACATAGATATAAACACCTAGCTATAAACACATGGATATGAATACACTCACCCATATACTATCGATATATATATATATAACACATACACACACACACACACACACACACACACACACACAAGCATACATAGATGAGGACAAAAACCAAATATGTGGAGTGCACCGCACTCGTATCACACTTATTTTATGATAAGCTTGCGATACGGCTCCAACACAAACGCATCTCGGAGGACACGTACAAGTCTAATATACTAAATTTGAATAATATGTATAATAATTAGATCAACTACGTGTCCGTGTCATGATGTGATATGCACAAGTTTCCGTGTCGGAGAAAAACCTCTAAAATCAATCAGTATCGCCAAATTTACGAGATACGGCCTACACGTATCCAATTGTGGACACGACTCTAGTCACAAACAAGCAATCATATATCATATTGATCTATTTAACCAAATGACAAATACTACATATGCCACCAAATGACAAACACTACATATGCCACCAAATGACAAACACTACATGTGCCAATCTCGGAATTCTCCAAAATTGACACCAAAATGCACATAACTTCCAACATAGGTCTCCTATGAACCTAAAACCAATTTCTATGGGTAGCCTATGCATGTGGGTTGGTTTTTTATAGTTAAATCTCAGATTTAGAGTCTACTAGAAGAGAAAAAACTAAAATTTACCTTTTGAGAGATGGATTCCAAATAAAAATCTCCATATTGAAATATAGCTCCTTTCCTTGTTACTCCTTGTTTCCTTCTTGTAGATCCTTGATGTAGTAGCCTAAATTGAGAAATAGGGAAGGAATTTATAAAGAAATTGGTGGATAATTGATGAGAGAATGAAGAAAATTTGAAAGAGGAAAAACTAGATCTAAATGGAATGGAAAAATAAAATAACAGAGACACTCTCTCTCCTCCTCTAATGGCCGGCCCTAGCCCTCTCCCCAAGCAAGTATGAAATGTCCTATTTACCCCTTGGGGCCTCTCATAAAGAAATTAATTAGGGAGAGAAGTTTCGAGTCTAATGGTTTCACTAATTAATCCAACCTCCTAATTCATGGGCCTAATTCATGGGTTCAATCTAAACCAATCTAAAATATTTGGTTCATGCAACTAATAAATTGGTTACATTCACTACACAAGTTTAAAATAAATCTATAACTAACAATAATTAAATAATACAACAATAATTAATCATGCATGCATAATATTTAAATATAATACATCCTAAAATTAAAATATCTATGTCAATTACCAAACTATCCTTAAATAAAAATGTGATGGTGATAATCTACCCACCTTAGAAAATTTTTGTCCTTGAAATTATGGAAAAAACTAACTACAGAAGCAAATAATACAATGTAAGAAAGAATTATACCTCACGGCTCAAACATATATGGATATCGCTCGCGCATCTCGGCCTTCCGCTCCCAGGTACTCTCTCCTGGCGAGTGATGCCTCCATGCGATGCATACCAAAAGAATTGTCTGGTTCCTCAGCACCTTCTCTCTCCGATCGAGAATCTCCATTGGCTACTCTGGATAGCTATGAGTAGGGCCCACATCTATCTTCGAGTGATCCAACACATGACTGGGATCTGCCATGTACCATCTCAACTGTGACACGTAAAACACGTTGTGCACTCCCTCCAATGCTGGTGGTAAGTCTAGTCTGTATGCAACTGCATCGATCCTCTCAAGAATACTGAAAGGTCTGATGAATCACGGACTAAGCTTTTCGCCTCCACTGAAACGAATCATGCCACGTGTTAGAGAAATTCTTAAAATAATTAGACCACCAACCTTACACGAAATACAACCTTAGTACTCTAACAAAACAGCAATCAATCAAAAATAATACAAAATAAAAATTTATACCTCAAATTCTAAAGGTCTCCGGTGGCTAACGACCCAATGCCGCTACCTGTCTTGCGCCACTCGAAGTCTATCCCTGATAAGCTTCACCTTCTCGGCTGTATCCACTACCATCTCTGGTCCCAATAAAGCACTCTCACCAACATCATCCAAGGATAATGGAGTGGGGCATCTCCTTCCATATAATGCCTCGAATAGTGACATCTCGATACTGGCTTGGTAGCTGTTGTTGTATAAAAAATCTATCAAGTGAAGGTAATCCTCCCAAGAACCTCCAAGATCCAAAATACAGGTGCATAGCATGTCCTCGAGATTCTGAATAGTCCTCTCCGACTGTCCGTCAGTCTGAGGGTGATATGCGATACTGAACTTGAGCTGAGTACCCATGCTAGCCTACAAACTCCACCAAAAGTGGGACGTGAAGTGACTATCCTGATTCGAGACTATGCTCACTGGAATATCGTGTAATCTGACTATCTGGCACACATACATCTCCGCGAGCTTCTCCGTAGATGTACCCATTTAAAATGGTAGAAAGTGGGCTGATTTGGTTAACTTGTCCACAATAACCCAAATCGCATCTTTACCTCCTGGAGAATGCGGAAGTCCCGATACAAAATCCATGGTCACATGCTACCATTTCTACTCTGGAATGGGTAAAAAATGAAGCAATCCACTTAGCCTCTGTCTTTTCGACTTTACCTGTTGGCAAACTAAGCATCTGGATACGCAGCTAGCTACCTCCAGCTTCATACCATACCACCATACATGCTCTCATGTCTCTATACATCTTGTTGGCACCTGGATATATAGAGTACTGAGATCAATGTGCGTCCTGCAGAATCTCCTCGTGTAATGCTCCTCTCGGTACACACAACCTGGTACCGTGACGTAATAATCCATTATCTGGGAAGATGAAGTCCTCTGCCAGCCCCATATGAACCTGTGCTCTGATGCTCCTCTGAGACTCTTCCTCATACTATCCGGCTCTGACCTGGTCCATCAGCTCTGACTACACCTGAAGTCCCCATATCTCTGCTGTGACTCCAGGAACTAGTACCTCAATGCCCAAACTATCAAGATCGGCCAATAAATGTCTATCTCTCGTCAAGCACATATCTACGGGATACCTGTTCAAAGCATCAACGACTATGTTGGCCTTTCCTGGATGGTACTGCAAGAAAATATTGAACTCTTTTTGTGTGAACACATACTTCAAGATACCTCATGTTGAGCTCTTTTTTTGTAAACATATACTTCAAGCTCTTATGGTCTGTGAAGATCTCCACTCTCTCTCCATACAAGTAGAATTTCTATAATTTGAGAGCAAAGATAACTGCTGCCAACTCCAAGTCATGGGTAGGGTAGTTCTTCTCATATTGACGTAATTGCCTGGAAGCATAGGCAATCACCTTCCCGTGTTGCTGCAACACACAACCTAAACCCTTTTTCGATGCATCACTGTATATGGAAAATCCTTCTGCTCCTGATGGCAAAGTCAATATTGGAGTTGTAGTCAACATCTTCTTCAGTTCCTCAAATGCTGACTGTCAATCCTCAATCCAGATGAACTCCACGTCCTTCCTGGTTAGTCTAGTCATCGTCTCTGTAAGTCTGGAAAAGTCCTGAACAAACCTTCGATAGTAGCCTGCCAATCCATGAAACTCGTGATCTCTGCTACTGAACTCGGGATAGACCACGATTCAACTGCTGAAATCTTCTTCGGATCCCCTGAGATTCCATCTCCTGTAATAACATGCCCAAAAAATTCAACCTTATCAAGGAAGAACTTATACTTTGATAGCTTGCCATACAGCTTCTCCTTCCTGAGGGTCTCTAGAACTATCCTCTAGTGCTGCTCATGCTCTACTGGGATCTTCGAATATATCAGAATATCATCAATGAAGACTACAACAAATTGATCCAGGTACTTATGAAATACCTTGTTCATCCGGTTCATGAATACTGTCGTAGCATTGGTCAACCCAAACGGCATCACCAAGAACTCAAACTATCCATAACGAGTCCTGAATGCTATCTTCGGGGTGTCTTCCTTCTTCACTTTTACCTAGTGGTATCCTGACCTCAAGTCTATCTTTGAGAATACCTTCGCTCTGCTCAACTGGTCAAACAAATCATCAATCTGCGGTAACGGGTATTTGTTCTTGATAGTGAGGTTGTTAAGTGCCCTATAGTCGATACACATACATACTGACCCATCCTCCTTTGGTACAAAAAGTACTGGAGCACCCCATGGTGATGAACTAGAATAGATAAATCCTTTGCCTTGTAACTCATCCACCTGCTTTTTCAACTCTTCCAGTTCGCTGTTGTTGACTCTATAGACATGCTAAGATATCGGCTCTGTGCCTGGTACCAAATATGTAGAGAATTCTACATCTTTTTCTGGCAGCAACCCCGATAATTCTTTTGGAAAGACATCCATAAACTCTGCAATCAACAGATATGGCGGCTCCTGCTCTTCTACTAAAGCTCCATAGAAATTGCCTTCGCTCTGCTCAGTTCCTCGGACGAACTCAAACTCTGGCTCTCCTGGTGTCTGAAATAAAACTCTGTCTCCACGATAATCGATACTAGCGTGATGCCTACTCAACAATCCATCCTGAGTACTATATCGTAACTTGGAAGTGGTATTATGAGTAAACATATGCTCAACTCTCGGCTTCCCAAATAAACTCTCTGGTTCTTACAAACATCACTGACCAGGATAATGCCACCCCCGGTCGTGATCTTATAAGTCCTCGCCAATGGTTCAGACTCAAGACGATGCCTCAAAGCAAAAGATACAGAGACAAAGCTATGAGAAGCACCAGAATCGAATAAAATATGAGCTGGAAAGGAATTGAGATAAACTGAACCTGAGATAACATCGCTAACCGACTCCTCCTACTCGACAGTCAAGGCAAAAGCTCTCCCCTGTCCCTGAGCTCCTCTCTGCTGAGCAAACTGCTACTGCTACAGTGGTAGTGGTCCTCTCTGTTGTCCAGTGGTCTAGCGGGTGCTCTCTACGCCTGACCTCCGTCCTGAGCTGGACGAGTTAGGACTTTAGGACAAGTCCTCAACTGATAATCTCCCAAACTGCAGAATAAGAACTGACCAAGTCTCATCCTGTATGCATCCCATCCGTATCCTTGCTTCTTACAAAAAGTGCAAGGAACAGCTTCCCTCTGGATCTGATGCATCTGCTGTGCCGACGCTCTAGCTGGCCCGTAATACTGTTGCCTCTGATGCTGGTAATGCCTCTGGTGCTGCTGCTGGAAATGAGGCCTCTTCGCTGGACCCGTGTTGGTGCTGGATCCTCCTGTGTCCCTTGGCCTCTTAGAGCCAAGCTCTAAGTTATCCTCCGCTCTCTGCGCCTATCTGAGAATCTCCTTGAAGGTGGCGGTAGGATCTCCGTTGGTGTGGGATTTGACCTACCGGTTCAGAATCTTCCTGAACTTCCTCACTCTACCTCTAGGGTTCTGTCCCTCCACAAAGCAACCTACTCGGTAATACTCCACCGCATACTCGTCCACCGATATACCTCCCTAAACGAGGTACTGGAACTGGCTCTCCAAAGATGTAAGAGCCACATCTGGGAAGAACTTATCCTTAAAAAGCTTTTTGAAAGATTCCCAAGTGAGTCCTGGTACTGTAATCCTGGGGTCTGTCCGAAACTATGTCAAAGCAATATCGAACATCATACACCCCGCTGCCTCTATCTGTAATATATCTGGAATCTGTGCTTGTCAAAGGTTCCACTCAATGTCCTCAATCTAATCATCTGCATAAAGGATCCCCTCTATGTCTCTGAAGTTCTTTGGGGCCATTCTCTTGAAGTCTATGATGGTATCCGGCCTCGGCTGCTGAGGAATAAACTAAGGTGGTACCGTCTGTGGCTGGACTGTAGTAGCTCTCTCAACTGCTGCAAGTGCGATCTGGTGAGCATTCTCCACGCTCTATCGTAGGACCTCTGACTGACGCTGTTGAGCCTCCATCATCTGCTGGAAGAGCGCGAACATCTGTATCTGATCAACTGCTGGTGGTGGGGGTAGAAGATCCTCGAAAACTATCTATCTGTCCTTGGTACTGGAGGTGGAGCACCTCCAAAGGTTGCTGCTAATATGTCCACCTGGACTGGTGAAGCTGACCTCCTGAATGTAGGTGCTGGACCATCGTCTGAAGGTACTGCCCTTAAGGGTGATAAAGTGACTGATCGTGCTATCGCGGCACCTGAGCGCTGGAAACGCGTCTTTGGTGGCATCCTGAAGATAGATTAAAATAAGGAATCAATATTGAATATGATATGATATCATCAAAGAAGGACATAATTTATTCAAAGTAAAAGATAACATTCAATAGATAAGGACGGAAAATCAGATATTGGAATTTTTTTCTAGTTGTGATTGAGTAAACTCTCAGCCTAAATCCTATTTTCCTAAAGCAGGCTCGTAGCAGTACTCTAGGCGCGCACAACTACGAAAGCGTACTACTTGCGAATATAGAACTACATGGGCCTCCTCTAAAAATGTGTCACGACCCGCACCCGGATATTCGGGTACGAATACGTGGTTACGTCCAGCCTACGCCACAACATCGATGGTAGAACGCTGTCTGGGTCATTTCTAACTATCTAACATCTCAACAATATAATATGGTACCTGTCAATCATGTCAACTCTAAACGGAGGAACAATATGGTATCTCACAAGTATGACTAATCTTAATCACAAAACAAACTAAGAAAGATAAAGCATGAATGAATAGCGAAGGAAAGAATAAGATACAATCCATAATCTGAAATAATATGCAAACTGTGAATCTCCATAAATATAGTCTAATATATGCCAACACAAATAAACTAGACCTTCGGGCTCTGCAACTAAGTCCCCCTGTACTATAGGAGTATCCTCTATAGGTACGCCGTCCTATGGCCCATAGAATGTGGGATACTACTCTATAAGATAATCTTTTGGAAAAATATATCCAGTCAGGATTGGAGCGAAGTACATACCTCTGAAAGCAGTTTCAATAACATAATCGAGCATATAAAATAGATAATAGAAATATAATACAAGATCACTGGACATATGAATGAATGAACAATAAGTATATAGGTAATGTATGAGAATATATAACAACAATATGAATATCTACAATATGATGAAATAACTGTAATCTAACTAATGTACCTCAGAATACAAGTTCATTATGTGATCGATTTGGGTGAACATGATCAATAAGGTAAGACGATTATAAGTGAGATATCTAATCAGAATGTACATGATGAACAATGGGGCTTTGATCACATAAGCAACTCCTACTCTCCCATCCCCAACTAATACCAATGGGTCCAATCACGACACCCTACGAAGACGAATATGACCACTGAACACGAGCAGTGGGTATGCACGAATATAATAACCACTGAACACGAGCAGTGGGTGTACATGAATAAGAACACTGAATACGAGCAGTGTGTGAACACAAAATATAAATCAATACCCAATATACATAATAAAATACATGTACACGAGTATCCGTTGAACACGGTAGGGGATAACAACTCCTGACGGGATCCATGTAATATGAGTCCTTGAAATCACTGTGTCAGAATTAAGTATACAATTCTAGAAAATGCATATATACACTATTATGAATTAAAAACTAGAAATATACTCGCCTGAAGTCCTGAGCAAGGTATGTCTCTCGATGCCCAAGTAGGTGTCACACAGACCTATATATGGTATTTTGCATCAATATAAGGTTCAAGAATGAAAATAAGTTAAGTTGATGCAATGCTAGGTCATAAAGCCATATCTAGGTCAAACCGATTAAATCTAGGTTGCAAGAGTCTAATACTAGGACACTAAGTCAATACACTATGAAACTATGCTATACTAACTAACCTATAATACTATGAAATACTCAACAAGTCGTATCCTATGATACACAAGTTTAATTATATAAAAATAGTAGTTTAGATATATATACGAGTCAATATACATAATACTATAACAAATTAATAAAAATATGATACCTTGGCTTTGCACCAATACGTATCACACCTATCTCGATGTCCAAACCCAATACCTTGAGTATCGACCCAATACCTTGATATTACCTTAGTATCCCGAGGTAATCTAAAATCTCTAGATATAGCTAACCCATTAAACCCCCAATATCCTATATGCTAATATATGCTAACACTATAATATATCATTACCAATATAGAAACTAACTATAATATAATACATACATAGATATGTATACAGTTAACTATAAACTAAACAATACACTAACCCACTAACTATTAACTAATAATACAACTAGTATATATATCTATATATACTAACTACATAATATCACAATTACATATATACCTATAACTATGTAAACCTCCTCACCCAAAATTAGGCCTACTTGGCTTAGATAGTGAAATTAGGGCTAGTTGAACCCAATTAGCAATAAAATACGACATTTGATTTAACTATACAATATTTATATCCCTTAGTGCACCGTACCGTTGTTTCGATAATTGGAGCACTATACTAGCCATTGCCTATCTACAAATTTTACAACCTTGCCCTAGACGTGCCCGCCTACTATTCTGACCTTTGTGTAACTTATAATTATGCTCTCTGGTGCTATATTTTAGTCGCACAATAAACGTCGCGGACGTTATTTCTTAATTCTAAATAAAATACAGCTTTGTACCCTTGTGCGTTCCAATCAAAATTGGAGACACAATCTTGACCGTTTTGTGCGACCCAAAAATTTGATAATATTCTACACTAAATCCTTTATGTCCATGACACTTGTGTTCCACCTAATTTTATTCTCATATACTTCAAATAAATTTAAGAATATCGTGCCCATTCAATTTAATTAATTAAAACCTAATTTTCATTTTTGTGCAATTTTCCCAATTGTTGGGCATTTTTATGCAAAATTGCATTGAGGTGTCCACCCCATTGGATAATACATGAAGAAATCCAACTTTTCACTTCATAGGAATTTTTCCATAATTTTCGGGATGTGCAACGCGCAACATCGCCCCTTTATTTTAAACCTATCCCCGCATTAAAATAATACAATTATGGCCCTCCAAATATCCTCATGTGAGCCCAAGGCCCAACCCAAGAGGATGTTGACCAAAGTCAAATATTCCTAGGTCAACACCCTTACATGTGCATGTATAAATAATTAATTTTTTTCCTTTTCTCTTTAGTTTTCCAAAACCCATCCCTAAAACTATACCTAGCCGACACAACTGTTCATCCCCTCCCCCATCACTGTTCAGCACCTTCCCCGGCCATCCCCCTTCGCCAGAATCCGGCGAGCCGACCTCCTCTCCCCTACGCCTGCCTTCCTCCTCGACCGAGCAACCCAGCTGCACCTTGCCACACCCGAGCCCCCTCTCCCTCGTCGACTTCTCCTTCTCCTCCTCCCATCTTTGGCTAACCCGAGCCGTCGACTCCACCGCACCTCCCTTTGCACACCGCCTCTGACTTTTTTGTATCTCGACCGAACTCCGTCCTTCTCCTCGACCACAGCCTCTCCTCCGACCGAGCAACTGAACCACGGCTACACCATTACCGTACCACCAGCACTTCACCACCACCCCTCCCTTCTCAGCCCGGCCCCCTATCTCTACCACCTCTCCTCCCCTCGTCCCCATCTCCTCCTCCTCCGCCTAGCCTGAGCCACTTACCGTCTGAATCACACCACAAACACCACCTGCATCGATCAGCACCACCCCCGACCTCCGGCCATCTCCTCCATGTCGTCCTCCTCGACATTTTTCCGGAGCTGCACCTCGACCACCTCCACAGCAGCCTGACCTCCCTCGCCCCTTCCCTGTCCTCCTTCCTTCCTGCCCCTCCTCGGTGACCTGAGCATGGCCGGAACAGTAAACTTCGATCATCCTCATCCAGGATTATCATCATCATCACAACCACCATACATTATCACCACCATTACCACCACCTTCACCATCACCATCGCTATCGTCGTCATAGTCATCACCTTCACCATCACCATCGCCATCGTCGTTGTAGTCATCACCTTCACCATCTTCATCGCCATCATCGTTATCGTCATCACCTTAACTATCATCGTCATTATCGTCATTATCATCGTCGTATCATCATCAATACCCATCATCATCATCAACATCACCCCATCATCAAAATCTCATCCTCGTCATCACCATCATCGTCCTAGTCATCCTCCCATCAATCACCACATCATCACCCCCTTAACCATTATCATCCATATCATCACCATCGTCCCAGTCATCATCCATATCACCACCAATATCATAATCATCACCATGGTAATCATCATCAACACCTTTACGATCATCGTCATAACCCTCGTCATCATCGTCATCATAGACCCGTCACCCTTGCCAGACAACCGTAGCAGACACCCTCGATTCCCGTGCTTGTGCACGCTGACCCTGAGGATCTATTGAATTAGTTCTATGCGGCTTCTGGAGCAGGCTATTAGTACTGCACAGCTTCCTTGCCAGGCAAGTATACCTTGCCTTATTGTATTCTTTAAATTTTGTATTATTAGCTGCATGTTTATTATTTTAAACTGTGCGCGTCCGAGAGAGACTCTGGTACAGTCAATGGAGGCGTTGACGTTAGGACTTGTGTCTGACCTAGTGTCTAGTGTACCCACCTAAAGTTGTGGAGTTATTGGTATGACTCCCCAGGCCTTGACACATTTCTTATTTTTGTTGTGAGTCTCATGTAGGGCACGAACTTGCGTATGCGGTTGGCCACCTGTACGTGTAAATCGTGCGACGGATAGGGTATAACTGCTAATAGTGATGCATGTTAGAGACTTAGCAATTATTAGTAGTCGGAGCATAGACTATTGTAGTACGAAGGTCCAATCCTTTTCCTTGTTTGGTTGTGAGATTGGACTATTGTTCTAACGATCGACTATGAGCCAGAGTTACGACACCGATACTTGTACTCCATCTCGGTGTAGTAGCTACTGCGTATTGTGGATACAACATGCATAGATCATTGGGCGGGGAAGACAATTAGTAGGCGTATGAGACAGACATTTGGTTATCGTAGTTTCAGAGTAAACTGCGGGGCCGTGAGCCTCAGTGTTATCCGGTTATGGGCCAGTGTTATCCGGTTATGGGATCAGTGTTACCCGGTTATGGGATTAGTATTACCCGGTTATGGGATCGGTGTTGCCTGGTTATGGGAGTATATGCTTGTCGATACATCCGGCAGAGGTTACTAGCTGCGCGCTATCATGATCGGTGATGTAGTTAGTATATACTTCTGGCATCCAGTTTACAGCTAATGCCAGATACTTAGCCTCTGGCTCGACGCTATGCTTGATACCTTTCACCTACCCATACGTACCAAGGTTGTCTTCAAAGTGCATTTTACTTAGCTGGTTAGGTCACCCTTGAGTTTTCACAGTGTTTATCAGTACTTGGATCAGTTTATGGTAGTATTCAATGATGATATATTAATTTATTCAAAGACTCTGAAGGAGCATGAGAAGTACCTGAGGATAGTTCTGGATAGCCTCAGGAAGGAGAAGCTGTATGACAAGATTTTGAAGTATGAGTTCTTCCTTGATAAGGTTGAATTCCTCAGGTTGGTGATTACAGGAGATGGGATCTCAAAAGACCCAAAGAAGATTACAGCAGTGGAGTCGTGGTCTACCCCGAGTTCAGTGGCACATATCAGGAGATTTCTTGGATTGGTAGGCTATTACCGTAGATTTATTCAGGACTTTTCTAAGATTGCATAGCCGATGACTAGGATGACAAGGAAGGATGTGGAGTTCACCTGGACTGAGGATTGTCAGTCTGCTTTTTAGGAGCTAAAGAAAAGGTTGACTACAACTCCAATATTGACATTGCCATTAGGGGCAAGAGAATTTTCTATATACAATGATGCATCGAAAAAGGATTTCGGTTGTGTGTTACAACAGAATAGGAAGGTGATTGCCTATGCTTTCAGGAAATTATGCCTGCAAAAAAAGAAATACCCTACCTATGACTTGGAGTTAGCAGCATTTATTTTTGCTCTTTAATTGTAGAAGCACAATTTGTATGAAGAGCGGGTAGAGATCTTTACAGATCATAAGAGTTTGAAATATGTGTTTACATAAAAAGTGCTCAACATGAGACAACGACGGTGGTTGGAGTTGACAAAGAACTTTGATATTGCTTTGCAGTATCATACAGGGAAGGCTAACTATGTCACGGATGCCTTGAGAAGGTATCCAGTGGCTATGTACTTAATGAGGGATAGACTTCGAGTACCGCAGGATAGACAACGGCTTTGGGCCAATACCCACCGGAGACCATTGGAGTTTGAGGTTGGTGTTTTGCATTTCTTAGAATTTCTCCGACATGAGGCATGATTCGTTTGGCAGAGGAAGAATGCTTAGTCCGTGATTCATCGTACCTTTCAATATTCTTGAGAGGGTCGGTGCAGTTGCTTATAGATTAGACTTGCTACCTGTATTGGAGGAAATGTACAACATATTTCATATATCGCAGTTGAGACGGTATATGGCAGATCCTACTCACGTATTGGATCACTCGGAGATAGAGGTGGGCCCTACTCTTAGCTATCCAGAGCAGCCAGTTGAGATTCTGGATTGAAGGGAGAAGGTGCTGAGAAACCAAACCATTCTTTTGGTGCGCGTCATATATCCTTATCTGTTTGAGACGTGAGGTATAATTCTTTCTTTCTTGTATTGAGTACTTTTGGTAGTTAGTTTCTTCCTTAATTTTGAGGATAAAATTTTTCTAAGGTGGGTACGATTGTCACCCTCACTTTTTCAGCTAAGGGTAGTTTGATAATTTGGTATGGGTATTTTTATTCTAGAAATAAAATATTAAATATTATGCATATTAAAAATATTATTTATTATATTATTTATTTATTGTGAGATATTAGTATTTGATTTTAGAATTGTGTTAATGGACCTAACTAGTTTAGATTAGATCCATGGACTAATATTTAATTCTAGTTAGAATTGAGCCCAATAATAAGCCCATCCATTATAAGTATGAATTAATTAGTTAAAGCAATTAGACTAGAACCTTTTCTCCTTAATTAATTTATTTATGACAAACCCCAAGTGGTATTGTGGATATTTTATAGTAGCTTGGAGGAGGAGTAAGGGCCGACCACCTATTGGAGTGGGGAGAGACTCCCACTCTCTTTATTTTTTTATTCCAAATCCAGATCTAGATTTTTTTCTCTTCCAAATTTCTTTATTCCCACACCAATTATTACCCAAATTTCTTGCCAATTCCTTTCCTATTCTTTATTGGAGGCTATTAGTACAAAGATCTACAAGGAGGAAGCAAGGATCTACAAGAAGAAAATAAGGATCTACAAAGAGGAGCAAGGATCTACAAGTTGAAGGCTCTAGAAACTCAATTTGGAGGTTTCATTGGAAATCCATCTTCCAATAGATACAATTCAGTTTTTCCTCTCTAAGTAGACTCTAAATCTATAATTTAATCATTAGGAACCCTCCCATGTACTAAGGCTACCCATAGGAATTGGAATTAGATTATGGAGAAAGTTATGTGGTCTTTTGTGTCAATTTTGAAAGAATTCTGAGATTAGCACATCTTATATTTGTCAATAGGTCAATTAGACCAAATTAACATGTGTTTGATTGTGTGTGACTAGTGTCATGTCCATAATTGGATACGTGTAGGCCGTATCCCGACAAATTAGCGATACGAGTTGATTTATGAGTTCTTTTCTGACACTGGGTTTGAGCATGTCATATTTTGACATGGGTACATAGACGAGTAGCTAATACTTTGTGTTGATTCTAATTATGATTTTAGATTTGCTCGTATCCTTCGGGATACATTTGGTGGTATGGAAGAGCTGTATTGCAAGCGTATCATAGATTGAGTGTGATACGGGTGCGGTGCACTCCACGTGTTTGTTTCCTTGCATTTTAATTCAATTTTCCTTGGTTATAGTTATTAGAGTATTATAATTATAATTGTTATATGATATATATGTGTATATATAATTTTGTGTATGTTCTATATTTTATTTTGGTGTATTCGTGGTCATGGGAGAATAAGAGAGTACGTGTGCATCATTATTGTGGGTCTGTGGTAGCATACATACATACATATATATATATATATATATATATATATATATATATATATATATATATGTGAGTGTATGTGCGTATTAGATGTGTGAATGTGAGCTAGAGGGGAGAATTATAGACATAAGCAACCGGATAAGCAGGGTAATAAGCTGCCGTAAGCAGAAAAAGAAGCAGCAACAGAAGCAGCAGCAGAAAGCAACAGCAGAAGCAGTGAGTAGAAGCAGCAGTAGAAGTAGTAAACAGAAGTGTTTGTGGTATTAAACGAAAGAATGAAGATGTATTCAATATGGGGTTTACACAGAACCCGCCTTCTTTGGTTTACAAACAAACTTGTACAATTTAATCCTATACGAGGATATGGGAGTACAATTTATTTAATCTGGGTAAATATTGCTATAGGTGTCTGATCTACAGTCGATAACTTTAGCCCTTGGACCACACGATGTTGAAGAAGTGCCGTAGAAGACAGGAAGCAGCTTCGAAGGTTGCAGGAGAGGGTGGATGAACGATGCCAAAGTCGTCGATCCCTACTCTTTGCCTGAGCTCCGGGTGCTCTTTCTCTCTCTCTCTCGGGTTCGATCTTCCAATTTTTGTCGACCTGGTTCGATCTTCAAGTTTGAAGTTTTTCGACCTTGTTCCTCATTGATAGAGGTCTCTATTTATAGAGTTTTAGTGACAGTGACCACTCCATCGGTGTAACAACCGAGGAGTAGAAAGTACAATACCCTTTTACATAATGGTTAAAGTAACCAATGCCTGCGTATAGATGATTTTTTGAATGAGCGTGTGACACGGGTCCAACTAAGGGACACAATGCGTACAATTGCTACGAAGATCACGGCGTAAAAGCCACGTAGGTAGGTATCCATTGTGTAGAAGAGGTTGGCAAAGAAGCCAAATATCTGTCACCATGGCATAGAAGTCAAATAGTTATCAAACCAGCATAGAAGCCAAACAGGCGTAGAAGCCGAACAGGCGTAGAAGCTGAGTGGTCGTAGAGGCTGAACAGGCATAGAAGCCGAGTGGTCGTAGAGGCTGAACAGGCATAGAAGCCGAGTGGTCGTAGAGACCGAACAAGCATAGAAGCCGAAGGGGCACAGAGGCCGAGCAGGCGTAGAAGCCGAAGGGGCACAGAGGCCGAGCAGGCATAGAAGCCGAGTGGTTGTAGAGGCCGAACAAGCATAGAAGCCGAAAGGGCACAGAGGCCGAGCAGGCGTAGAAGCCGAAGGGACACAGAGGCCGAACAGGCGTAGAAGCCGAATGAGCACAAACGTTGGATGGGCGTAGAAGCCGCTGCGTACCGTGCCACAGTGCTGATGTGGACGTCTTAGTCGAAATTACGACTTTTGAAGATATAATCAAATTTCTTGCATTAAATGCCGAGATTTGCCACTATCTTGTGCATTAAATGTGGAGGCGTATTCTTTGACGGTATGTAACCCTTTCTGCGCATCAGTCGCAGAGACGTGCCTCGAGAAACTGTCACCGCTCTGTGCATTAGGCGAAGAGACGTGCCTCGAACCCCATAAGAAGTGCAGCTTTTGGCGTAGCAGGCGGTTTGTCTACTGCAGAACGTAAATAGCTCACGTTTTGCCTGTGTAAAATAAGGTAGCGTATTCCTTCGTGTTTGAAAAAGCAGTTTACGCGAAGGGGATGGCGGTATTTGACAGCTTGGGTGGCAGTGCAGTGCCATCATTATAGTCGTCGCTTGGATAGTCGAGCCGTATCCCTTTGCCAGAAGTCCAGACGTCAGGTTCATTGCAGGCTCTGACAGGTTCATCGCAGGATCTGACAGGTTCACTTCGGGGAATACGAAGCGTCTTTTGTACACCTCAATGCTGCGTATGAAAGGGGAGGAGTTTTATGCCCTGGAGGCGATGAAGTACCCTGTTTAGGCTGAAGCAGCTTGGACGTACTACCTTACGCGGATGGTCCTTTGAGCTTTTATGTTTCATGCTCTGTTCTAGCAGAAAAGGCTCTGTTGCACGCTTGATGGCTCTTAAGGCCTCTGGCCATGCTGCTCTGCACCGATATGCCGCGTATAATCATCCGGCGTATTTTTCATGCTTCTACAAGACCCCCTTCAAAGCTTTCAAATTCCTCGGAAGTTGAAACGCTTTGAATGAAGCATGAACCGCACCTCGTGACTCAAAATATTTCTGAATGGAGCGTTGAAACGGTCGATGCCAACTTTATGGCGGATTTATTGGGGACCGGTGTGACCCCTTTCGCCTATAAAAAGGCTGGGGGAGTTAGCCTGTTCTCCCCACATTTTCATCACCACACAGAGATGATCGCCGGAGTTCGCCGGGTCGATATGAGAAAGAAGGAGATCATGTTCTTCCATCGTATAAAGAGCCAAAAAAGACGCCGTCTTCGAGCAAGTGTCCACTGCAACGATGGATCATGGAAGGATATCTTATCCTCCCTTGCTCGGGATAATTAGTAACTTTATGTGGTGGTTCTTCCAGGAGAAGGGAAGGGTCGTATTAGACCACACGGCTTGCAAGCGGTGTCTTCTCTTGTTACCTCCGGCGGTGAGAGCAGCGACTAGCTCTGACCTCGGGCATTGAGTTGGGTGGAATATCTCAACTAAATCTGTCACGGCGCACGGAGTATGGGATATGAAAGCCCCAACTCTGTCGTTCTCTCGCCGGTGATCATTGCCATGTCAGTCAGTTTGCTGGAACTGACTGTCTGCCGGAGAAGATGGATAAAGAATTGTGCCCCTGCGAGAACCTGTCAGAACAACTTCTGGGCAATCTTTAGACGATGATGGGAAAACCCTCCTGTCGACGGAGTTTCCCTCATATGTAATCATGAAAATAAAAAGAAAACCCTTGTAGATTGGATTTCTCTCATATGTAATCATGACTTTAATCTTTTAATAAAATTGTCTTGCTTCTCCATATGATCATCTTGCCATACGTTGCTCTGAAGTCTGAATATGTGTAGCTTCGACACGTCTGATTCTGTACACCGACTCTGTAGAAAGAGTGCTAGGTCCTGTCCTTTACGCATAGCGAATAGTCCATAGAACGCTGTAGAGCATTTTGAATATTTTAGAACTGTCCTGTTGCTAGGACTGAGGAACCGCGTAGAGCTCTGAACTTCTGATGAACAGAATTTTCGTTCAGACTTTGTCTTCAAGAATGACTTCTCGAAAAATCCCTTGGAACAGGGTCGAGAAATGGCTGTCTAACTGAGTTGCCATCTTTTGATAGACGAGATATTCAGACTGGAGTCTGGATGAACCTCTAATTGACCCGAGAAGAGTAATTTCTCAATATTTGAACTCTTGTATGCTTCGGGTACTTGGGATATGTTATGGTCAAGAAGGAGTATCTTCTGTGTGAACTCCTGTAATCGACCGCCTTAAGTTCGGATATGCGGAAAGTCAGATATCCGTAGCGTAGATGAGCTAAAAATCTTGAGTTCGTAGGCCTGTTGAGCGTAGAAAGCCACCGAGCGTGAGATCATCGATTTAGAGCTGCTGAGCGTGAAGTCGTAGGTTTGTAGCCTCTAGAGCGTAAAAGCTACCGAGCACTAAGGCATCCGGGCATAAAACCATAGACTGATAGCTTACGAGCATAGAACCGTAGATCTGTTGCTGTCGGGCGTAGAAAGTTCCTTAGCGTAGAACTGTAGATTTTTAGCCTGTGAATGAAAGAAATCTTCCGAGCGTAGAGGTTGCGGATTTGTTGCCTCCGAGCGTAAACTAAGCGCCACCGAGCGTGAGATCATCGATTTGGTACCTGCTGAGCATAAAAAGTCGTAGGTTTGTAGCCTCTCGAGCATAAAAGCTATCGAGCACAAAGGCATCCGGGCGTAAAACCATAGACTTGTAGCTTACGAGCGTAAAACCGTAGATCTGTTGCTGTCGAGCGTAGAAAGCTCCTTAGCATAGGAACCGCTGACCTGCTTTTGCACAAAAAACTCTTCGAATTTGCTGACTGTCCGTCTTTCGAGAGTAGCGGGCTGACGTAGTACCCAATCATAACCAAATATTTAATTTATGAGATTCGGTTGGGGTTTCGAGGAGCCACCTGAGGATTCGAGGAGTCAACCTGAACTCTATATATATCCCAAGCTTCTGGAGAGAGAAACTTTTTATCCGTCTTCTTGCGAGAGAGAGCTTTGATTGTTTAAGTTTTTTCCCCTCGTACTTTCTTCGAGCACTCCAGGTTTCCAGTAATGGCGCCGAAGCAAACCCTCTCCACCAAGGGAAAGAGCATAGGCTCTTCTTCTCGTGCTTCTGCCCCGACGAGAGAGTCTTCGGTCGGGCGATGCGAACTTCCTTCTGAGCGAATGATCCTGCCGACGAGTAGCGCACCCGGTCTTAGAGGTATAGCCATCGGAAATGACAAAGAACGACGAAAAATCCTTCGCACACGTTGAACGTGACCGCGCTAGGTCATCTTCTGTGCTGATAGCCTCTTTGAGGAAGATGACGCACAGAGACGTTTTCATCTTTTACACCCATATTTCTAATGTGTCAGCGTAAAAACTCTATGTCTTCGTAGTTATGAGCGTAAAAGCTCTGGCTGCCGAAGACTTGGTGTATACTGTAAAATTTTTAGTTTTACGCTTTGGATGGGACCTCCGGCGTAATAACTAAAATTTTTAGCAGTCTGGCGTAAAGCACGGACCGTATACCGCTCATTATGCTTTCGGGATATGACTCCTGGCGTAGGATGACCAAATTTTGTACAGTCTTGGCGTAAAGCACCGACTGTCGCTTCTTGGTCTTTATGTTGCAAGGTTCATAACGACGTGTTTTCCTTGCATTTTTGCAGTCGACTTGCATGAGTCTCCACTGGCCGAGGTGATGGGATCCGCTGCTGGGATGCTGCACTCGAACTACTTGGAGGATCTGTCGCACGTGATATTTCCTATCTCGGGACCCCAGTATCCCGAAGGGAGGGGGATTTTGATATCGGCTCAGGGCGAGCGAATGCTGCTGAGCATGGTCAACGGGGAGCCCCTAACGTATGTAGATAGGGAGAAGTACATCAAGCCGGCCTTCCTCTTTGGGGACATGATAGACAAGCAGTCCCAGACGAAGCCCAAGAGAGAACCCTGGGTTTTCCCTGCCGAGAGCGTGGTCTTGTATCTGCCCACGATGCCGAAAGATTATCCTATCTCGGCTTTCTTCCATGCCACACATCGCAGGAGGATATCGTGGATGCTGACTCCTGATCTTCACGGGAAGCCGAGAAATATCTTTCATCTGAAAGGAGCCGACCGAGGGTCGTTTGTCAGCCGCCCCACTGGCGTCGTGACGTTGTTCAGGGGACTGTGCCCGGGCAGCGTCCCGAGTGAAGACAGTTCAGTGATCCATCCGGTGTAATTGCCGACTTTCTGTAATGACTTTATGGTGCGAGGGGGGGTATACCCCAAGGAGAATCCTCGGTGCAATGGGTGGATCACCCCAACAAATCTCCGATGGTCCTACCTAGTTGACTGGGCTTTGAAGCATTTTCGAAGAGAGCTGGAAATCATCGGACTGTATGCCGCCGTGAGCGTGACGAGTGTTGGGTTGCCTCCCAACCCTAACCTCTTTCTGGCGCTGATGGAGCGATACATTTCGCTCACCGGGACCTTCGCCACTCCACTGGGGGAGTTGGGGTTGGCCCTCCACGAAATGGCAGCGATCTCGAGACTGCCGATGGGGGATACCCCGTATGAAGAGTATGTTCCTACCAACCGGGAGTTGGAGGACTCGGATCCTCGGGTGGTGGAGGTGTATCAGGAGCTGATGTGCCACTACCTCGCGTGCACTGCCTTTTATAATGAGCCTTCTGACTTGGCTCACACCACTTAGTAGATATCCTACCTCTTATTCCACCGGGCCAGGGCCGTCAAGTTGGTGAAGGTTTCGGGGGATAAGCATGAGCCCGTGAACTATTTGGCCTAGCTCAGTGCCGAGGTCGTTGAGGACCTTATGGAGGAGGCCAACGCTCCAGATCAGTTTCTCAATGATGGGGTAGGAAAGTACCCTGAAGGCACTAAGGCATATAGTTACTTGAGGCGCTGCCGCAGGCCTTTGTCTGAGGAAGCCAAGTTGGCCGGCTTTCTCTCCCTATTGCTGCGTCGAGTAGTGGTGCCTGGCACCGCGTTCGCGGACCGCATTCATCGGAACATCCTGTGGCCCGTCGTTCGTCTGGTGTTCGGGGCAAGGCTAGGCTTGCTTCCTGCCATGGTATGCCGTATACAGGCTGGACTACGAGCCATGACTGACGGGTTGCTCGTCGATGAAGCTCGGCGTGAGAGTTTTCCCCGGGTGGAGTTACCATACCTGTACTTAATGGGATGGTTAATTCTTCACAACCCCCGTGTGATGTCTCCCGGTCCTGGTAGCAGCGCGGGGGGTAGTTTCTTGCTGAACTACAAGGGCTCCCTCTGGAACGTGACCACAGTCGTGGACTGTCGGTTAGCGCTGAGCCTTGGTCACTGTTGGAAGCTCCTCTGCACCGTCCCTTCTGTACATCGTAATCAGTCTGGGATTAGGCTCGAGGATTTAGGCGAAGAAAAGACCAATCTTTCCCCGGAAGCCTTTAATTGGTTGGTCTGCATCAGACCCTCCCATTTGTTGTACAGAAGCGAGGATCATTGCTTCTTCGAGCCTTACTTGCCCAGTCGGTTCGCGAGGCAGTTTTGATACGATCAGCTGCACGTGGGTAATACCATCACCAGCTTCAGGTCCTGGGGCGGACTCATTGATGGAGCCAGGGGGTGGCGGTACTTCATCATTGGCTGCACGGGAGCAATCTTTATTGTGCCGGTCGCCACCCTCTCCACGGAGCTGCGCATCCTCTATTCGTATGCTCAGTTCTATGTGGCGATCAACACCCTCCATCGCGACTTTGACATGCTTGGAAGCTTCAGGGTGCCTTCCTCCAAGCCTGGGGGAAGAATCGAAGTCCCCTCGGTTTCATCTGACGAGGGCGAGGAGTCCGCCATTCCGGATGAGCCTCTGGTATCGGTGCCGAGGTGTGAAGTGCCTCCGCCTGCGGGGGCTTTGGCGATCTCAGGGAAGCGAAGGGCTTCTGTCTCGAAGCAGACTTCCCCTCGCAAGAGGAAGAAGAAGACGGCTGATCGCCCTATCCGGATTCCTGGCATTGAGGCTCCTAGAGAGGGACCTGCTGCCTCTCCTGTTGGGGATGTCCCTTTGATTGGAGGTTCCCCGTCTCTTAGAGAGGGACCCTCAGTTTCGGCTGGCGGTGTCGGAGAACTCCTGCTTGAGGCTGCCGTTGCTGCCACTGCCTCCGGTAGTGGAATAAAATCGCCCGCGTGGCCGAGGCAAATAGGAGAATCTTTCTCTAGACCAGCAACGGAGGAAACTCCTGCTGTGTCCGTGAGCATGACCAGCGAGGTTCCAGCTGACGAACCTCGAACACGTCTCGGCGGAGGCTTGGTGGAGCTCCTGGCGATGTCGGTTGGCCCACCACCTTCTCCAGGTATGACAGTTCGTATTACGTCACTAAGGCGTGACATAGCTACATCGGCTGCAAATGCGGCATATATACCGTTGGCTACGGGTAAAGGTCATCTTTATGTCTCCTCTTAGAAAGATTACTATCATATTAATGTCAACTTTCTTGTCCTCTTCTCAGGGGATGGTGCCCACGGGGAGTATAGCGTTGAAACGCCTTCTGGCTCTGCTCGGGCTCCTGACGATGATACGGAGGCGTTCCACTTCGAGGAGGATATGGCTTGGGGGCCAGCTCGCCCGGAGTGGTTTCGTCATCTCAAGAGGAGGACGAACCCGTCATCGTGACCTCGCCTCTTGTGAGTACGGCGATGACTTCGACCATCGTTGCTGCACCTTCTTCGGTCGTACCACCTGTCAAGGCGGCGGCTGTGGCCACCTCGTCTGCAATCGTCCTAGGAGGGGAACTCGTCAATATTGCGGCCACTCCTGGCGTTCAACCAGATCTGGTTGCGCTGACCGAGATGTATACCGGCACCTTCTACACCAATTTGAACACGCTGATAACAATGGTGTTGGCAAAGAATCTGGATTTTGAGAGCCTGAAGAGGGCTTCCCAGTTTTCGATTGGGGCCGTCAGAGAGTTTGGCAATTTCGGGGTAGCTGACGCCCTGGAGGCGATGGTTAATGGGTTGGAGCAACACATTAACGAATACTTGCAGCTGACTCGGGGCAGTTTTGAAGCCTAAGTCCAGGCCAGATACGACTCCATGACTGCGCGGCTTACCAAACAGCTGGAGAGCTTGGATAACTCTATCAAAGCCCGTAAGCTGGAGACGGATAAAAGAAAGGCCGTCGTGGAGGAGGCTCTTGCTCTCGAGATGAAGTGCCAATCCGAGCACGAAGGGAACGCAGCGAGGGTCCGCAAGTTGAAGGAAAAACTCGCCCGGGCAGAGGAGTGGGCTTCTCAGTCGCTGGCAGGTCTAGGCATAGCGTCTGGTCGACTGAGCACCGTGCGACGGGACCTGGAGCGTGCAGAAGCTGCTCGAGCTAGCTCTCTTCGGGCAAGGGCCGAACTGTCCTTTACGAACAATCCTGAGGCACGGCTGGAACGGGCCCGCGCTGATGCCTTGGTTTTCAGGGGCGAGAGGGTAGCTGCACTGGCGAAGCTGATTCGCGATCTGATTGCTCCCCCACAATGATGTACCCTTTCTTGCTTTTAGCTTTCCTAATGTAATTCTGCTCTTTTTGGAAATAAAGCGAATCTTTTCTGACTTTTTGGACCCATCATTTCGGAATGTGAATGACAGGTTTAGGTGAGAGTGATATCAGAGGTAGTATGGACGTGATAAACTCTTGATAAACTTCTAGCAGGACATACCTATTCAGAGGTCATACGGACATGATAGAATATGACCTAACTAGCTTCGTTATGGAAGTAGTTTTGTCAGAATTGGGATTCCCGCTATATTCCACCCTGGGGTAGAGGAGGTTAAGCATAGTACCTCTTCAGGAATTTACCGTTGATAGGAGCCATTAATAGGTCTCCATTAGGCTGGGCTAACCTGTAAGCGCCATTCGAGAACGTTGTCTCGATCACATAAGGGCCTTCCCACTTGGGCTAAAATTTCCCTTTACTCCTGTGAGTGAGAATCATCGGTCTTCTTACGGCTAAGACTAGCTCACCGACCTTGAACATTCTTTCCTTTACTTTATGATTGAAAGCTCTAGAAATGCGTGCTTGGTAGAGCGCGATGCACTGTTAAGCTTGGAGGCATTTCTCTTCTAATCCTTCGAGCTCCTGAAGCCTTAACAAGTCATTCTTTTCTTGGGTCAGCTCATTAGTCACGGCTATCCTGAGCGACGGGATCTGGATTTCGATGGAAATAACTGCTTCGCTCCCATAGACCAGTGAAAAGGGGGTACAACCTGTCGGTGTCCGTACCGTTGTGCGGTATGCCCAGAGACATTCATCCAGCTTCTCGTTCCAGTCTCTTTTGTTCGAAGAGACAAACTTCTTTAGGAGTTTGATAATGGTTTTGTTGAAAGCTTTCGCCAAACCATTAGCAGCTGGATAATATGCCATAGAGGCAATATTACGTATTCGATTTTTATCGCAAAATCGATGAAACGCTTGGCTGATGAACTGAGGCCCATTGTCATGGATTATCCTTCGGGGAATCCCAAAGCGATAAATGACGTAATGCTTGATGAAGCTGATTACGTTAGACGCCTTTACCTCAGCCAGAGGGATCGCCTCTGCCCATTTGGAGAAGTAATCCGTGATGGCCAGTATGAACCGGTGGCCTCTGGAAGAAGACGGGTGAATAGGACCTATGATATCCATACTCCATGCTTCGAAGGGCCAGGATGCAACCGTAGGATGTAGATATTCAGACGGTTGATGTATGAAGTCTACATGAACCTGACAGGCTCTGCATTGTCTTGCATAGCTGATCGCGTCTGTGATCGTAGTGGGCCAGTAATAGCCCATTCTCCTGATACGATCCTGTAGCTTAGGACCGGGCTGATGCGCTCCGCATGCGCCGTCGTGAGCTTCCCGGATAATCTGTTGTGCTTCGTCGCCTGAGAGACATCTTAATAGCAGTCCGTCGTAAGTCCGACGATATAGGCATTGTGAAGATGCATCGAAGTAGAAGCATAATGATCGTCTTTTGACGGATACTGCTTCTTTGGGGTCCTCTGGCAAGATTCCGTATGCGACGAAATCTATGAAGGGACTTCTCCAGTCTCTTCCTGGGGGATCCGTGTTCACAGGGTAGCTGCATTCTATGTGAAAGTTGTTCTTCACGCAGAATAAATCTTTGCTAAGAAGGATTACCGAATCCTGCCTTCTTATAGGAGTGGCTAAATCCGCAGCTAGACTGGCTAGGGCATCAGCTTCCAGATTTTGGGATCGAGGTACATGCTCTAGGAAGAACCCTTTGAATGTCATGGCTATCTTGACCGTTGCTTGGTGATAGGGGATGAGGTCTAGATTCTGGACTTCATATATTCCTCGAACTTGATTGACGATAAGCAGAGAATCACCGAAAGCTTCCAGGGACTCGACCCCCAGCTCTTTAGCGACTTGGAGTCCAATTAACAGGGCGTTGTATTCCGCCACATTGTTGGAGCATGGTTCGTTAAGAGAATATGCCCGGTAGATGACGAGTTTATCAGGAGTGCCTAGGACGATTCCTACCCCTGAAACCATGTTTCCCTGGGGACCAGTCCTGGAGGCGCCGTCGAAGAACAGTTGCCATGCGTCACCTTCCATTGCAAAATTACATTCTGCAACTTCGTCGGGAATGTCTTCGTATAATTTGGAGGCCTCCGGGATCGGATGAGCAGCTAGGAAGTCGGCCAGCGCTTGGCCTTTGATGGACTTCTGCGGTACGTATACCATGTCATATGGTGTTAACAACATCGCCCAAGTTGCGAGTCGGGAATTAAGAACACTCGGCTTGCTCATCAGTACTCGAAGAGGGTTGATCCTGGAGATGATGTGGATAGTCTGGCTGGTGTGTTAGCCAGTTGGGCCAGGATATCGAAGTTGTATGGCTTCTCAAAACCTTTGTTTGGAATATTTTTCACAGGTTTATCAAAGCGCACTTATCTTTGCTTCCCTTTGTCTGTCGGCGTCGGTTTTAAAGGGCTGGCCTCTGGTACGACGGGGCCTGGTCCTGAAGGTTTGGCAGTTGAAGCGTCCGCCGGTGCATCCTCCTGACTTGCTCCACAGTCATTGAGGTAGGCTTTCCCTGAACGGGTTGCAGCAAGTACCTCGTCTTCGTCCGATGGCGAAGAAGTTGCGACCATATGGCATGGTTTGCGCTTGGAGCTTTTTCTAGACGTAGCTTTAGTAGCTTTAGTCTCTTCCTCGAGCTTTGACACCAAATCCGGATGAACCCACATAATCTCGCCCTGCCGGGTGGTCAGGGGTACCAGGTCTTGATTTTGATCTCTAGATGGAGGGAGATTGACGATGTCCATCGTAGCTCGGGAAATGGGCGTGACACCGTTCATGACCTCTTGGGAAGGAAGATCGCCGAACCGCAGAGAGATTATGTTGGCCGTGACCGTCTTCTCGGTGTTGTACAGAGTGATGGCCTTAGCATCGATCAACCCCTGGATCTTCCTCTTCAGTATGTTACATGCCTTTGTTGGGTGGTGTACGTATCTGTGGAAGATGCAGTATTTGGGGTCGTCAGTACTGCCGACTTCTTGGGGCCGCCTTAGCTCCGGAAGGGTGATCTTGCCGCTTTTGACGAAACACTCGAATATACTACGGATATCGTCATCGTCGAAAGAGTAGACTTCGACGGGCCTGAAAGTCCCGGGCTTCGTCTGCGTGGTCGCCGCCATCTTTTGTCTAGACGTATTGACCGTCAGAACTTCTTTTCCCTTAGAGGTGCGAGGATGGTCGCTGCTGGGAGATGACCTTTTGCCTCTATCGGAGGTGGAGATCATGATGCCACTGTCGCGCGCCTTGTGACTGTTGTCTTCGGCGGCCACTGCCGAGACGATGAACGAAGGCCACTCATGGAACTGATATGGTCCTGTAAACACCGAGACTACGGGAAGGAGGTTTTTCCTGCAAATGTCTACTAACGCTGAGTCTGGAACTCATGGAGGCATTTGTAAGGTGGCCTGACAAAAATGTTCGACGAAGGTGCGAACGTCCTCCTTTTCCCTTTGCTTGACTTCGATGAGAGAGGACATAGACATGTCCATTCTACCCTCGTAGAATCGCGTGAAGAATAAAGCTTTGAAGTCTTCGAAGGAAGTAATACAGTTGTCCGCCAAGCTACGGTACCACTGATAGGCTACTCCTGAGAGGCAGCCTTTGAACACCCGAGTTTGGAGGGCGTCGTTCCCTTGTAGTAACACCGTCATCATACTGAAATAGTTCATGTATTGACTTGGTGATATTTTTCCTTTGAACAGAGCCATAGTCTGAGGTTTGTACTTCGGAGGAAAAGGGACTTCTTCCCAGATAGCTGGGTAAGGCTGGTTGATTCCCAGTTTCTTGAGCTGATCTTTGTGCTTCAAGGCATCAAACTGGGCTTTCAACTCTCGCACTGCTTGCATCAAATTTTTAGTTGGAAGCGGGGCTACGGTGTAGTGCGGAGTTGGATGTATCGTGACTCCAACGGGAGGTAATATATTCACCGAGTGAGGAAGCGGAGGAACTGCTGACTCTTGATCTAGAGCAGGCTCTTGGCTTGGGTTGGATGGTAGCAAGTCCACCCCCACACGTATCTGAGTTGGCGGGACCGACGCTTGAGCCATGGCAGTTGCGTGCTGAGTTAGCATCATCTGGTGCATGTTCTCTATTATGGATTGTATTTGTTTCAGAGACGTCTCCAGTATAGTGATGCGTCGTTCCGCGTTTCCTGATGGCGAAGCTTCCTCGCGTTCGTCTTCAATGGCGTAAACTCCCATTTCCCTGGGCGTCCTCGAAGGATAAGTATAGGTCGCTGCAGAAGTCGACTCTATACTCTCAGCATCTGATCTGGGAGATTGGCGACCCCCAGCGTCGGAATCAGACGAGTACGAAGCTGGTTGCTGTGACCTTGGATGGGTGTTTTGGAATACCCCAGCTTCAATGTTCCTGAGGAGGTCTTCGAATCTTCTTCGGCTCGGAGGCCCTGAGGGATGACGTCTTGAGCTTGACCCTTCTCTAGGTATGTGTGAAGCCATGTTTACGGACGCATACGCGGGCTCTTCTTCCGGGAAAGATTGAGAGTAGCTCAATCGGTCAAAAACCGACCGTTTTGCTTTAGAACAGCAGCAGTCAATCACAATTTTATGACTATTACAACATTGCTCACTAGGGGGCATAATAGACATGTTGGAAGGTCCCCTCTCCTTACGCTTCTGGATTAGGTATTTGCACAGGTCAGGAGGAGTAGCAACCTGAGTTTGCTTTACGTAGTGGGACTTCGCCTGGCATAATTTGGAGATTTGCTCAGAGTGGCGTAAGGCTGAAGAGGTCTTCAGTCGGCCGTCGGCTTCCCGCGTAATCCGGAAGGTAGGCAGATTACTCCTTCGCCGGCGTAACGGCCGAGGAGTTGAGTATTCTGCTGCTTGCTTCCCCTCGCGGAAATTATGGCGCTCATCTGGTTCCTCGTAGAGGTCAGATGTTGTCTTGCGCCTGGAGCATGATTTGTACTTCTGACCTGGCGCTGAGGCATTACCAGAAGTTAGGTCTGTACCGCGATTAGCGGGAGACTGGTTTCTGCGCGTAGAGCGCAGTGGATACTTCTGGGTTAGCGCTGAGGCTTTGCCCGAAGTTTTGTCTGTACCGTGCGTAGCGGGAGACTGGTTCCTACCAGTAGAGCGCAGTGGATACTTCTGGGTTAGCGCTGAGGCTTTGCCCGAAGTTTTGTCTGTACCGCGCGTAGCGGGAGACTGGTTCCTACGCGTAGAGCGCAATAAATACTTCTGGGTCAGCACTGAGGCTTTGCCCGAAGTTTCGTTTGTACCGCGCATAGCAGGAGACTGAGTTTTACGTACAGGGCACAGAGGGAGCAGTGCTACAACCTCATTGGTCGGAGAGATCGGAGAGATTGGAGAGTCCACAGGAATGGTAGAGGATATCTTGGGCATCCACACTTTGTGCAGCTTCCTGTTGTCTTGGACGGAGAGAGAGTGAGAGCTACCCCCGGTTCGAAGCATGTCTTCGTAGGCAGACTGGTCAAAATGGACGACCAGTGTCTTCTTCACGGTTCCTATAGATACCGTATCGTGTTGAGCAATTGCTTCCTCGTCAGAAGAGAAAGACGTCCCCAGCAGAGTCGCCATCTTGTTTATGCTATTAAACGAAAGAATGAAGATGTATTCAATATGGGGTATACACAAAACCCGCCTTCTTTGGTTTACAAACAAACTTGTACAATTTGATCCTATACGAGGATATGGGAGTATAATTTATTTAATCTGGGTAAATATTGCTATAGGTGTCTGATCTGTAGTCGATCACTTTAGCCCTTGGACCACACGATGTTGAAGAAGTGCAGTAGAAGACAGGAAGCAGCTTCGAAGGTTGCAGGAGAGGGTGGATGCAAGATGCCAAAGTCGTCGATCCCTACTCTTTGCCTAAGCTCCGGGTGCTCTCTCTCCCTCTCTCTCTCTCTCTCTCGGGTTTGATCTTCCAATTTTTGTCGACCTGGTTCGATCTTCAAGTTTGAAGTTTTTCGACCTTGTTCCTCATTGATAGAGGTCTCTATTTATAGAGTTTTAGTGATAGTGACCACTCCGTCGGTGTAACAACTGAGGAGTGGAAAGTACAGCACCATTTTACACAACGGTTAAAGTAACCAATGCCTGCGTATAGATGATCTTTTGAATGAGAGTGTGACGCGGGTCCAACTAAGGGCCACAACGCGTACAATTGCTACGAAGATCACGGCGTAAAAGCCACGTAGGTAGGTATCCATTGTGTAGAAGAGGTTGGCATAGAAGCCAAATGTCTGTCACCATGGCATAGAAGCCAAATAGTTATCAAACCGACATAGAAGCCGAACAGGTGTAGAAGCCGAACTGGCGTAGAAGCCGAGTGGTCGTAGAGGCCGAACAGGCATAGAAGCCGAGTGGTCGTAGAGGACGAACAGGCATAGAAGCCGAGTGGTCGTAGAGGCCGAACAGGCATAGAAGCCGAAGGGGCACAGAGGCCGAGCAGGCGTAGAAGCCGAAGGGGCACAGAGGCCGAGCAGGCATAGAAGCCGAGTGGTCGTAGAGGCCGAACAGGCATAGAAGCCGAAGGGGCACAGAGGCCGAGCAAGCGTAGAAGCCTAAGGGGCACAGAGGCCGAGCAGGCGTAGAAGCCGAATGAGCACAAACGCTGGATGGGCGTAGAAGCCGCTGCGTACCGTGCCACAGTGCTGATGTGGACGTCTTAGACGGAATTACGGCTTTTGAAGATATAATCAAATCTCTTGCATTAAATGCCGAGATTTGCCACCATCCTGTGCATTAAATATGGAGGCGTATTTTTTGACGGTCTGCAACCCTTTCTGCACATCAGTCGCAGAGACGTGCCTCGAGAAACTGTCACCGCTCTGTGCATTAGGCGAAGAGACGTGCCTCGAACCCCGTACGGAGTGCAGCTTTTGGCGTAGCAAGCGGTTTGTCTACTGCAGAACGTAAACAGCTCGCATTTTGCCTGTGTAAAACAAGGCAGCGTATCCCTTCGTATTTGAAAAAGTAGTTTACGCGAAGGGGATGGCGGTATTTGATAGCCTGGGTGGCAGTGCAGTGCCATCATTATAGCCGTCGCTTGGGTAGTCGAGCCGTATCCCTTTGCCAGAAGTCCAGACGTCAGGTTCATTGCAGGCTCTGACAGGTTCATCGCAGGATCTGACAGGTTCACTTCGGGGAATACGAAGCGTCTTTTGTACATCTCAATAATGCGTATGAAAGGGGAGGAGTTTTACGCCCTGGAGGCGATGAAGCACCCTGTTTACGCTGAAGCGGCTTGGACGTACTGCCTTACGCGGATGGTCCTTTGAGCTTTTATGTTTCATGCTCTGTTCTAGCGGAAAAGGCTCTGTTACACGCTTGATGGCTCTTAAGGCCTCTGCCCATGCTGCTCTGCACCGATATGCCGCGTATAGTTATCCTGCGTATTTTTTATGCTTCTACAAGAAGTAGCAGCAGAAGCAGTGAGTAGAAGCAGCAACAGATGTAGTGAGCAGAAGCAGCAGCAAAAGCAGTGGGCAGAAGCAAGCAACAGCTGCAGTAAGCTGCAGCATTAGCGATAAGCAGCAGCAGCGATAAGTGCTTATATATAAGTTATAGATAAGTTAAGATAAGCTAGTAATAAGCTAAATTAGTTATATTGATAAGTTAGTAAGTTGTATATTTATGAGAGAGATACATATAAGCACTGTCACGACCCGCACCAAGATATTCGTGCACGAGTACGTGGGTACGCCCAGCCTACGCCGTATCATCGACGGTAGAACGCTGTCTGGGTCAATTCTAACTAACTAAACGTCTCAATAATATATATAAGGTAGATGTCAATCATCTCAACTCCAAATGGAGGAATAATATAGTATCTCACAATTATAACTATACTCAATCCCAATGCAAACTAAGGAAGATAGAACTCGAATAGAATAACGAAGAAAAGAATGAAAATATAATCCACAAGTCTGAAATAATGTACATGCCATGAAACTCAATAAAGTCTAATACAAGTCCACCAAATAAACTAAGACTCCTCAGGCTCTTGAACTAAGTTATCCTGATCTTGAGGAGTATCCTCTAATGATATGCCCTTCTACAGCCCTTAGAATGTAGGACACTGATCTATGAGCCAATCATCTAAAAAATATATCCAGTAAAGATTGGAGCAAAGTACATACCTCTAAAAGCAGTTTCAAAAACATAATCAAGCATATAAAATAGATAATAGAAAAGAATATAAGATATCTAAATATCTGAATGAAATAAACAAGGATGAACATGTAATGTACCTGAATGAACAACAAATACTATAAATATCTACAATAATGAGGAATAACTGAAATCTAACTAATGTATCTCAGAATACAAGTTCATTATATGATCAGTTTAGGTTGTACACGAACACAATAAGGTAACTCGATTACAAGTGTGATTGTAATCGACATGTACACGAATATACTTGGACTTTGATCACATAATCAACTCATACTCCTCCATCCCCAACTAGTACCTATGGATCCAATCACGACAAATTACGAACACGAATATGGGCGCACTGAACACTGTAGAAGCATGAAAAATACGCTGGATAGCTCTACGCAGCATATTGATGCAAAGCAGCATAAACAGGGGACTTCAGAGCCTTCAACGTGCAAACAGAGCTTCTCCGCCAAAGCACAGCATGAAATCAGGCTCAAGGACCATCCGCGTAGGGCAGTATGCCCAGGTTGCTTCAGCGTAAATAGGGTGCTTCAGCGCCTTTATGGCGTAAAACTCATCCTCTTTCAATGCAACATTGAAGTGTACGAGGGACGCTTCGTATTCTCAGAAGTGAACCTATCAGATCCTGCAAATGAACCTGTCAGATCCTGTAATGAACCTGACGTCTCGACTTCTGATAAAGGGATACTGCTCGACTACCCAGGCGACGGCTATAATGATGACGCGGTACTGCAACCTAGGCTGTCATTTACTTCTATTTCCCTTGTGTGAAACTACTTTTACGTACACAGAGGAATACGCTGCCTAGTTTTACACAGGCAGATGAGAGCCCCTTACGCTCCGCGGAAGATAAACCGTCTGCCACGTCAAAAGCTGCACTCCGTACGGGACTCGAGGTGCGTCTCTGCATTTAATGCACAGGGTGGTGACAGGCCCTCAAGGCACGTCTCTACAATTACTATGCCGAATACTGACAGATGCCTGAGGCATGTCTCTGCATTTGATGCACAAAAGGGTGGCAGACCTTCAAAATACGTCTCTGCATTTAATGCACAAGATGATGGCGGATCTCCACATTTAATGCAGGAGATTTGATTAGATATTACCGAACCGTCGTTTAGTGACATCCCCTTTGCGAGAGCTGCTCCTACGCATACAAGGGAATTCGCTGCCTAGTTTTACACAGGCAAATGTGAGCTCCTTACGCTCCGTAGAAGACGAACAAACTGCCACGACAGTGGTTACTCTTCGCACATGATTCAAGGATGTGGGCAGATCTCTACATTTAATGCAAGAGATCTGATGATCTCCAAGAGCCGTAATTCCGGCAAAAGACGTCCATATCATCACTCTGGCATGATGCGCAGTGGCTTCTACGCCTATTCAGCTTCGGTGCCTGCTCGGCTTCTACGCCCATTCGGCCTTCTGTGCCCACTCGGCCTCTATGACCACTCGGCCTCTATGACCGCTCGGCTTCTACGCCTACTCGACTTCTACGCCTATTCGGCTTCTATGCCGGTTTGATAACTATTTGGCTTCTATGCCATGATGACAGCCATTGGCTTCTATGCCAACCTCTTTTACACGAGGGATACCTACCTACGTGGCTTCTATGCCGTGATCTTTGTAGCGGTTATACGCGTTTTGTCCCTTAGTTGGACCCGCGTCACACGCTCATTCAAAGGATCATCTATACGCAGGCATTGGTTATTTTAACCGTTGTGTAAAAGGGTGCTGTACTTTCCACTACTCAATTTTTACACCGACTGAGTGGTCACTGTCACTAAAACTCTATAAATAGAGACCTCTATCAACAGAGGACAAGGTCGAACGATCAGAAATAGGTCGACAAATTGGAGAGAGAGAGAGAGAGAGGAGAATCCAGAGCTCAGGCAAAGAGAAAGGATCGACGACTTTGGCATCGAACATCCACCCTCTTTAGCAACCTTTGAAGCTGCTACCTGTCTTCCACGACACTTCTTCAATATCGTGTGGTTCAAGGGCTAAAGTGATCGACTGCAGATCAGACACATATAGCAATATTTACCCAGATTAAATAAATTGTACTTAGACATCCTCGTGTAGGATCAAATTTGTACAATCTTGTTTGTAAACATAAAAGAAGGGCAGGTCTTCGTACAAGACCTCGTTTTCCGCATTTATCAAATCTTTTCTCGTTTATTATCCTAACCAGATGACGACTCTGCTGGGGACATCTTTCTCTTCTGATGAGGAAGCTATTGCTCGACACGATGCGGTATCCGTGGGATCCGTGAAGAAGACACTGGTCGTCCAGTTCGACCAGTCTGCCTACGAAGATATGCTCCGAACAAGGGGCAGCTCTCACTCTCTCTCTCTGTCCAAAACAACAGGAAGCTGCGTAAGGTCTGGATGCCCAAGACATCCTCTACCATTCCTGTGGACTCTCCGATCTCTCCGACCAATGTGGTTGCAGCATTGCTCCCTCCGCGCCCTGCGCGTAAAATTCAGTCGCCTGTCTCTGACAAAACCGACAAAACTTCTGGTAACGCCTCAGCGCTAACCCAGAAGTATACTCCGCGCTCTGCGCGTGAAGTTCAGTCTCCCATCCCTGGCGGAACAGACAAAACTTCTGACAATGCCTCAGCGCTAACCCAGAAGTATACTCCATGCTCTGCGCGTGAAATTCAGTCTCCCGTTCCTGGCGGAACAGACAAAACTTCTGATCAAGCCTCAGCGCCAAATCAGAAGTACAAGACACGCTCCGCGCTTAAAACAACATCTGACCTCTACGGAGAACCAGATGATCCCTGTGATCTCCGCAAGGGAAAGCGAGCAGCGGACTACTCAACTTCTCGGCCTTTACGCCAGCAAGGGAACAATCTGCACGCCCTCCGAATTACGCGAGACGCTGATGGCCGCCTGAGGACGTCCTCAGCTTTACGCCAACCAGAGCGAAGCTCCAAATTACGCCAGGCGAAGTCCTTAAGCGTAAAGAAGGCTCCAGTTGCGGAAAGACACCCTCTCCGGGGATTATCCACCACCCAGATGGCCAACCTGTTGTATACGGGTGGCACAGGGAAGACTATGACTCCCATCATCCGCATGCCCACCAATGGGAACAGAAGGAACAAGCCATCATCTTCTTCTTCTGTAACTCCTCCTGACCTGCGCAAGTATCTAATCCAGAAATGCAAGGAGAGTGGATCTTCCAGCATGGCTATTACGCCGCCTAGCGAGCACTATTGTAATAGTCACAGTATTATAATTAATTGATGCTATTCTAAAGCAAAACTACCGATCTTCGACCGGCTAAGCAACTCTCCATCTTTTCTAGAAGAAGAGCCCACGCGTGCATCTGTGAACATGGCTTCACATATACCTGGAGGAAGCTCAGGCTCAAGACGTCCGTCCTCTAGAACTCCGAGCCGAAGGAAATTCAACATACTCCTTAGGGACACCGAAGCCGGGGTGTTCCAGAACACTAATTCAAGGTCACGACAACTGACTTCGTGCTCTTCTGATTTCGATGTTGGGGGTCATCAGTCTCCCGAATCAGATACTGAGAGTATAGAGTCAACTTCTGCAGCGACCTATACTCATCCTTCAATGATGCACAGGGAGATGGGAGTTTATGCCATTGGAGATGAACACGAGGAAGCCTCGCCATCGGGGAACGCTGAGCAATGCATTACTACACTAGAGACATCTCTGAAACAAATGCAATCCATGATGGAGGACATGTACCAAATGATGCTAACTCAACAGGCGGCCGCTATGGCTCGAACATCGGTCCCGCCTACTCAGATACGTGTGGGGGTGGATCTACCACCATCTAACATGATCCAAGAGCCTGCTCTAGATCAAGAGTCAGCTGGTCCTTCACTTCTTCACTCGGAGAATGTACTACCTCCTGCGGGAGTCATGATACAACCGACTCTGCACCATTCCGTAGTCTCGCTACCCGCTGAAAATCTGATGCAAGCAGTACGGGAGTTGAAAGCCCAATTTGACGCCTTGAAGCACAAAGATCAGCTCAAGAAATTGGGAATCAACCAGCCATACCCAGCTATCTGGGAAGAGGTCCCTTTTCCTCCGAGGTACAAACCTCAGACTATGGCCCTGTTCGAGGGAAAAACATCACCAAGTCAGTACATGAACTATTTCAGTATGATGACGGTGTTGCTACAAGGGAATGACGCCCTCCTCACCCGGGTGTTCAAGGGCTGTCTCTCAGGAGTAGCTTACCAGTGGTACCGCAGCCTGGCGGACAACTGCATTACTTCCTTCGAAGACTTCAAGGCTTTATTCTTTACACGATTCTACGAGGGAGGAATGGACATGTCTATGTCCTCTCTCATCGAAGTCAAGCAGAGGGAAAAAGAGGACGTTCGTGCCTTCGTCAAACGTTTTCGTCAAGCCACTTTACAGATGCCTCTAGGAGTTCCAGACTCAGCATTGGTAGACATTTGCAGAAAGAACCTTCTTTCCGTGATCTCGGTGTTTACAGGACCATATCAGTTCCATGACTGGCCCTCGTTCATCATCTCAGCGGTAGCCACCGAGGACAACAATCACAAGGCGCATGATAATGGCATCATGATCTCTACCTCTGACAGAGGCAAGAGGTCATCCCCCAACGGTGACCATCCTCGCAGTTCCAAAGGAAAAGAAGCTCTGGCAATCAATACATCCAGACAGAAGACTGCGGCAACCGCGCAGACGAAACCCGGGACTTCCAGGCCCGTCGAAGTATACTCTTTCGACGACGATGATATTCTGAGTATATTCGAGTGTCTCGTCAAAAGTGGCAAAATTACCCTTCCGGAGGAGAGGCGGCCCAGTAAAGTCGGCAGTGCCAACAACCCCAAGTATTGTATCTTCCACAGATACGTACACCACCAAACAAAGGCGTATTACATACTAAAAAGGAAGATCTAAGAGCTGATCGATGCTAAAGCCATCACCCTGTGCAATAGCGAGAAGACGGTCATGGCCAACATGATCTCTCTGCAATTTGGCAATCTGCCTCCCCAAGAAGTACCGGACGGTGTTATACCTATTTCTCGGATAACGATGAACATCGTTAATCTCCCTCCGGCTAGGGGTCTAAATCACGACCTATTACCCCTAACTACCCAGAGAGGCGAGATTATGTGGGTTCACCCAGACTTGGTGTCGGAGCTCAAAAAAGAGACTAATGCTACTAAAGCTAAGTCCAGAAAAACTCCAAATGCAAGCCATGCCATATGGTTGTAACTTCTTCGACATCAGACGAAGACGAGGTTTTGGCCACAGTAACTCGTTCAGGGAAGGCTTACCTCAAGTACTACGGAGCAAGTCAGGAAGATGACCTGCAGACGCTTCAACTGCCAAGCCTTCGAAACCAGAGCCCACCGTACCAGAGGCCGGTCCTTCGAGACCAACTTCGGCGGACAAGGGGAAGCAAAAAGAAGTGCGCTTCGATAAACCTGTAAAAAATATTAAAAACAAAGGTTTACCGAACCCGTACAACTTCGACATCTTGGCCCAACTGGCTAATACACCGGCCAGGTTGTCCATCTTCGAGCTACTCAGGCTCTTCCAACACACTCGTCTAGCCCTGAGTGAAGCATTGATGCAAGCGGATACATACTTGACCCAACTCAAGTCCTCCGACGAAGAACCCGCAGCGTGTCCTCGATGCCACAGTGTGTTGGAGGTGGTCTCAAACATCACTTTCACTTAAGACGACATGCAGTTAAAACATAACAGGCATGACAGACCCTTCTACTACACCGGGTACGTCGGTTCCATAGAGGTCGACCAGATTCACATAGATCCGGGATCCTCAATCAGCATCATTCCTCATAGTCTGCTCAGACCGCTGAGGATTCCTACCAGCGAACTGGCTTATACCCCCACTACTATCGTGGGTTTCAACGCCGGAAGAAGTAAGCCGTTAGGAAAAATTTGCCTGAGGATCCAGATTGGCAATCTTAGATCGGTGGCTATATGCTATGTCATCGATTCAGAGGTATCCTACAATATCCTGCTGGGAAGACCATGGATCCACGACCACAACATCGTTCCTTCGACTCTACATCAATGCTTCAAATATGTAGACGCCTAAGGGACAGTACAAACGGAGGTTGCTGACCTAAACCCGTTTAAAGGAGTTGAATCCTACTACTCCGACGCCGTGTTATACTCTCAAGACTACACGGAAGAGGTGTCAACACAAGCAGAGAAGGAATCCCACCGGGAGCCTAAAGAGCCTTCTGCCAAGCAACCTTTGTCAATCAAGGTGAAAGGATGGACTACCCATCCAAAAGCCACAGAGCCAATGGCTATCCACCTGAACAAGACCAAGTCAGGGAAAGGGGGTGATCCTCTAGTGATCACTCTGAACCAGAAGCCTCCGCCCTTAATCATCAACCTTCGGCGCAACAAGCAGCCGAGTGATGTAAATACAACTAGGAATGCAGTTTCTGATAATAACAATGGACATCTTTTCCAGTATATCGACGCTCGGATTCCAAATCAGGAACCCTCTCCCCATGACGATATAGAGCCTATAGCACGAAAATTCTTGGCAGCTATAGATTCCTATTATCCGTACATATGGGAAGTAACGTCATCATCCAATGTCACCACGACGTATGGACCACATGAGGATTCTATCTTTATTGTTCTACCTGCCCGCGACGGTCAGCGTTCAATAGTCTTCAGCCGCATGCGCAACGAACAGACTATACGAGAGGATTCCTTCGATGATGATTCTCGTGAAATGCAAGTTCACAAGTACAGCCCGCAAGCCTTGAAGATCATATAAAATATGGGTTACAACTTAAAGATGGAACCAGGTCTCAACTTCGGGAAAGGTAGACGAACACCGCTGCTCGACAATCCCCACTATCAACAAACCCATTTCGGGTTAGGGTATGCCACCTCCCTTACGACTTCCACGTCAGATGAGGATATCTTTTCCCCTTTTCAAGATGGCTCATCGCCCTCCGACTCATCTCACGCTCTCGAGCAAACATTCTCAGCAAATATGGTAGCGACGGATTCCTTTGAATCAGACGAACAAGAATCCGAACCATTCGAGAATGACGCTTGGGCTCAGCAGATGGATACACAATGGGAGTTCCGCTTCGAGCAAAGAGAACCTCCCACTAAAGATGAAGTTATCCAGATTGACGTAGGGGATGAACCTTCACCAAAGCCGATATTTATCAGTAACAACCTTTCCGAAGAAGAAAGGGAAGAAATTATCCAACTGATAAAAGAATATATCGACGTCTTTGCGTGGAATTATGAGGATATCCCAGGTCTTGTTCCAAAGGTAGCTACTCATAAACTCAATATACTGCCCGATTCAAAGTCTGTGAAGCAGCACCAACACCGGTTCCGCCCGGACATGATGGACGCCATTGAAGCTGAAGTCAAGAAGTTGATAGCCTGCGGCTTCATCCGTGAGGAACAATATCCCGACTAGGTGGCCAATGTTGTCCCGGTCATGAAGAAGAAAGGAAAAGTACATATCTGCATCGATTATCAAGATCTGAACGCAGCCTGCCCCAAGGATGAGTTTCCTCTTCCCACAGACGTCATGATCGACAATATATACGGTTTTGAACGTATGTCTTTCATGGACGGATTCTCGGGATACAATCAGATCAAGATGCATCCTGAAGATGAGAATCATACCGCCTTCCAGACACCACTGGGGGTATATTGCTATACGGTCATGTCCTTCGGATTAAAGAATGTCGGGGCTACGTACCAACGGGCTATGAGTAACATATTCCATGAGCATTTATGCAAGACGGTGGAATATTACATAGACGATGTAGGTGTCAAAAGCTGCCTCAAGGATACTCACATCCAAGACTTGAAGACAGTATTTGACTTGATGCGCCAACATCAACTCAAAATGAATCCTACAAAGTCCTTTCTGGGTGTATCTAGTGGCAAATTCCTGGGATTTGTCATTACCGCCAAAGGCATTCAAGTGGACCCTGATAAAGTCAAGGCCATCTTAGAAATGCGACCGCCCCACGATCTGAGGGAACTCAGGGGATTTCAAGGTCGTCTAGCTTATATCTGAAGATTCATATCCAACCTCTCCGGGAGATGCCAGCCCTTTTCTTGTCTCATGAAGAAAGGTGTATCCTTCGTATGGGACGAAGCCTGTCAACAAGCATTCGGAGATATCAAGCGCTACCTCACTAGCCCGCCAGTTCTGGTACCTCCTGTCATAGGAAGACCGTTCGTACTGTACGTCCGAGCAATGGATCATTCCCTGGGAGCTCTTCTCGCACAAAAGAACGATATGGGCCACGAGCAGGCTATTTACTACCTCAGCAGAATGATGGTCGGAGCCGAACACCGTATAACCCTGTGGAGAAAAAATGCTTGGCTCTGATGTTCGCTATCCAAAAAATACGATATTATGTCACGAGCCAAACCATTCACATAATCTCCAGGATAAATCCTCTGCGGGTACTAATGAGCAAGCCAAGTGTTCTTAATTCCCGACTCGCGACTTGGGTGATGTTATTAACGCCATATGACATGGTATACGTCCCTCAGAAGTCCGTCAAAGGCCAAGCATTGGCTGACTTTTTAGCTGCTCATCCTATCTCGGAGGCCTCCAAACTATACGAGGACATTCCCGACGAAGTTGTAGAGTGTAATTCCGCAATGGAAGGCGATGCATGGCAACTGTTCTTCGATGGCGCCTCCAGGATTGGTCCCAGGGGAAACGTAGTTTCAGGAGTAGGGATCGTCCTAGTCATTCCTGATAAACTCGTTATCTACAGAGCATATTCTCTTAGCGAGCCCTGTTCTAACAATGTGGCGGAATATAACGCTTTACTAATCGGGCTCCAAGTCGCTAAAGAGCTGGGGGTCGAATCTCTAGAAGCCTTCGGTGATTCTCTGCTGATCATCAACCAAGTCAGAGAAATATATGAAGTTCGGAATCCCGACCTCATCCCTTATCACCGAGCAACGGTCGAGATAGCCATGACGTTCAAAGGTTTCTTCTTGGAACATGTACCTCGATCTCGGAATCTGGAAGCTGATGCCCTAGCCAGTCTAGCTGCAGATTTAGCTACCCCTATAAGAAGGCAGAATTCGGTAATCCTTCTTAACAGAGACCTATTCTGTGTAAAAAACAACTTTCACATCGAATGCAGCTACACGTTGGACACAGACCCTCCCAAGAGAGACTGGAGAAGTCCCTTTATAGATTTTGTAGCATACAAAATCTTGCCAGAAGATCCCAAAGAAGCAATATCTGTCAAAAGACGATCATTACTCTTCTATTTTGACGCATCGTCACAATGCCTATATCGCCGGTCTTATGACGGGCTATTATTACGATGTCTCTCTGGTGATGAAGCACAGTGGATTATTCGTGAAGCTCACGACGGCATGTGCGGGGTGCATCAACCCGGTCCTAAGCTACAGGATCGTATCAGGAGAATAGGCTATTACTGGCCCACTATGATCGCAGACGCAATCAAGTATGCCAGACGATGCAGAGCCTGTCAGGTTCATGCAGACTTCATACATCAACCGTCCGAACATCTACATCCTACGGTTGCATCCTGGCCTTTCAAAGCATGGGGTATGGATATCATTGGTCCTATTCACCCGTCTCCTTTCAGAGGTCACCGATTCATACTGGCCATCACAGATTACTTCTCTAAATGGGCAGAGGCGATCTGTCTTGCTGAGGTAAAGACATCTAATGTGATCGGCTTCATCAAGCATTACGTCATTTACCGCTTTGGGGTTCCCTGAAGGATAATCCATGATAATGGGCCTCAGTTCATCAGCTATGCGTTCCACCGATTTTGCGATAAAAATTGGATACGAAACGTGGCCTCTACGACATATTATCCGGTTGTTAATGGTTTGGCGAAAGCCTTCAACAAAATTATTATCAAACTCTTGAAGAAGTTCGTCTCTTCGAACAAGCGAGATTGGAATGAGAAGCTGGAAGAATGTCTCTGGGCATACCGCACAACGATCCGAATACCGACAGGTTGTACACCATTCTCATTGGTCTACGGGAGTGAAGCAGTTTTTCCTATCGAAATTCAAATTCCGTCACTCAGGATAGCCGTGGCTAATGAGTTAACTCAAGAAAAGAATGACCTATTAAGGCTTCAAGAGCTAGAAGGATTAGACGAGAAACGCCTCCAAGCTCAGCAGCGTATCGCGCTCTACCAAGCACGCATTTCCAGAACTTTTAATCAAAAAGTAAAGGAAAGAGTGTTCAAAGTCGGCGAGCTAGTTTTAGCAGTAAGAAGGCCGATGATTCTTACTCATAGGAGTAAAGGCAAATTCTAGCCCAAATGGGAAAACCGTTACGTGATCGAGACAACATTCTCAAACGGCGCTTACAGGGTAGCCCAGCCTAATAGAGACCTACTAATAGCTCCTATCAATGGCAAATTCTTAAAAAGGTACTATACTTAAACCTCCTCTGCTCAAGTGGAATAAAGGTGATCTCATTCTGACAAAACTACTTCCAAAATGAAACTAGTTGGATCATATTCTATCATCTCCATATGACCTCTGAATAGATATGCCAAAAAGCTTACCGAAAGTATATCATGTCCATACCACCTCTGATATCACTTTCACCCAAACCTGTCATTTACGTTCCAAAATGATGGGTCCACAAAGTCAGATAAAAAGCCTCTTTATTATTCCCAGAAAAGAGCGAAAGTACATTTGAAAAGCAAAAGCAAAAGTACATCAGAAAGGGGGAGCGGTCAGGTCGCGGAGCTGCTGCGCCAATACGGCCATCCTCTCAGCCACGGAATCCAAGACACCAGCGCGGACCCCCTCCAACCGTGCCTCGTCATTTATCAGGAGGGACAATTCGGCTCTAGCCCGAAGGAGACCGGCACGGGCGACTCCTGCACTCGCCAAGTTCTGTTGTGCTGCGACCAGTCGGCCATTTACCACATCTAGACCTTCCGACGACTGAGAAGCCCACTCCTTAGCCTGAGCAAGCTTTGTCTCCAGTTTACGGACCCTCGCTACATTGCCGTCATGCTCAGCCTGGCACTTCGTTTGAAGGGCGATAGTCTCCTCCAAAACGACTTTTCCTTTGTCCATCTCCTGCTGGTTAGTCTCGATAAATTTATTCAGACCTTCCTTCTTTTCAACAAGATGCGCAGTCAAGGAGTCGTATCTGGCCTGGACTAGAGCTTCAATGTTGCCTCGAGCTAGCTGCAGGTATTCGTTAATGGGTTGCTCCAAACTATTAACCATCGCCTCCAGCACGTCAGCTATCCCGGTATCACCAAATTCCCTGATCGCCTCTATCGAGAACCGAGAGAAACTCTTCAGCGATGCAAAGTCCAGCTTCTTCGCCAACACCATTGATATTAGCGTTCTCAAAGTGGTGTAGAAGAGACCGGTATACTGCTTGGTCAGCGCAACTAGGTCCGCATGAACGCGGGGAGTGTCCGCGATCGTGGCGACTTCCCCTCCAGGAATAACCACAAATGATGTCGCCACGGCCGTTGCCTCAACAGGTGGTACGACGAAAGAAGAAGCGCCAATACCGGACGAAGATACCAGCATACTCAAAGGAGGCATTGTCGCCATGACAAGCTCGTCCTCCTCTAGAGACATCGAAACCTCGTCGACAGGCAAGTCAGCACCCGAAGATGCTTTCTCTTCAAAATCAGCCACATCCGTATCGCAGCCAGAGCCAAAGGGCGCATCTACACTGCCCTCCCCGAAAAGGTCTTCCCCTGAAAGGAGGACGAAAGGAAGTTAATATCAATATAATGTTAACTTTCCTAAAAGAAAATGCGTGAAGACAACATTTACCCGTGGCCGACGGCATATATGTCGCATCCGCAGCCTGTACAGCTAAATCATTTCTTAATGATGCTAGGCGAGCGGTCATACCTAGGGAAAGGGGTCTCCTAACAGAAGCTGACAAATAGTCCTCCAAGTCCTCCTCAAAATCCAACCGAGGCTCATCGGTTGGAATCACGCTAGGTGCGCTCGCAGGCGCGGCAGAAGTCCCTCCCGATGCCGATCCGGCTAGAGGTATACAGAACTTTATTATACTCAGCCCCGAAGGCGACCTCGCTCCACTACCTGAAGCAATAGCCGCGACACCAGTGTCCAGCTGAGATTCTCCGGCTCCACCAGCCGGAACTGTAGAAAGTCCCTCTCTAAAAGGCGAGGAACCTCCAATCAAAGAATCGTCCCAAACACGGGGAGATGCAAGATCACCTCCAGGAGCCTCAATGCCAGGAATCCCGAGAGAACGATTTACCATCTTCTTCTTCCTCTTACGAGGGGAAGTCTCCTTGGGAGCAGGAGCCCTTCGCTTCCTAAGAACTACCAAAGCCCCTGCAGGCGGAGGTACTTCACCCCTAGGGACCGACACCAGAGGCTCATCCGGGTAACGGACTCCTCACCCTCGTCGGAAGAAACCGAGGGGACTTCAACTCTTTCCCCAGGCTTGGAAGAGGGAACCCTAAAGCTACCATGCATATCAAAATCGCGATGGAAGGTGTTCGATGCCACATAGAACTTGGCATACGAATGCAGGATGCGCAGCTCCGTGGAGAGTGTAATGACGGACACGATAAAAATTGCCCCAGTGCAGCCCATGATAAAATATCGCCATCCCCTCGCTCCATCAATGAGTCCACCTCTGGACCTGAAGCTGGTGACGGTATTGCCCATGTGCAACTGATCATACCCAAACTGCCGGGCAAACCGACTGGGCAATTAGGACTTCAAGAAGCAATGATCTTCGCTTCTGTACAGCAGATGGGATGGTCTGATACAGACCAACCAATTAAAAGCTTCGGGAAAGAGAATGGTCTTCTCTCTACCCGAATCCTCGAGCCTAATCCCCGATTGATTGCGATGTACAGGAGGGACGGTGCAGAAAAGCTTCCAACTATGACTAAAGCCTAGCGCTCGCCGACAGTCTATAACTGTGTTCACGTTCCAGGAAGACTTTCGATAGTTCAACAAGAAACTACCCCCCAAACTACTGCCGGAACCGGGAGACATCACCCGGGGGTTATGGAGAATTAACCACCCCATCAAATACAGGTATGGTAATTCTATCCTAGGAAAGCTATCACGCCGAATTTCATCGACGAGCAGCCCGTCAGTTATGGCCCTCAGGCCAGCTTGTATACGACACACCATGGCAGGGAGCAAGCCCAGTCTTGCCCCGAACACCAAACGCACTGCAGGCCATAGCGTGTTGCGGTGAATACGGTCTGCAGATGCGACGCCAGGCACTACTACTCGGCGCATCCATATAGAGAGAAAGCCAGCCAGTTGAGCCTCCCTGGACAGAGGCCTGCGACAGTGCCTCAAATAGCTATAGGCCTTAGTGCCTTCAGGATACTTTCCCATCCCTTCGTCGAGGAACCGGTCCGTAGCACCATCATCCACTATAAGATCGTCAACTACCTAAGCATTAAGCGCACTCAGGGGATTCACAGGCAGATCCTTGCCCTCCAATACCTTCTTCGGCTTGGCAGTCCTGGACCGATGGAAGAAAAGATAGGACGTCCATTTGTTGATGTGAGCCAAATCTGAGGGCTCATCATAAAAAGTGGTGCAGGCGAGGTAGTGGCACATCAACTCCTGATAGACCTCCACTATCCGAGGGTCTGAACCCCCCAGCTCCCAGTTCGTGGGAACATACTCTTCGTATGGAGTGTCCCCCATTGGCAGTCTTGAGATCTCTGCCATCTCATGCACGGCCAATCCCAACTCCCCCAGTGGTGTGGCGAAAGTCTCGGTGAGTGAAATATATCGCTCCATCAGTGCTAGGAACAGGTTAGGGTTAGGAGGTAACCCAACACTGGTAGCACTCACAGCTGCAAACAGACCAATGTTCTCCAACTCGGTCTGGAAATGCTTCAAGGCCCAATCAACTAAGCGAGCCCATCGAAGGTTTGAAGGGGTGATCCACCCACCACACCGAGGGTTCACCTTAGGGTATACTCCCCCATGCCCCATAAAATTATTACAGAAAGTCGGTAACTGGACCGACTGGATCACAAAGCTGTCTTCACTCGGGACACTGCCCGGGTACAGCCCCCTGAACAGCATCACAGAGCCAGAAGGGCGGCTGACAAACGACCCCTGGTCAGCTCCTCTCAGATGAAAGATCTTCCCTGGCTTGCCGTGAAGATCGGGAGTCAGCGTCCACGACATCTTCCTGGGATGGGTAGTATGGAAGAAGGCTAAGATGGGGTAGTCTCTCGGCATATTGGGCAGATATAAGACCAAATCCACGGCAGGGAAAACTCAGAGTTCTCTCTTAGGCTTTGTTTGGGACTGCTTGTCAATCATGTCCCCGAAGAGGAATGCCGGCTTCAGGTATTGCTCCCCGTCTACGTATGTTAGGGGCTCCCCTTTGATCAAATTCAGCAGCGTTCGCTCACCCTGAGCCGATATCAGAATTGTCCTTCCTTCGGGATACTGGGGCCCGGAGATAGGAAATATCACGTGCGACAGATCCTCCAGATAGTTGGAGTACAGCATCCCGGCGGCAGAGCCCATCACTTCAGCTAGCGGAGACTCATGCAAGTTAACTACAAAAGTACAAAAGAAACACGTCAGTTCCTAACTAGACATTTTGGGACTTGCAGCATCCGCAAAAAAAATAAAAAATCAACAGTCCGTGCTCTACGCCGAGACTGTGAAAATTGAGCCTTTACGCTGGAATCCATTTCCATAACGTAAAATTCAAGATTGGCAGTATACGGTCTGTGCTTTACGCCAGATCGATTAAATTGAGTTATTACGCCAGGATTTTCATCCTCAAGCACAAAACTCAAATTTTAATAGTATACGCCAAGTTTTTGACGGTCAAAGCTTTTTACGCTCGACTGCGAAAAAAATTGAGTTTTTACGCTAAAACATTAGGAATATGGGCGTAAAAGATGAAACATCTCCGTGCGTCATCTTCCTCAATGAGGCTATCAGCACAGAAGACGACCTAGCGCGGTCACGTTCAAACGTGTGCGAAGGATTTTCGGTCATTCTCTTTTCCCCAAAAGCTCTACTTCCAGGCTGGGTGCACTGCTCGTCGGCGGGATGTTCCGCTCAGAATGGGATTCGCTTTGTCCAACCAGAGACACTCTCGCTTGGGCCGAAGAACGAGAAGAAGGATCAACCTTCTTTCCCTTAGCGGAGGAAGTTTGCTTCGAGGCCATTGCTGGAAACTTTGAAGACTCGAAGAAGAAACGGAGAAGAACTTGAACAGTCGAAAGCTTTCTCTCGTAGAAGACGGATGGCAAGTTTTTCTCTCAGAAACTTGGGATATATATAGATTTCGGATGGACTCCTCGGACCCCGAACCAAATCCCCTAATTAATATTCGGTTAGGATTGGGTCCTACGTCAGCCAATTTATTCAGAGAAGACGGACAGTCAGCGAATTCAAAAAGTTTTTTGCGCAAAGCAGGTTCGTGGTTTCTACGCTAAGGAGCTTTCTACGCTCGACAGCTACAGATCTACGATTTTACGCTCGCAGGCTATGAGTCTATGGTTTTACGCCCGGATGCCTTTGTGCTCGGTAGCTTTTATGCTCGAGAGGCTACAAACCTACGACTCCATGCTCAACAGATACCAAATTGATGATCTCACGCTCGGTGGCGCATAGTTTACGCTCAGAGGCGACGGATCCACGACTTTACGCTCGAAAATTTTTCTTTTCAGAAGCAACAAATCTACAGTTCTACGCTAAAGAACTTTCTATGCTCGACAGCTACGAATCTACGGCTTTACGTTCGACCGCTACAAGTCAGGTTTTACGCCCGGATGCCTTTGTGCTCGGTAGCTTTTATGCTCGAGAGGCTACAAACCTAAGTTTTCACGCTCAGGAACTACAAGTCCAAGATTTCACGCTCGATGGTGTTTAGTTTATGCTCAGAGGCTGCCAACTTACGATTTTGCGCTCCATGACTTCCCGCACATCTGAAGGATATGCAGGCCAGAGTACGCGTACATCTGAACGATCCTCAAGGCGATCAATTACAGGAGTTCACACAGAAGATACTCCTTCTTGACCTCAAGATATCCCAAGTACCCGAAGCATACAGAGTTCAAACATTGAAAAATTACTCTTCTTCATGGGTCGATTCGAAGTTCATCCAGACTCCAGTTTGAATATTTCATCTACCAAGATGGCAAATCAGTTTGACAGCCATTTCTCGCCCTGTACCAAAGGGATTTTTGAGAAATCATTCTTGAAGATGACTTCTGAACAAAGAAATTCTGTTTATCAGAAGTAACAGTTTAGAATTCTACGCGGTTCCTCCCTCCTAAACAGCAAGGCAGTTCAAACACTCGAATACTAAAGCGGCTTTCTACGCATCCCTAGTTATGCGTAAAAGACAGGACATGACCTAGCACTCTTTCTAAACAGAGTCGGCGTAAAGAATCAGACGTGTCGAAGCTACACATATTCAGACTTCACAGCAAAGTATGCCAAGATGATCATATGCAGAGAAGAAAGACGATTTTGTTGAAATTAAAATCATGATTACATATGAGGGAAATCCAATCTACAAGGTTTTTCTTCATTTTTTTTCTCATGATTACATATGAGGGAAATCCCGTCTACAAAGGACTTCCCCATCGTCGGCTGAAGATTGTGCCCAGAATCTGTTCTGATAGGTTCTCACATTGGTGGAGATCTTCCTCTTCTTCCAAGACGGTTCATCGACATCCACAGTCGATGAACAAGAAGATGATCAGTGGCAGGAGGATACAAAAATGGGCATAGACCCATCCGCCAACAGAAAGAAAGCAGGATAAATCTGCTTTCCTACAGACCACCGCCACTCAAGCCGGGACAGAGCTAGTCTGTCTGCTCTCGTCCCCGGAGGTAACGGGAGAAGGTGCCACTTGCAAGCAGCATGGTGAAATACGATTCTTCTTCTCTCCCGAAGAACCACCATACAAAGTTGCTGATTATCCCGAGCAAAGGAGGCTATGATATCCTTCCATGATCCATTGTTGTAGAGGATATTTGCTCGAAGACACCGTCTTTTTTGGCTTCTTACATGCTAGAAGAGCATGATCTCCTTCTTCCTCAAGTCGACCCGACGAACTCCGGCCATTATCTCCGTATGATAAAGGAAGTGTGGGAAGAACAGGAGAACTCCTCAGCCTTTTTATAGGCGAGAGAGAGCACCGATCCCCAATAAATCCGCAATAAAGTCAGCCTCGACCGTTTTAAAACTCCATTCAAAAATATTTCGAGTTACGAGGAGCGGTTCATGCTTCATTCAAAGCGTTTCAAATTATGAGGAATTTAAAAGCTTTGAAGGGGGTCTTGTAGAAGCATAAAAAATACGCTGGATAGCTCTACGCAGTATATTGATACAAAACAGCGTAAACAGGGGACTTCAGAGCCTTCAACGTGCAAACAGAGCTTCTCCTCCAAAGCACAGCGTAAAATCAGGCTCAAGGACCATCCGCGTAGGGCAGTATGCCCAGGCTACTTCAGCATAAACAGGGTGATTCAGTGCCTTTATGGCATAAAACTCATCCTTTTTCAATGCAGCATTGAAGTGTACGAGGGACGCTTCGTATTCTCCGATGTGAACCTGTCAGATCCTGCAAATAAACTTGTCAGATCCTGTAATGAACCTGTCAGATCCTGCAATGAACCTGATGTCTCGACTTCTGACAAAGGGATACTGCTCGACTACCCAGGCGACGGCTATAATGATGGCGTGGCACTACAACCCAGGCTGTCATTTACTGCCATTTCCCTTGCGTAAAACCGCTTTTACGTACACAGAGGAATACGCTGCCTAGTTTTACACAGGCAGATGAGATCCCCTTATGCTCCGCGGAAGACAAACCGCCTGCCACGTCAAAAGCTGCACTCCGTACGGGACTCGAGGCGCATCTCTGCATTTAATACACAGGGTGGTGACAGGCGCTCAAGGCACGTCTCTGTAATTACTGTGCCGAATACTGACAGATGCCTGAGGCACGTCTCTGCATTTGATGCACAAAAGGGTGGCAGACCTTCAAAACACGTCTCTGTATTTAATACGCAGGATGATGGCGAATCTCTATATTTAATGCAGGAGATTTGATTAGATGTCACCGAACCGTCGTTTAGTGACATCCCTTTTGCGAGAGCTGCTCCTACGCATACAAGGGAATATGCAGCCTAGTTTTACACAGACAAACGTAAGCTCCTTACGCTCCGCAGAAGATGAACTGACTGCCACGACAGCGGTTACTCTTCGCACAGGATTCAAGGATGTGGGCAGATCTCTGTATTTAATGCAAAAGATCTGATTATCTCCAAGAGCCGTAATTCTGGCTAAAGACGTCCACATCATCACTCTGGCACGATGCGCAGCAGCCTCTACGCCTATTCAGCTTCGGTGACTACTCGGCTTCTACGCCTATTCAACTTCGATGCCTGCTCGACTTCTACACCCATTCGGCCTTCTGTGCTCACTCGGCCTCTATGACCACTCGGCCTCTATGACCGCTCGGCTTCTACGCCTACTCGGCTTCTACGCCTATTCGGCTTTTATGCCGGTTTGGTAACTATTTGGATTCTATGCCATGGTGACAGCCATTGGCTTCTATGCCAACCTCTTTTACACGAGGTATACCTACCTATGTGGCTTCTACGCCGTGATCTTTGTAGCGGTTATACGCATTTTGTCCCTTAGTTGGACCTGTGTCACACACTCATTCAAAGGATCATCTATACGCAGGCATTGGTTATTTTAACCGTTGTGTAAAAGGGTGTTGTACTTTCCACTACTCGATTTTTATACCGACTGAGTGGTCACTATCACTAAAACTCTATAAATAGAGACCTCTATCAATAGAGGACAAGGTCGAACGATCAGAAATAGGTCGACAAATTGGAGAGAGAGAGAGAGAGAGAGGAGAATCCAGAGCTCAGGCAAAGAGAAGGGATCGACGACTTTGGCATCGGGCATCCACCCTCTTTAGCAACCTTCGAAGCTGCTACCTGTCTTCCACGGCACTTCTTCAACATCGTCTGGTCCAAGGGCTAAAGTGATCGACTGCAGATCAGACACCTATAGCAATATTCATCCAGATTAAATAAATTATACTTAGACATCCTCGTGTAGGATCAAATTTGTACAATCTTGTTTGTAAACATAAAAGAAGGGCAGGTCTTCGTACAAGACCTCGTTTTTCGCATTCATCAAATCTTTTCTCGTTTATTATCCTAAACAAATACGAGTAGTACGAATATAAGCACACTGAACACGAGCAGTATGTGTACACAAAATATAAATAATTAATACCTAATTCATACGATGAAATACATGTGAAAGAGTACCCGCTGAACACGGCAGGGGATAGGATCTCCTGACAGGATCCATGTAGTACCAGTCCGTGCAACCACTATGTCGGAATCAAGTATACAGTTCTAGAACATGAGATATATACACTATTATAAAATGAAAACTAATAGAGAAATGTACTAGCCTGAGTTCCTGAGCAAGGTGTGTCTCTCGATGCCCAAGCTGATGTCACACAGACCTATATATGGTATATTGCATCAATACAAGATTTTGGAATGAAAATAAGTTAGACTAGTTTAATTATAGGTCATAAAGCCATTTCTAAGTCAAAATAGTCAAACTAGGTCAACTCTAATCAAACTAGTCAAACTTGGTCAAACTAGCTATTTCTAAGTTATATGAGTCTAACTCTAGGATATTAGGTCCATACACTGTGTAACTAGGTCACACTAGCTAAGCCAAGATACTAAGATACAACCAAAGCACCGTATCATAGGATACACAAGTTTTTAGATATAAAAATACTAATTTATATATATATATATATATATATATATATATATATATATATATAAAATAATACATATAGTAATCTTAGCTAACTAATGTAAAGAGGATACCTTGGCTTGAACCAATGCGTATCTTACAGTAATCTTAGCTAACTAATGTAAAGAGGATACCTTGGCTTGAACCAATGCGTATCTTACTACATATATACCCATCTTGATACTCAAACCCAATACCTCGAGTATCGACCAATACCTTGACATTACCTTGGTATCACAAGGTAATTCAAATCCTAATACATATAGCTCACTATCAATACCCTAACTATATACTAATATTAACTAAACTATTAAAGACTACTAACTACCTAACATACAATACATATCAATATTTATATACATATATATAATATAAACTTACCATCAATACTTATATAAAATACCTACATATATACATGTATAAATATATACATATATACATATATACATAAAGCTACTAATCTAATCAAGTATGTACATAACAAACTATTAGATAACATGAATCTATATATACAACTACATAACAAGGTAATTAACTACTAACTATTAATAGCTACTAGCTAACCTCTAAAAACTAACTAAACTACTATAAGCTACTAAACTATACCTTAACTAATCTGCTCTGCTCCTGTTGTTGCTTTAGGCTTTTTTGATGATGCACTATACTGCTACAGCTATTCATTGTTGTATTGAATGCCACGCACCTTGCTGTGCATTTGCTGGACACTGCTGCTGTTCTTCTGCAGTGTTGCTGCCTTGCTCAAATTTTAATGCTGCAGTGCATGCTTGCAGTTGTCACTGCTCTGCCTCTCATTGTTGTGGCATGCTCTCCTTGCTTGCTGCGTAGTTGTTCCTTGCTTGTTGATGGCTGCTCTACTGCACTTGCTGTGAGCATAAGCTGAAAGCAGTTGGCTCAAGACTTTATGTTGATTACGGTGCTAGCTGCTACTACTGCAGTGCACTTGCTGGTTCTTTGTATTGCTGCCCCTTGCAGCAGTGGCTGCTGCTACATGCTACAGATATTGCAACTGTCCCGATCTCCTCTCATACACAGCTGCTCTCACTTTATGTTGATTACGGTGCTAGCTGCTCTCACTTATTCACTACACATCCACACACAACCATATACTTATAGATACATAGATATCAATATATATATATATATATACTCTCATATCTACATACATATATATATAGATATATATCTACATGTATTAACACATATACATATATATATATATATATATATATATAAACATACACATATACATATAGATATCTATCTACCTATATTAACACATATACATATAGCCATATAAGCAAATCTATACAATATAATATAGATACAGACACATATACATAACCATACAATTATATAATATATCATATCTAATAGATATACACAAGTCAAATTGAATTGAGATACAATGAACAAACACGTGGGGTGCATCGCACCCGTATCACACTTATTCTATGATACGCTTGCGATACGGCTCCACCACACAACCAAACGTATCCCGAAGGACACGAGCAAGACTAGAGTACTAATTATGAATGATACGAAGGTTAAATACACAACTATGTGTCCATGTCAAGATGTGACATGCACAAACTCCCGTGTCGGAGAAAAACTCCCAAATCAACCTGTATTACCAAATTGTTGGGATACAGCCTACACATATCTAATTGTGGATACGACACTAGTCATACACAAGAAAACATATGTCAATTTAGTCTAATTGACTAATTGAATAACAAAAGATATGAAAATCTCGAAATTCTCTCAAAATTGATACAAAATACCATATAATTTTCTCCATAGGCCTCCTATGAATCTAATTCCCATTTCTATGGGTAGTCTTAGCATATGGAGTGCTTTCTAATGATTAAATCATAGTTTTAGAATCTAATTAAAGAGAAAAAACTGAATTATACCTATTAGGAGATGGATTCCCAATAAAATTCCTAAATTGGATGAAAGTAGCCTCTAACTTGTAGATCCTTGCTCCTCCTTTTAGATTCTTGCTTCCTCCTTGTTGATCCTTGTTCTAGTAGTCTCCAATAAAGAATAGAAAAGGAATTGGAAAAAAAATTGAGTAGGAATTGGTGTGGGAATTAAGAATTTGGAAATTTTTTTTTTCTAGATCTAGATTTGGAATGTCAAATAAGAAGAGAGAGAGAGAGAGAGAGAGAGAGAGAGAGAGAGAGAGAGAGAGAGGCGCTCTCCTCCGTATAGGTGGTCGGCCCCTACCCCTCCTATAAGCTACTATGAATTATCTAAAAGATCCCTTAGGGCCTCTTATGAAGAAATTAATTAAGGAGTAAAGGTTCTAGTCTAATTGGTTTTATTAATTAATTTATCCTCCTAATGGATAGGCTTACTATTGGGCTCAATCTAAACTAGAATTAAATATTGGGTCTATGAATCTAAACTAACTAATTAGGTCCATTACACAATTCCAAAATAAATCTAACATCTAACAATAAATAAATAATACAACAAATATAATTTATATATGCACTATATATAATATAATAATCCTAAAAATACAAACACCAATGTCAAATTACCAAACTACCCTTAGTTGAAAAGTGAGGGTAATAATCCTACCCACCATAGAAAAATTTCATCCTCAAAATTAAGGAAGAAACTAACTACCAAAATCAATCAATACAATGCAAGAAAGAATTATACCTCACGGCTCAAACAGATAAGGATATCGCTCGCGTATCTCGGTCTCTCACTCCCAGGTACTCTCTCCTAGCGAGTGATGCCTCCACACGATGCGCCCCAAAGGAATCGTCTGGTTCCTCAGCACCTCCTCTCTCTGATCTAGAATCTTAACTGGCTTCTCTGGATAGCTAAGAGTAGGATCCACCTTTATCTTTGAGTGATCCAACACATGACTAGGATCTGCTATATACCGTCTCAACTGTGACACGTAGAATACGTTATGTACTCCCTCCAATGCAGGTGGCAAGTCTAGTCTCTAAGCAACTGCACCGACCCTCTCAAGAATACTGAAGGGTCCGATGAATCATGAGCTAAGCTTTCCGATGGTCTTTGGTGGTTATCGGCCCAATGCTGCTGTCTCTCCTGTGCCACCCGAAGTCTATCCCTGATGAGCTTCACCTTCTCAGTTGCATCCACTACTATCTCTGGTCTCAATAAAGCTCTCTCACCAACATTATCCCATGATAACGGAGTGTGGCATCTCTCTCCATATAATGCTTTAAATGGTGACATCTCGATACTGGCTTGGTAGTTGTTGTTGTAAGAAAACTCTACCAAGTGAAGATGATCCTCCAAAGAGCCTCCAAAATCCAAAACACAGGTGCGTAGCATGTCCTCGAGAGTCTGGATAGTCCTCTCCGACTGCCCGTCTGTCTGAGGGTGATATGTGGTACCGAACTTGAGCTGATTGCCCAAGCTAGCCTGCAAACTCCTCCAAAAGTGGGACATGAAGTGACTATCCTGATCTGAGACTATTCTCATCGGAACTCCATACAATCTGACTATCCGACGAATATATATCTCGACGAGCTTCTCCGTAGATGTACCCCTTTGAATGGCAGATAGTGGGCTGATTTGGTTAACCTGTCTATGATGACCCAAATTATATCTTTACCTCCTGGAGAACGCAAAATTCCTGAAACAAAGTCCATCGTCGCATGATCCCACTTCTACTCTGGAATGGGTAAAGGCTGAAGCAATCCACCTGGCCTCTGTCTCTTCGCCTTTATCTGCTGACAAACCAAACATCTGGATACGAAGCTAGCTACCTTCCGCTTCATACCATACCACAAAATATGCTAGCTCATGTCGCTATACATCTTATTAGTACCTGAATGCATAGAGTACTGAGATCAATGTGCCTCCTTAAGAATCTTCTCGAGCAATGCTCCACTCGGCACATATAATTTGGTACCGTGCCACAATGATCCATCATCTGCAATACTGAAGTCCTCTGCCAACCCTATCTGGACTTGTGCTCTGATGCTGCTTAGAGACATATCCTCGAACTATGCGGCTCTGGTCCGGTCCATAAACTCTACAGTACCTGAAGTCACCACATCTGTGCTGCAACTCTAGGAACTAATACCTCAATGCCCAAACTATCAAGATCAACCAATAAATGTCTGTCCCTTGTCAAATACATAGCCACTGGATACCTGCTCAAGGTATTAGTGACTACGTTGTCCTTTCCTGGATGGTACTACAAAGAAATATCAAAATACTTCATCAACTCCAACCATCGTTGTTGCCTCATATTGAGCTATTTTTTTGTAAACACATACTTCAAGCTCTTGTGGTCTGTAAAGATCTCTACCCTCTCTCCATACAAGTACTGTTTCTACAGTTAAAGAGCAAAGATAACTACTGCCAACTCCAAGTCATGGGTAGGGTAGTTCTTCTCATGAGGGAGTAATTGCCTGGAAGCATAGACAATCACCTTCCCGTTCTGCTATAACACACAACCCAAGCCTTTACCTGATGCATCACTGTATATAAAAAATCCTCCTGTCCCTAATGGTAATATCAATATTGGAGCTGTAGTCAACCTTTTTTTTTTTGCTCCTCAAAAACTGACTGACAATCCTCTGTCCAGACGACCTCCACGTCCTTTCTGGTTAGTCTAGTCATTGGCTCCACAATGCTGAAAAAATCTCCCATAATGGCCTGCCAATCTAAGCAAACTCCTGATCTCCGCTACTGAACTCGGGGTAGACCACGACTCAACTGTTGAAATTTTTTTTGGGTCCACTGAGATCCTGTCTTCTGTAATCACATGCCCGAGGAATTCAACCTAATCAAGAAAGAACTCATACTTCAAAAGCTTGCCATATAGCTTCTCCTTCCTGAGGGTATCCAGAACTATCCTCAAGTGCTTCTCATGCTCCTCCGGGGTCATGTAATAAATCGGTATATCATCAATGAATACTACTACAAACTGATCCAAGTACTGATGAAACACCTTATTCATCAGGTTTATCAATATCGTCAGAGCATTGGTCAACCCAAATGGCATCACCAAGAACTCAAACTGCCCATACCGAGTCCTGAAAGCTATGTTCAGAAAGTCTTTCTTTTTTACTTTCACTTGGTGGTACCCCGGCCTCAAGTCTATCTTTGAGAATACCTTCGCTCCGCTCAACTGATCAAACAAATCGTCAATCCACGACAAAGGATATTTTTTCTTGATAGTGAGATTATTGAGTGCCATATAGTCGATACACATGCGTACCGACCCATCCTTCTTCGGTACAAATAATATAAGAACACCCCATGGTGATGAACTGAAGCGGATGAAGCCCTTGTCCTACAACTCATCCACCTGCTTTTTTAACTCCGCCAGTTCACTGTTGTTCACTCTATAAACGTGTTGTGATATTGGCTATGCGCCTGGTACAAAATCTATAGAGAACTCCATATCTCTGTCTGGTGGCAACCCCGACAACTCCTCCAGAAAAACGTCCATATACTCTGCAATCAATGGATGTGGCGGCTTCTACTCTTCTACCAAATCTCCATAAAAGTCTCCTTCGCTCTACTCTGCAGCTCCTCTGATGAACTCAAACTCTGGCTCTCCTAGCGCCTCAAATAAAACTCTGACTCTATGACAATCGATACTAGCATGATGCCTACTCAACCAATCCATCCCGAGTACTATATCATAGATCGAAAGTGGCATTACGAGTAGACATATGCCCAACTCTGGCTCTCCAGCATTTTGTTATTAGTATTTCTTTATATCACTCAATGGATATTATTTTGTCTTGTGAGTTATATTTGAGTCTTCAGTTCTTTATATCATTTCGTGCGATTATTCCAATTATAGATCTGCAAATGAGTATTCATATTTTATTGGTGGCATTATTATATCTTGATTGCTAGATAGATAGTTTACCAAAATAGCGTTCTACCGCCGATGCTTCGGTATATGCTGGACGTTGTTCACTACTCGTGCCCCTACACTGGGTGCGGGTCATGACATATTTTTAGTGGTGGTCCGTACAGTTCTTCGAGTTTGCAATAAGAGCGATTCATAGTAGTGCTCTAATTTGACTGCTATTACAAGACTATTTCAGGATATATGATAACGGATATAGGCTATAGGCTGAGAATACTCAATCATATCTAGGAAAAACTATCATGAACCATACCCGGAATTTGGGAACGAGTGCATGGGTACGTCCAGCCTACGCCGCAGCATCCACGGTAGAACGCTGTCTAGGTCAATACTCTATCTAATCAATCTCACACGAATATCCAACTATATAAGGAGACACAGATATCACAATATAATATAGAATACTTAATCACATAAACTAAAGCACGATGAGTTATCGAAGAAAACAAATGAAATACAAGACAAATCTAAACGACAATAAATTGACTAACCTGCAATCAATAACATCCAATCTCCAAGTATGCCGGAAACAAGTCCTCTATGTCACAGTCTGAAAAAAATATCCTGTCAAGACTGGAACGAAGTACATCTCTAACAATAGTTCCATGTATATTAACAAAAACTATAATACAGTGTAAAAAAATACAAGATGGATATAACTTCTAAAAATAAGAAATACTGGAGATGATGAACTACTGGAAATAGAAATACTTGAGAGCATATATCATCATCAATGGTACAACTAGCAATGAACATAAATACATGTGCATTCTAGAACAATGAACTGGAATATAAGTGAATACTAGAATAATAACTAGAACATAGAGAAATGCAAGATCAATAAACTAGAGATACATGTAGAGACTATCTAGCTAAGTGTGTAAAATATCAGCATATCATGTGATCGACTAGGGACTAATCAGGCTTATTATATATGATTAGCTATGATTCATGTAAGGTCAGGCTAACTATCCGGATAGCTATGATGCGAGCAATAGTCAGGCTAATCACATGTAACAGGCTATGAGGCATGTAATGGTCAGGCTGCACCGACGTGAGGTATGGGTGAGCTATGATGCATGTAGAGTTGGGTATGATCACATAATCTGCTAATATTTCCCCTTTCTCCAGCTAGCACGATGGATTTCAATTATGACTCCTCGTGACAGGTCTCAATGATGCTAACTCGTATATACATAGTGTTAGAATCATGTAGGCTATACAACTAGAATCATAGAGATAATCAACATAATGAAAACTGTCAGAGAATGTACTCGCTTGTGGTCCTGCTGCTGGCAATACCAATATCTTGTTTCCAAAGTCTTATCTAAATAATCCAACAGTCCTATAGACATCATATAATAGTAATGCAGAATCAGTCATTACTCTAACACACAATCATAAATATACTGAACTCAGGGCTACGCTAGGTATGACACTAGTCAACTAACAGTGCCAAGTGTGCGTTTAACTGCACGGGTGTCAGGTCCTTGGTTACTGTGCATAATCAGATAGTCAACTCACTAACACAGGTTTAAGCCAGTACGTCAGTGTACACAAGGCAGTCAATTCACAATTATCAGGGTCACCTGGTCAATGCAATACAGGGATATCCACAGTTAAAACTTATGGTCGTACAACAAAATACACACTAAAGTCATAACTATTACTAGTATATAATGACTTATATAAATACATTCATATATATATATATATATATATATATATATATATATATATATATATATATATCAATTTGATTATAATACGTGTACGTATACGCATACAAGTCATTGGGTTCACCGACACGGGTCTGATGTTAATTAACTGAACCTGTCATGACACGATATGCTAAAACCCTATACTATTCACACATACGTACATAAAATCACGAAGGAAGAGGGGACAGGTACTAACCTATGCACGTGTACGAGATCGACGATGACGACGATGATATATATATATATACATATATATATATATATCAATTTGATTATAATATGCGTACGTATACGCATACAAGTCATTGGGTTCACCGACACGGGTCTGATGTCAACTAACTGAACCAGTCATGACACGATATGCTAAATCCCTATACTATTCACACATACGTACATAAAATCACGAAGGAAGAGGGGACAGGTACTAAGCTGTGCACGTGCACGAGATCGATGATGACGACGATGACGACAATGATGACGATGACGATGGTGACGACAATGACGACGATGATGATGATGATGGTGATAATGATGATGATGATGATGATGGTGGTGATGATGATGATGAAGGTGATGATGAAGTTGATGATAATGGTGATGATTGGTGATGATGATGAACAGGGAGTAGGCAGGGTCGAGGCTACTCGAGAGGAGAAGACTCAGGCGAGGTGCTCAGGTGGTGATGTGGGGTGTCAAGTCTGCTGCGTCGACTCCGATAGCTCAGGCGAGAAGTGGTGGTCGGGTGTCGATGGAAAGGTCGAGGCGAAGCGGGATGAAGTCTGGTCCGACGTTAATGGCAGTGGTGTTACCCGCTACTGTGGTCCGGCGAGGTGGGCCGGTGATGGCTGATGAAGGAGGTGCTCGGGAAGGAGTGCTCGATGGTCGGGTGATGGCTGTCGGTGGTAGAGTAGTCGGGAATAGTGGAGAACTTGGAGTGGTGGTGGTGAACGGCTCAGGGAAGGAGGTGGAGAGCAGGTCATGGTGGTGAGGGGGTCTGCTCGCCGGGCTCCGGCGGGTTGGCAGGAAGGGGGCGGCCGGACTCGGCTGCTCCGGTCGGGTGCTCGGGTGGGTGTTGGCGGTGATCACCGGGGAGATGGCCGAAGTCGGGTGGAGAAAGGTGAGGAGTTGGGTTAGTTTTAGTGTTAGGGTTTTTGATTGAGTGATGGTGGGGATGTTAAAAAATAATGGAGATTATGGTTTTTGCATGAGGGAGGAGATGATGTTGACAACCTAGGGATTAGGGCCGTCCAAGTACATCTTGGAATGGGGTTTGCATTGAGAGAGGGGTTAGGATATATATACAATGGTGTGTGTAGTGAGGATGGCTCCATTTTAAATTGATGTCCTAGATTAAACATGAAAAAAAATATACAATCCCTATAATATATAAAATGACAAAATACCCCTATTTTCAGGATGTGGTAGTGACAAGTCTACCCTCCTTAAAAGAATTTTGTCCTCAAAATTTAAAATCTTCAATAGTCGTATTTATTTATTTAACCAACAAATATTTAAATTCATCAAATCTCATAATCATGAAGTTAATCCATCTTGTTATTTCACGATCTTCAAAATTCTATAAATATCATATTCCTAAAAATCTTCAAATATAAAATCAAATTTCATTCTTATCACAATCTCCTCCAAAATTTTAAGTTAATAACTAAATACTCAAAAAATTTAGTATTCAATCCTCTAATTAAAATCCAATAAATGCATGTTTATAAAATTTAAAAATCTTATCCCAAAAATTTAAAAATCTCATCCTCGATTTCTTTTTCCACACAATACTCAAACAATGTAATACTTATGAAACCTTCCAATACAACAAAAAATATAAATTTATACCTTGCAGTCAAATAAATATAATAATAATCTCATTAATTTCCTCAAAATTTATGATAAATTCAATCATATCATAATCTTTATAAAAATCAATGATTTAATAAAATCGTCAATCCTGCCCTATTAAATTCTCATCTCTTTATTTAAATTAATGTTTATCCTCAAAATTTAAGGCACATTGTCTCTATTTGTCAAGTCATAACCTCTTCATTAACTCTTCACTACGGTCAAACTCCCAATAATCAAATTCCAAGAAAATTCTACCTACTGTCATACAACATACAATCTAGAGGAAACATGCATGGTTATGGTCTCTTTTGTCATAGTATTATAGCCTCTGTTAGGGTGTACTACTAACTACATTATAGCAACAAGATCATTGATACAAGCTATGGTACTAAAAATTTAATTAATCAATCAAATAGACAAAAAGAACAGAAGAAAAGAACAAAACATAGCCTTCTAACACAACCATAGGTTTAATGATGCATCCAACGTTTGATACCTCTATCCCTTTAGGTACCACAGTTTCTACTACAAGCACACCAACTGCTAGTTTTCTTACCTAATACAATTGTTTATACTAGTTGTTCTTATCACTCAAGTGCACGCCAAGTGCAACACAACACACTAAGCACTGCTCCCTCTAATATAACTCTAGATGGACACCCAAGTCATATTGCAGTGCCATCTCAGGCATGCTCAAGCCAACAGATCCTTACACATGCACTTCATCCACTCATATACTGTTATACATTTCTTACCCACCATAAAATTTTATCTTCAAAATAAACACTCAAAATTTAACTTCTCGAACAATTTAAAATAAACTGCATATACTTTCCTCAAAAGTCAAATATTCAAATATTAAAATAAAATTTTAATCACTTCCAGAAATCTTTATAGCTATGATTATGCTTATTGAATTGAATTTGATTCCTCAAAATTTTAATAAAATAAAATCTCAACTCCTCAAAATTTCTTAAAATTGAAATTTATTTCCAATCTTCAAATTATAAATTTAAATCCACATCTATCTACGTATACATATATATACTCACAGTCTCTATCACTCAAGGTGTACACAAATATACCAATCTAATATTATTACACAAGGTACTTTCTGTTACTAGCACATTTCTCAACTAATCCTTGATATGTAAAAACTAGCACTCTTGGTATAGTAATACTAGCTTTATCATTAGATCACCTCATCATACTCATTAGAACTCACGATTACTTGCACTTTCTATAATACCCATGCTTTACTTCACTCTCAAAGGTAGGCAAATGGTTCCATATCTTGATTGATATATACGTATCTCCCTTTAACCTTTTACAAGCTGATATACTAATCTGTGATACACTTCTTACCTTCCATGACCAATCTTGATATTTCTCAACCCATGGCATCTCATTAATACCATTTATGCATATACATTTCTTCACGCTTGACACACCCAAGTATTAACCACCAAATTGAATATCCTGCTCCATTAATTTTTAACATAATTTTCTTAATACTTAATTATTTACATGGATCACCCAACTACATGAATTCATGAGTATCCAGGACTGCCATACTGACTCTGATACTAACTCCTGGAACCATCACTGATACTCTTTACTCCCCCTTCTACCTATAGTACTAATGCTAACTATAATGACACCTATCATAGAACTATTGCTACAAGATACTATGCTACGGGTTAACTCTATATTGATGCCTACTGCTCACGTGTCCAACCAAAAAATACTTACAGACTCACAAGCCACACTCCCAACAGTAAAGACTAATACTCAAGACACAGACCTAATTGTAAGTCACCAATTATCACACTAACAGGAATCCTTAAAGAAATAAAGCTCAAAAAGGAAATGGACTAAGGACTGAAGGTATCTCTACTGCTAGCAAGAAAATGATGGAACATGGTCCTATAATAACAGAAGTAGATAAGTATTGAGATGATACTTTAAGAACTAATTTGAGATACAATCTGATAATCATACACTTCTGTTCGAAATTATAACACTCAGAATCCTCACCACGCCAGTGAGCATAGTAGCGGTAAACGATAGATTCCATAACTCAGGTATGAAACTCTATAATCATGTCGTCTAGAATCCTCGCTGTGCCAACTAGTATAGCTGCGAAAAATTCTAAATTTCATAACTAAGATATATATACATCCGAAGTCAGGTACCTACGTTTTCGACACGCCAACTAATATGGCTGCGATAAATTTTAGGCTCCATAATAAAAGTAGACGTTTCATCTTTCTCACTGTCCTCGTCAACATATGTCATTAGATGATACCATAAATTTTAGTCCATAAAGTTTATCTCGATATAAAATTAAACTCAACAACGACACCAAGAATTAAATTTAACAACCGATCAACAAGAATCAAATTAATAGCAACAAGTGAGAGCAGATGGAACAAGGGGAAAAGAGTTGAATTGGAAACTATAATAAGATTCTCAAGGGTCATCCCAGAAATCTCTCAAAAAATTTATGATTGAGTATCATCTCTCATCCTAGTATCCTATGTCCTATATCCTATCGCAGGCACGTAGTAGTACAACAAAGATGTCGCACTACTATGACATCGCACAACTTGCGAAGTCTGACATGCATGGGCCACCACTAAAAATGTGTCATGACTCGCACCCAAAATTTGGGCACGAGTGCTTGGGTACGTCCAGCCTACGCCGCAATATCGACGATAGAACATTATCTAGGTCAATACTCTATCTAATCAATCTCACACGAATATCCAACTCCATAAGGAGACACAGATATCACAATATAATATGGAATACTCAATCACATAAACTAAAGTACGATGAGTTATCGAAAAAAACAAATAAAATACAAGACAAGTCTAAATGACAATAAATAGTCTAACCTGCAATGAATAACATTCAATCAACAAGTATGCCGAAAATAAGTCCTCTATGTCACAGTCTGAAAAAAATATCCAGTCAGGATTGGAACGATGTACATCTCTAACAGCAGTTCCATATATATTGACAAAAACTATAATACAGTATAAAGAAATACAAGATGGATATAACTGCTAGAAATAAGAAATACTGGAGATGATGAACTACTGGAAATAGAAATAATGGAGAGCATATATCATCATCAATGGTACAACTAGCAATGAACAGAAATACATGTTCATGCTAGAACAATGAACTAGAATATAAGTGAATACTAGAACAATAACTAAAATATAGAGAAATGCCAGATCAATAAACTAGAGATACATGTAGAGGCTATCTAGCTAAGTGTGTGAAATATCAGCATATCATGTGATCGGCTTGGAATTGATCAGGCTTTTTACATATAATTAGCTATGATTCATGTAAGGTCAGGCTAACCATACAGATAGCTATGATGCGAGCAATAGTCAGGATAATCACATGTAATAGGCTATGAGGCATATAATGGTCAGGCTGTACCGACGTGAGGTGTGGGTGAGCTATGATGCATGTTGAGTTGGGTATGATCACATAATCTACTAATATTTTCCTGTTTCCCCAGCTAGCACGATGGATTCCAATCACGACTCCTTGTGACAGGTCTCGATGATACTAACTCGTATATACATAGTGTCAGAATCATGTACGCTATACAAATAGAATTATAGAGATAATCAACATAATAAAAACTGTCAAAGAATATACTCGCATGTGATCCTTCTGCTGGCAATACCAATATCCTATTTCTAAAGTCTTGTCTGAATAATCCAACGGTCCTATAGACATCATATAATAGTAATGCAGAATCAGTCGTTACTCTAACACAAAATTATAAATACACTGAACTCAGGGCTACGCTAGGTATGACACTGGTCAACTAACAGGGCCAAGTGTGCGTCTAACTGTACGGGTATCAGGTCCTTGGTTATTGTGCATAATCAGACAGTCAACTCATTAACACAGGTTTAAACCAGTACATCAGTGTACACAAGGCAGTCAATTCACAATTATCAGGGTCACCTGGTCAATGCAATACAGGGATATCCACAGTTAAAACTTATGGTCATACAGCAATATACACACTATAGTCATAACTATTACTAGCATATAATGACTTATATAAATACATACATACATTTATATATATATATTAATTTGAATATAATATGCGTACGTATACGCATACAAGTCATTGGGTGCACCGACACGGGTCTGATGTCAACTAACTGAACCTGTCATGACACGATATGCTAAAACCATACACTATTCACACGTACGAACATAAAATCACGAAGGAAGAGGGGACAGGTACGAACCTGTGCACGTGCACGAGATCGACGATGACGACGATGATGACGATAATGACGATGGTGACGACGATGATGACGATAATGATGATGGTGATGGTGATAATGATGATAGTGATGATGATGATGATGATGATGATGATGATGAAGGTGATGATGATGATGATGATGATTGGTGATGATGATGCACATGGATGAGGCAGGGTCGAGGCTGCTCGGGAGCAGAAGACTCAAGCGAGGTGCTCAGGTGGTGGTACAGGGAGTCGAGGCTGCTGTGTCGACTCTGGTAGCTCAGTCGAGGAGTGGTGGTCGGGTATTGATGGGAAGGTCGAGGCAAAGCGGGATAAAGTCAGATCCGGCGTTAATGGCAGTGGTGTTAGCCGCTGTTGTGGTTCGACAAGGCAGGCCGGTGATGGCTGATAAAGGAGGTGCTCGGGAAGGAGTGCTCGGTGGTCGGGTGATAGTTGTCGATGGTAGAGTGGCCGGGAAGGGTGGAGAACGTGGAGTGGTGGTAGTGAATGGCTCAGGGAAGGAGGTGGAGAGCAGGTCATGGTGGTGAGGGGGTCTGCTCGCCGGGCTTCGGCGGGTTGGCAAGAAGGGGGTGGCTGGACTCGGCTGCTCCGGTCGGGTGCTCGGCTCGGTGTTGGCAGTGATCACCGGAGAGATGGCCGGAGTCGGGTGGAGGAAGGTGAGGAGTTGGGTTAGTTTTAGGGTTAGGGTTTTTATTGAGTTTGATGGATGGTGGGGATGATGAAAAATAATGGAGATTGTGGTTTTTGCATAAGGGAGGAGATAATGTTGACAACCTAGGGATTTGGGTCAAACAAGTATATCTTGGAATGGGTTTGCATTGGGAGAGGGGTTAGGATATATATATACAATGGTGTGTGTGCTGAGGATGGCTCCATTTTAAATGGATGGCCTAGATTAAACATGAAGAAAAATATACAAACAAAAAGAGGAGAGAGGGAGAGGGTTGAACGGTTAAAGGGAGGAGGTGGTTGATTTCTTCATGTGCTTGACCAATAAGATGGTGACACATCATTGCTCTTTTGTAATAGAGTCCCCAACAATTGGAAATTTGCACAAAAAGTGGGTTTTTGGATTAAATGAGGGAAAACACCATGTTTGGTGTGATGTATTGGCTAAAAATGGTATGTGGTATTTAGTATGAAGCTTGAGGGTGTAAATGGAGGTTTGGTTTGGTGTTGGGTCTAGTTTTGGGTCAAGTTGGGTCCTTATATTAATTTAATTAAAATTAATGTAACTGGTGTTCTAAAATAAATTGGGAGTACATGGGGCTAAAATTAGGTGGGACACAAGTATCATAAAAATAGAAGACTCAGAATAGAATATTATCATAATTTGGGTTGCACAAAACGGATCAAGATTGTGTCTCCAATTTAAGCATATTTATGAGTTACACATAGGTCAGAATGGAATACGGGAACGTCTAAGACAAGGGTGTGAAATTTATTGGAAGGCAAAAGCTAGGATAGCCCTCCAAATATCGAAACAACGGTAAGGAGCAACCATTAAATAAAATTATGGTAATTAATTATAATCCTAAATAATTAATCCCAAAAATTATAAATTAAATCCATAATACTAAATTTTGGTCAGGTGTTCATCTAGTGGGCTTCTAGGTCTAGTCTACTAACTCAAACATTAATGAACACTATACAATATAATATATATCTATACACACATCATGCAATTATTTAAAATAAATACGCACAATACCTATAATATATAAAATGACAAAAATATTCCTATTTTCAGGATGTGGTAGTGACAAGTCTACCCTCCTTAAAAGAATTTCGTCCTCGAAATTTAAAATCCTCAATAGTCGTATTTATTTATTTATTTATTTATTTTTACCATCAAAAATTTAAATTCATCAAATCACATAATCATTAAGTAAATCCATATTGTTATTTCACGATCTTCAAAATTCTATAAATATCATATTCCTAAAAATTTTCAAATATAAAATCAAATTCCATTCTTATCACAATCTCCTCCAAAATTTTAAGTTAATAACTAAATACTAAAAAAATTTAATATTCAATCCTCTGATTGAAATCTAATCAATGCATGTTTATAAAATTTAAAAATCTCATCCCAAAAATTTGAATTCAAAGACTAATCCATTAGTGATCTTAATTCTCGATTTTTTTTCCACACAATACTCAAATAATGTAATACTTATGAAATCTTCCAATACAACAGAAAATATATTTTTATATCTTGCTGTCAAATAAATATAATGATAATCTCCTTAATTTCCTTAAAATTTATGATAAATTCAATCATATCATAATCTTTATAAAAATCAATGATTTAACACAATCGTCATTCCTGCCCTATTAAATTCTCAACTCTTTATTTAAATTAATGTTTATCCTCGAAATTTAAGGCACCTTGTCTCTCTTTGTCAAGTCATAATCTCTTCATTAACTCTTCACTACGGTCAAACTCCCAACAATAAAAGTCCAAGAAAATTCTACCTACAGTCATACAACATACAATCTAGAGGAAACATGCATGATTATGGTATCTTTTGTCATGGTATTATAGTCTCTGTCAGGGTGTACTACTAACTACATTCTAGCAAGAAGATCATTGATACAAGCTATGGTACTAAGAAATTAATTAATAAATCAAATAGACAAAAAGAACAGAAAGAAAGAACAAAACATAGCCTTCTAACACAACCATAGGTTTAATGATGCATCCAAAGTTTGATACCTCTATCCCTTTAGGTACCACAGTTTTTACTACAAGCACACCCACTGTTAGTTCTCTTACCTTCTATAATTGTTTATACTAGTTGTTCTTATCACTCAAGTGCACGCCAAGTGCAACACAACACACTAAGTACTGCTCCCTCTAATACAACTCTAGATGGATAACGAAGTCAGTTTGTAGTGGCATCTCAGGCATGCTCAAGCCAACAGATCCTTACACATGCACTTCATCCACTCATATACTGTTATATATTTCTTATCCACCATAAAATTTTATCCTCAAAATAAAACCCTCAAAATTTAACTTCTCGAACAATTTAAAATAAAACCCATATACTTTCCTCAAAAGTCAAATATTCAAATATTAAAATAAAATTTTAATCTCTTCCAGAAATTTTTATAGCTTTGACTATGTTTATTGAATTGAATTTGAATCCTCAAAATTTTAATAACATAAAATCTCAACTCCTCAAAATTTCTTAAAATTGAAATTTATTTCCAATCTTCAAATTATAAATTTAAATCCACATCTATCTAAGTATACATATATATACTCACAGTCTCTATCACTCAAGGTGCACACAAATACACCAATCTAATATTATCTCACAAGGTACTTAGTATTACTAGCATATTTCTCAACTAATCCTTGATATATAAATACTAGCACTCTTGGTATAGTAACACTAGCTTCATCATTAGATCATCTCATCACACTCACAAGAACTCACGATCACTTGCACTTTCTATAATACCCACGCTTCGCTTCACTCTCAAAGGTAGGCATATGGTTCCATATCTTGATTGATGTATATGTATCTCCTTTTAACCTTTTATAGGCTGATACACTAATCCGTGATACACTTCATACCTTCCATGACCAATCTTGAAATTTCTCAGCCTATGGCATCTCATTAATTAGCATATCAGCTATATTCTGGGATTCACCTCTAGCTCAGAGGACTGTTCCGACTGTGTCTGAGGGACTTCCACCTCCATCTTCTGTGCCGACAGATGCGCCTTAGGTGTTCGCATTATTTTGTGAGATATTAGAGGCTCAGAAGACCCAGTTAGAGGCTAACCAGAGGCAGTCCGACATATTATGGCATGGTATTGAGAGGGCTCAAAAGCTTTCCCTTGCTGTAGTAGAGAGAAGATCCGGTCCAATAGCAGGTTGCTCCGTAGGTTGTCCAGTTTTGGCCGGGTAATATCCTAAACTTTAAGAAGCTGGAACCTCGGGTCTTCAAGGTAATTGAGGGAATCGTTTATGCTGATGATTGGCTCGAGGATATTGAGCATCTGATGAAGGTGTCTCATCTTGCTGAGGATCTGAAGGTTGAGGTAGTAGGACTTCAGCTGTTCGACATTGCACTTGGTTCAAGAATGAGCCACTTCTTGCTGATGCGGGACAATCTTGGGAGGTGTTCAAGGACCTCTTCAAGAGGAAGTTTTTTGCTCGAACGGATAAATTAGACTTGGGGAGGCAGTTTGAGGGCCTTACTCAAGGGAGCATATCCGTAGAGGACTACGTCGTAGATTTCGGTAGGCTGAGCCAATTTTTGGAGTATTTGGTGAGGAAGCCAAAGGTTCGGGCTATCCATTTCCGCGAGGGTCTGAACTGGGAAGTGAAGATCCTTAATCTATTTTTCTATGAGACATATTCAGAGATACTAGCGGAGGCACGCAAGATCGAGCGAGAATTGGGCTTGAAACCCAAGAGAGACGGCGAATCTATTTTAGGGGCTAGTAATAGCGCAGTGACTGCTAAGCGTCCTTATTTCTAGTCTAGGTTTTTTTAGCAGCCATAACAGTACCAGACTCCAGCTAGGACACCTGTTTGCCAGGCACCACAGCAGCAGATACAGTTACAACAAGCTTTCTCCTATTATTAGAAGAAGTCCAGCCACATCTGAGAAGTTTACAGGAAGAGGTTGGGAGATTTTCTGTATTGTGGTATCGAGGGACATCAGTTGAGAGATTGTCCTTAAAAACCTCGTCGTATAGTTCAGGGAGTAGCTCCAGCTCAGAGAACACAGACGAGGTTACTTGCAGTATAGCCGAGGGTACCACCGCTTCCGACCTAACAGTAGCGTTATGCTTAGCACCAGCATCATTGGGGTGCACCTCAGGGATGAGTGTTTTCTATGACGGTCGAGGAGGCCAAGCCAACCAGAGATGTCATCGTAGGTTCTATTTTTCTTGATTCTATTCCAGCTTTAGCTTTGTTTGATAGTGGTGCTTCCCATATTTTTGTATCTGTTTCTTTTGCTCTTAAGCATTGTTTGGTAGTTGAGTCTTTGCTTAGGACTTGCAAGATCTTGATCGGGGGAGCCATTATCCTGGTTAGTAATTTTTACAAGGATCGGATCGTTACTTTGGGAGGCCTAGAGCTGACTGCGTGTCTACTTGTATTACAACTTCCGAGCTACGATATTGTACTCGGGATGTATTGGTTGAGTAGACACCATGGTATTATAGATTATAGAAGAGATAGAATTTTGTTTAGCTTGCCAGGAGAGCCAGAGTTTGAGTTTGCTAGAGGAGATACAGAGAGAGAAGGCATATCTGTGGAGCTATGGTAGAAAATAAGGAGTTGCCGCATCATTTTATAGCAGAATTCTTGGTTGTGTTTCCTGAGAAATTGCCAGGATTATCGCCAGACTAAGATAGTGAGTTCTCTATAGACTTGGTGCTAGGTGCAGAGTCAATTTTATAGCATGTCTATAGAGTAAACAACAGTGGGCTGGTCGAGATGAAGAAGCAAATGGATGAGTTATAGGATAAAAGGGTTTATGAGATCCAGTTCTTCACCGTGGGGAGCCCCGGTATTGTTTGTACCAAAGAATGATAGATCGGTGAGCATGGGCATTAATTACAGAGTATTGAATAATCTCACTATCGAGAATAAATAGCTTTTGCCATGGATTGTGACCTGTTCGTTCAGTTGATTGGGGCCAAAGTGTTTTCCAAGATAGACCTGAGATCAGGCTACCACCAGGTGAAAGTAAAGCCGGAGGACATTCCAAAGACTACTTTTAGGACTCGGTAAGTCCAGTATGAGTTTATGGTGATGTCGTTTGGGATGACTAATGCCCCGGCAATATTTATAAATTTGATGAACAAGGTGTTCTACCAGTACCTTGACAAGTTCGCGGTGGTGTTCATCAATGACATACTCATATACTCAAAGACACCAGAGGAGCACAAGGAGCATCTGCGGATTATGTTAGATGTGCTGCAGAATGAGAAGATGTATGGGAAGCGGTCCAAGTGTGAGTTCTTCCTGGACAAGATGGAGTTCTTAGGACACGTTGTAACTGATGATAGAATTTTAGTAGTTCCGAAGAAGATCATAGCAGTAGAATCTTGGAAGAATCCAAGTTTAGTAGCATATATCAGAAGTTTCTTGGGTCTATCAGGCTACTACAGAAAGTTTGTACAAGATTTTTCAAGGATTGCCTAGCCGATGACTAGACTCACTAGAAAGGATGCATAGTTTGTTTAGACAGAGAAGTGCCTGGTTGCTTTTGAGGAATTGAAGATGAGGTTGACGTCTGCTCCCATTTTGACGTTGTCATCAGGGTCTGGAGGTTCACTATCTATAGTGATGCATCGGGGAAAGGGCTGGGTTGTGTTCTTCAGCAAAATGGTAAACTGATTGCCTATGCATCTAGACAATTGCATCCTCATGAGAAAAACTATCTTACCCTTGATTTAGAGTTGGCAACAGTCATCTTTGCCTTGATGTTATGGAAATAATATTTGTACGAAGAGCATGTGGAGATCTTCACAGACCACTAGAGCTTGAAGTACGTTTGCACTCAGAAGAAGTTGAATATGGGGCACCATCGGTGGCTGGAACTGATGAAGAATTTTGACATATCTTTACAGTATCATCCGGGGAAAGCCAATGTAGTTGCCGATGCCTTGAGCAGGTATCCGGTAGCTATCTTTTTGACACAGGATCGGTATTTGCTGGAAGATCTGTAAAGCCTGGGCATTGAGGTATTATTCCCTGGTTTTATCATACAGATGTGGGGGTTGCAGATACACTCAAAGTTGATGGACAGGATCAAGGAAGCCCAGTATGAGGATATATCTCTCAGGAGCATCAGAAATCAGGTGAGAGCAGGATTGGAGGATGATTTCACCATTGTTGAGAATGGTTCTTTGCGATAAGGTGCTAGATTATGTGTGCCTAGTGAGGAGCTGCGTGAGGAGGTATTACAGAAAGCGCATCGCTCTCAGTATTCCATGCATACAGTTTCAAACAAGATGTATCAGGATATGTAAGAGAGTGTGTGGTGGTATGGCATGAAGGGGGGTGGCACAGTTTGTATCCAAATGCTTAGTGTGCCAGCAGGTGAAAGACGAGAGGCAGAGGCTACATGGATTACTTCAGCCATTACCCATTCCACAGTGGAAGTGGTAGCACATTACTATAAATTTTGTGTCCGAACTTCCACGATCGCTAGGAAAAAAGGCAAATTTGGGTCATCATTGACAGGTTGACCAAGTCGGCACACTTTTTGCCTTTCAAGGTGGGTTTGTCCACGGATAAGCTAGCAGAGATATATATATGAGGTAGATCATCAGGATACATGGGATTCCCATCAACATAGTCTCGGATCGGGATAGTTATTTCACTTCCCATTTCTGGAGGAGTTCGCAGGCGAGTTTGGACACCCAGCTCAAGTTCAGTATTACATATCATCCCAAACAGATGGGCAGTCAGAGAGGACCATTCAGACTCTCAAGGATATGATGCACACTTGTGTACTAGATTCTGGAGGATCTTGGATGGACCATCTATATTTAGTTGAGATTGCTTACAACAATAACTACCAGGCTAGTATAGAGATGTTACTATTTGAGGCTCTGTACTGTCGAAAATGTCATACTCCCTTGTCATGGGGCGATGTTGAAGAAAAAGTGTTGCTAGGGCCAGAGATGGTTGTAGATGCAGCAGAGAAGGTTATGTTAATCAGATACAGACTTCGAGTGGTGCAGGACAGAAAGCGACATTGGGCCGATACCCATCGGAGACCTTTGGAGTTTGAGGTATAGTTTTAGATTTTTGTTTTGTGTTGATATTGGTTGTTTGTTATAGATTAAGTTTTTAAGGTTGTGTTTTATTCTAGGTTGGTGGTTTGATATTTCTGAGGATTTCTCCGACATGATGTATGATTTATTTCGGTAGAGGTAGAAAGTTAGTCCGCAATTCATCAGACCTTTTAGTATTCTCGAGAGGGTCGGTGTAGTTGCTTACAGACTAGACTTGCCACCTGCATTGGAGGCAGTGCACAACATGTTTCACGTGTCGCAGTTGAAACGGTACGTGGCAGATTCTAGTTACGTATTGGATTACTCGAAGATAGAGGTGGGCCCTACTCTTAGCTATCCAGATCAGCCAGTTAAGATTCTGGATTATAGAGAGAAGGTGCTGAGGAACCAGACTATTACCTTGGTACGCGTCGCTTGGAGGCATCACTCTCCGAGTGAGTTTACCAGTTAAGATTCTTGGACTAATATTTAATTCTAGTTAGATTGAGCCCATCTAACAAGCCCATTCATTAGGAGGATAAATTAATTAGTTAAACCAATTAGATTAGAACCATCCTTCCTTAATTAATTCCTTCATGAAAAGCCCTAAGGGATATTATGGACTTTTTATAGTAACTTGGAGTATGGGCAAGGACGGCCATAGTAGGGGGAGGAGAGAGACTCTTTCTCTCTCTCTCTCTCTCTCTCTCTCTTCATCCATTCATCTCATTTCTAGATCTAGAATTTCTATCATCCAAATTCTTTTATCCCTACACTAATATCTATCCAAATTCCTTTTCAATTTCTTCTCTACTCACCATTGGAAGCTATTGGAACAAGGAGGATGAAGGTGCACAGTTGAAGGCTCTTGATACTCAATTAAGAATTGCATTGGGAATCCATCTCCCAATAGGTATAATTCAGTTTTTTCTCTCTAATTAGACTATAAATCTGTAATTTAATCATTAGCAACCCTTCCATGTACTAAGGCTACCTGTAGGAAATAAAATTAGGTTCTTAGGAGGCTTATGGAAAAAGTTATGTGGTATTTTGTATCAATTTTGGGAAAATTCCGAGATTGTCAGATCTTGTGTTTGTCAATAGGTCAATTATACCAAATTGACATGTGTTTGGTTGTGTGAGACTAGTGTCATATTAGGCCGTATCACGATAATTTGGCGATACGGATTAATTTGAGAGTTTTCTTCCGACACGGGGGTTTGAGCATGTCACATTTTGACAAAGGCACGTAGATGAGTAGCTAGCACTTCGTGTTGCTTCTAATTATGATTCTAGACTTGTTCGTATTCTTCGGGATACGTTTGGTGGTCTGGTGGAGCCGTATCGCAAGTGTATCATAGATTGAGTGTGATACGGGTGCAGTGCACTCCATGTGTTTGATACTTTGCTTTCTACTTAAATTTACCTTGGTTATAACTATTAGAGTATTTTATTTTTAGTTGTTATATATATATATATATATTTATTTATTTATTTTATTTGAGATAGTTGGTGGTCATAGAGAGAGTAGGGAAGTATAGTGTACATGAACTTCCCTACTCTCTCTATGACCACCAACACTCTCAAATAAAATAAATAAATAAATAAATAAATAAATAAATATATATATATATGTGTGTGTGTGTGTGTGTGTGTTTGTGTGTGTGTGAGTGTAGTGTACCTATGTATGTATGTGTGCTAGGGGGTGTCTACCTACTGCCATAAGCAGTAGCAACAGCAATATAAAGTAGCAGCTGGAGCAGTATGAAGTAGCAGCATCAACAATATGAAGCAGCAACAGAAGTATGATGCAGCAGAAGCAATATGAAGCAGCAGCAGCAACAGTATGAAGCCGCAGCAGCAGTGTGACGCATTAATAGCAACAACAGTATACAGTAGCATTTACAGTACTCAATAGGAGGGGTATCCAAGAGATGATGAATTTATGGGAGTACTAATGTAATAGGTGGGCAAGTATAGTAAGGTTGAGTATCAACTTTTGTGTATGATACCAAAAGTATAGAAGTTAAGTATTAGGGAAAGGTAGGATACTAAGGAATGATAAATTATAAGTATAGATGGTGAGTGTTGTTTAGTGCATAGTTTGGTGTGTGTGTGTCATTGGGAAGTTGACACCACTGATAGGTGTCAAGGTATAGGTATATGCTATGGATGACTTAAAAGGAAATGTCAAGTTGAGTACGATAACATCAAGGTAAGATTATCGGGTAGGTTAACTATTAGTTTATAGTTAAGGTAAGTTTTATATAGTAAGGTATTAGCTAGTATACTCAATATAGCTAGTTGATCTAGTTAAGGTATTGTTCTAAGTTTCTAGGTAATCATTAAGATATATGATATTGTCGTTGAGGGTATTAAGCTATTAAAATACTAAGGTAATTGTTAGTACTAAGGTATTAGTTATATATTGGTATTAAGTTATGGTATATAGTATGGTATAATTTATATATGTATTGATATTGATATCATAATATAACTTAGTACCTACTATCAGCTAGTATGACTTGTGTCCTCATGATATCAACCTAGAAATAGCTAGTTTGACCTAGAGTTGACCTAGTTTGACTGTTTTGACCTAGAAATAGCTTTATGACCTAGAATTTGACTAGTTTAACTTATTTTTATTATAAAACCTTGTATTGATGTAATTTTCTATATTTAGGTCTCCGAGGTACCATTCTGGACATCTTTGATACTGTTCACCGGATTTCATGTAAGTACATTGTCTGATAGTTTCTTATTTATGATATCCCCTATGTTTCTTGTATTTAGTATAAATATCCTTGATTTCTTGACACAATAGTTACACAGATTGGTATATCCGGATCTTGTCATAAGATGTTATTCCTTGGTATTTATGATGTCTCTTGTGGAAGCCTTATTCCTTATTTTTCTTGTATATGTACAGACATTAATTCTTGGGGAGACTAGCTACCTACTCAGTAAATCCCGTGTCATAACGTAATATGGTTGGATCCACTATACCAGTCCGGATAAGGAGTGTTAGTGTAGATATGTGATCATACCCTCCTTGTGCATGTCTTATTCCTTGTAAGTGTTGATCATACACCGCACGTATGATTAACCAGGCCTAAATCCTTGTTCCAGTTCCCAAGTCGATCACATATTGAAACTAGTACTCACGCATATAGTAGTAGTATTTATTGCTCATATTCTTGATGCTTATTCTTATAGTTAATTCGAGTATTCCTATTTTGCATATCTCTCGTACCTGTATCTTGTATCTTGTATATTCATTCTATTTATTGTTACATAGTGTATATTATTCATTTGAACTAATGATAGAGGTATACTTTGCTCCTTTCCTGACTGGATATATTTTTCCTGATGATACTTCGGAGTGGTATACCACTCACTATGGGCCTCAGGACGTAGTTGGCTTAGAGTCAGAGACTTTGGCTCAGGAGAAACTCATCCCAGTTAAGACAGACGACCCAGTACTTGTAGCTTAGTAGATAGTTTATTTGTACTGGATTTGTCTCCAGCATTTTCTTATTAGTATTTCTTTATATGACTCATTGGATATTATAAAAAAATAGCTAATCTTGTTAGTTGTATTTAACTCTTCAGTTCTTTATATCATTTCGTACGATTGTTCCATCTATAGATCTGTGATTCAGTATTCATATTTAATTGGTGGCATTATTATATCTTGATTGCTAGTTTATCCAAACAACGTTCTACCGCCAATGCTGCGGCGTAGGCTAGACATTGTTCACTACTCGTGCCCCTACACCGGGTATGGGTCGTGACATTCGCTCAGAGGATTGCTTCACCAGTCCAGGTGGATATTTCAGCAGAAGATTTTGGTCGTGATCCACCACCAGTTCCAAGGACTGTTCCATCAGTCACGGAGGATCTTCCACCACCACCACCACTACCTATGCCAACAAACGGGACACAAATGTTTGTTATGTTTCATAAGATGATGACGGCACAAAAGAGGTAGACGAACGCTCTACGTCAGGGCATTAAGAGTGCTTACCAGTTAGCACTAGCTACTGTGGAGAAGGTAGCACTTGTTCAGCCACAGATAATACCGTTTATTACCTCACGTACCAGCCGAGGCTGGGTACCATCATTGACTTTAAGAGGATGAGACCCAAGGATTTCAGGGGCATCGAGGGGATATTATACGTGGATGATTGGATCGAGGATGTTGAGATAGCCCTGAGGCTAGCACAAATCTCATAGGGCTTACAGGTAGAGGTAGCGGAAAGCCAGATGTTCGATATTATGCTGACATAGTTTCGCACAAACCCGAGGATCGCAGCACCAGGTCTGACTTGGGAAGCTTTCAAAGAACTTTTCATGGAGAAGTTCTTTCTAAATGGGGCTTTGATTGCTCTAGAGAGCCAGTTCCTAAATCACGTCCATAGGAACATGACGGTGGACGAGTACGGAGCAGAATTCTGCAGACTAGGCAGATTTATAGAGGACATAATCCTCTAGGGAATACCCGAATGTTTTGGAAGGGTTTGATCAAGAAGATAAAGTATCTCATTAGAGGACCCCGCACAATGACATTTGAGGATATCCTGATGGACGTACAGAGGGAAGTGGGTGACTTGGAGCTCAAATCCAAGAGGATGAGATACACGTCAGGAGAAGCTAGTAGTAGAATGGGTCCAGCCAAACAACCCTACTTCCAGCAGCAGAGGACCTTCCAGCTGCAGGGATAGTAGTTTTATGCACCATTTTGAGCACCCGCAAAACAGATATACTTGGCCCCGAGACAAGCACCGCAGGCCCCACAGTGTACTCACTATGGGAAGATTGGGCATACATGAGTATTTTGCAGGAAGAGGCTTGGAGTATACCTTTATTATGAAGTGCCAGGCTACGAGTTGAGGGAGTCTCTAGTGCCTCTATTTCTAGCAGGCCAGAGAACAACACCGACAGAGAGAGCATCAGCGAGGCTACCTGCAGGACAACAAGGGGACCTCCTTTACAAACTCAGCCACAGTATTTTGTCCAGCACTAACAGCAGCAGAGAGGTGCATCACGAAGAAGAACATTTGCCATAGTAGATGAGCAGGTATTATCCTAGTTTGATATCAGATTCAGTTTTCCTTGATTCTATTTGAGCTTATGCTTTGTTTGATTTTGTTGCTTCCCATTCTTTTGTATCTATATCTTTTGCTCTTAAACATAGATTAGAGTCTGAACCTTTGGCTAGGACTTGCAAAATTATGAGTGGAGGAGGCATTATCCTGGTCAAAGATGTTTGTTAGTATCAGAGAGTTATACTGGAAGGCTGGAAGTTGATCATATGCTTACTCATAATGCCACTTCCGAGCTACGATATTGTACTCATGATAGATTTGTTGAGTAGGCACCATGTTAGTATAGATTATTCTGGAGGCACAATTTTGTTTCGACTGCGAAAAGATACGAAGGAATATTAGAGTAGAGCGAGAATGCCATCTGTGGATCCATGGTGGAAGAGAGGAAGTTGTCACATCCGTTGATAGCAGAGTTCATTAATTTTTTTTAGAGGAGTTGTCGGGTTTGCCGTAAGACCGAGATATTAAGTTCTCTATATATTTGGTACCAGACACAGAGCCGATATCTCAGCACGTCTATTGTCACGCCCCGATCTCCCGCAGGCAAATTGGCCGTTCTCGCTAGGCGGTAATCACCCTCGCCAGCGCTCCCGCGGAACGATCGCTTGACCCATCCGGGCGTGATGCCGCATGAGCGTGAGCCACGCCCGTGCAAGGCCATGGTTCATTGGCTGGCGGTAAGAGTTTTAAGCCACAGAGTCGCACAGATTGTCCGAGTGCAGTGGAGTCATGAACGCATAGGTGATCGGTAACAAGTTCACTGAGTCGACAAATATAGCGGAAGCATTGAAACACAAGTTTGAAGTAAAGCAACTCTTTTATTGATATAAACATGTGTTACAGGCGGCGTATAGCCGAGATTACAAGTCGCTCAAGCCTCTCTCTCTGAAACAGTAAAAGCGTGCCAAGTGGCTACAATTGTGGAATGTTTGTACAGGCGATGTTCAGGCGAGTTCGGGCTATGTTCCAACATTATGTCTTGTATATGTGCTTCTGTTCCGGACGCACCATTGCTTCGGAGTGATCTTCACTCCTTAGCACGCGCAAAGGAGGCATCTGCACCGAACGAGGTTCTCCCGCACCCTGCATACAAACTGGTGGATTATCAGTACATTGAATGCACTGGTGGGGAAGCTACTCGCCCGCTCGACAAATCCAAACACGTAATACAGGTTTCGTGCACAACTATTAAGTTGTCTTTCTAGTTGCCTTAGGATCAGTTTCATGCAATATTTGAATAGCCTAACTCGTGTGGCAGTGCGTCGTGCAATATGAGAGAAAACATGGCGAGACTTACCAACTTACCATATCCTTCCCTGTCCAAAGCAAACATTGAGGCAGACATTGTTAATTCAAGCACGGACAAGTATAAACATTCAGGGGCATAGCATATGCAAACACGAGGGTCATTTTAACATGATCGTTCAGGTGTTCAGTTGTTCATTTGATGCGATGTAGTGACTCACACGCGGATAGCCGCTAAGCGAGGATGACTTATCTATATGAACAGGAGTCGTTGGCATAGCCATTCAGGACGATTGTCACTAGCGGTAATGGTATGCAGCAAAAGTACAAGGAGCGCTACATGCCATCCCGTCTAGCATAATGGACTATAGAATACGGTTCAGTCACTGGAGAGAATATAGCAGCAAAAGAACAAGGGGTACTACATGCCATCCCGTCCAGCACAATGGACTGTACAATAACGTGAGTTCCATCCGGATCGGATCGGTCCCAGTGCCCCAGTGACCGTCCGTGGAACTATATCTCATTTCCGAGTTGTCCGCGACATGCAAGTATTGGGTCTTTCCAATATCACGAGATACACGAGAACAAGAGTGTACTAGAACAAGAGAATACGAGTGCACACAAGAACACGAGTACATGAGATACTTGAATCATGATTCTGTACAGTGAATATCTTGCCTTGATGCATTCCCCTGGTTCGGGGCTGCCTGGTGACCTAACGGTCCCGGATACTTACAGGGTCAAACATGCACGGAATAACTACTTAGTAGTATCCCGGAGTTGGATGAAAACAAGGCAACATTCAAGCAGACAAGCATGCGTTTCTAAGGAACATAAGCAGGCACGTTGCTCGGACCCGAAGGTAAGCCGAGAGTTGAAACCGTTAAGGGACTTAGCATCCGAGGGTCTGAATATAAGCAGTATTTCAATTTCCATGTTCTAGCAAGCAATACAAGTTGGGATTATTCCGTTAGCTAGGTGCGTTGGATTTATTAGCATGCAGGGGGTTATTCACCTAGCGACTAGCATGAATATTCCAGATTTTATGTGTGCTGGCTAAGCAAAGACAAGTTTACCGTAGCCACCCACCTTAGCGATGATTCGCCTCGGTAGAGCGATACGTCAAGCGAGCCTCTGAAAGCCAAAGTTGATTCCTGTAGGGGCAAGTCTGGATATCCTTTGCTTCTCCTTTGAGGCAAAGCGGGTCGGGACAGTTGCACTTCTGTCATTTGAGACGGCAGTCCGCTTGAGCGGAACGGGGTGTTACATCTATAGGGTTAACAACAATACGCGGTAGAATTAAAAAAGCAGGTGGATGAGTTGTAAGACAAAGGCTTCAATAAATCCAGTTCATTACCATGGGGTGCTATAGTATTTTTCGTATCAAAGAATGATGGGTCAGTACGCATGTGTATCGACTACGGGGCACTTAATAACCTAACTATCAAGAACAAATTTCCGTTCTCAAGGATTGATGATCTTTTCGATAAGTTGATCGGAGAAAAGGTATTTTCGAAGATAGACTTGAGTTCAGGTTACCACAAGGTAAAAGTGAAGACGGAAGATATTTCAAAAATAACTTTTTTGACTCGATATGGCAAGTTTGAGTTCATGGTTATCTTATTTGGGTTGACCAATGCCTTGACGGTATTCATGAATCTGATGAACAAGGTGGTCCACCAGTATATTGATAAGTTTGTGGTGGTATTTATTGATGATATTCTGATATATTCAAAGGCCCTGGAGGAGCATCTGAGGATAGTTCTGGAGACTCTCAGAAAGGAAAAGTTTTATGGAAAGCTTTCGAAGTGTGAGTTCTTCTTTGATAAGGTTGAATTCCTTGGGCATGTGATCATAGGTGATGTAATCTCAGTGGGCCCGAAGAAGATTTTAGCAGAGTGGAGTCGTAGGATACTCTGAGTTCAGTGACAGAGATCTAGAATTTTCTATGGCCAGCAGGTTATTATCAGAGCTTTGTTCAGGACTTCTCCAGGATTACAAAGATGATGACCAGGATGACCAGGAAGGATATAGAGTTTGTCTGGACTAATGAGAGTCAAGCCGCTTTTGAGGAGCTGAAGAAGAGGTTGATGACAGCTCTGGTTTGACGTTGCCATCAGGAGTAGGCGGATTCACTATTTATAGTAATGCTTCAGGGAAGGGTTTGGGTTGTGTCTTGTAGTAGAATAAAAAGGTGATTGCCTATGCTTCTAGGAAATTACGTCCTTATGAGAAGAATTATCCTACACACGATTTGGAGTTGGTAGCAGTCATTTTTGCTCTAAAGTTGTAAAAATACTATTTATACGGAGAGTGTGAGAAGATCTTCACAGACCATAAGAGCTTGAAGTACGTGTTTACCCAGAAAGATCTAAACATGAGACAATGGCGGTAGTTAAAGATGATAAAGGAATTCGACAAATCCTTGCAGTACCATTCAGGAAAGGATAATATAGTTGCTGATGCCTTGAGCTAGTATCCAGTGGCTATGTGCTTTACTATAGATAGATATTTATTGGTCGATCTTGAGAGCTTGGGTATTGAGGTGCCAGTACCAGGTGTCGAGATACAGATATGGGGACTGCAGATACAGTCAGAGCTGATTGACAAGATTTAAGCTACGCAGTATCTCGATGATTCTCTGAGGAGCATCAGAGCACCGGTTCGGACGAGATTATTCGAGGATTGCACTATTGTTGAGGAGGTATCACTACGTCATGGTACCAGGTTGTGTGTGCCAATTGGGATATTGTACGAGAAGGTTCTTCAGGAGGCGCATCGATTACAATGCTCTATACATCTATGTGCCAATAGGATGTATAGAGATTTAAGGGATCATATATGGTAGTATGGTACGAAGTAGGAGGTAGCGCACTTCGTAACCAGATATTTAGTGTGCCAGGAGGTAAAGGCAGAGAGGCAGAGGCCAGGTGGTTTACTTTAGTCTTTGCCCATTCCATAGTGGAAGTGGGAGCATGTTACTATGGATTTTATTTTGGGGCTTTTGCGTTCTCCAAGTGGTTAAGACGTGATTTGGTTCATCATAGATAAGTTGACCAAATTAGCCTACTTCTTTCCATTTAAAGTGGGGACGTCTACGGAGAAGTTAGCGGAGATATATATGCGATAGATTTTTAGATTGTACGGAGTTCCTATGAACATTGTCTCGAATCAGAATAGTCGCTTCATATCCCACTTCTGGAGGAGTTTGCATGCTAGCTTGGGCACCCAGCTCAAGTTCAGTACCGCATATCATCCACAGACAGATAGACAGTCCGAGAGGACTATTCAGACTATCGAGGATATGCTTCGCACTTGTGTTTTAGATTTTAGAGGATCTTGTGAGGATCATCTTCACCTAGTAGAGTTTTCTTACAACAATAGCTACCAGGCCAGTATTAAGATGTCACCATTCGAGGATTTATATGGACAGAGATATCGCACTCCTCTATCTTGGGATGATATTGGTGAGAGTACCTTGTTGGGACCAGAGATGATTGTGGATACAATTGAGAAGATGAAGTTCATCAAAAATAGACTTTGGGAGGCGCAGGACAGACAACAACATTGGGTCGATAGCCACCGGAGACCATTGGAGTTTGAGGTATATGTTTTAGATTGTGTTTGCTTTGTTTTAGATTTAATTTTAAGGCTATATTTTATTCTAGGTTGGTGATCTGGTGTTCCTACGGATTTCTCCGATATGGGACACTATTCACTTTGGTGGAAGCGTAAAGCTTAGTCCATGGTACATCAGAACCTTCAGTATTCTTACAAGGGATGATGCAGTGGCCTAAATAGACTTACCGCCTGCACTGGATGGAGGGCATGATCTGTTCCATGTGTCGTAGCTGAGACGGTACGTGACAAATCCTAGTCACATATTGGATCACTTAGAGTCGAGGTGGGTCTGACTCTCAGCTGCCTAGAGCAACCAGTGGAGATTCTGGATCACAGTGAGAAGGTGTTGTGTGTCACGCCCAAATTCCTAAATACGTTGGACTTGGAATACGTAAGCATGCCAACCTTATGTATATGTCTACTCTAATATATGGAAACCATGACACATACGTACGGTGTATTATGAATAATAATTCACAAGTGGTATATAATATAACAAGTCACAAACAACAAATTCTCATCCACAACACAAGTTTATTAATAAATAAACTAAACCAATATAGATCCAAATAATCAGTCTAAATAATCTGAAATAATAGTCGGGTAGAGATAAATCTACTACCAAACTAGGATAAAAATAGAAATCGACTTCGTAAAAGAAATAAATGACATAAAAGTATCAACACAACTACGAACCAATAGACACGAAGGAAAAGAGCTCCTCGGAAGGGAATAAAGTAACAGGTCCTGATCCGTGCTCCTACAAATAGTCCTGAACGTCTATACTTGGAAAAGGTGCCAGGTCCTCTGAGGGACATAACAGGTACAAATAAAATTGACATACATAAAAGTAAAGCAGTAAACAATAAATAGGGTAACTAATCCATCTATGTAAAATTCACTCGAGACATCTCTAGGGGTGCATGAGGGGAAAGAAGAAAAGAATCTATCATCCTACCAGGTATTTGACAGAACTCGGGGGTACACCATATATATAGAAGAAGAAGAAGTAGAAGAAGTAGAAGAAGAAAAATGTTCCATACGCTCACTAGTAGATTCTTTTCTCCCAATGTAACATCCCAACCGTATAGGCGGTACAAACATAATGCAAAGACGTCAATAAAATCTAGGAACTAAACCAAACACTAACTACTAACCCAAGAGGCCAATGCACGTTTTGATAATCAATTGACACGCCAGTCCTTGTACTCACTCACTCAGACAGAACGTGTTGAAGATGTGTCAGGTCAGAAGATACCACTTAACTTCATAATATACTAGGTAAGTCTGCTACTCTATGATGAATACACACAACTGCAAATAAAAACTAGACATATGTATACTGAATAATACAAATCTCACGACCCGTACCCAGTGTAAGGGTACAAGTCGAGAACAACGCACAGTCTAAGCCACAGAATCGACGGTAGAACGCTGTTTAGGTAATCTATCTAACAATATAATGAGCCACCAACAATATTAATATACTCAATCACAGATCTAAGATAGAAATGAGCACGAATATGATAAAGAATAGAATAGTCACATACAACTCATGAGTCTAAAATAATAACATCAATGAGTCGGAAGAAATACTAAACAATAAGCTGGAGAAATCTAGTACAAAGAATACTAAGAAGCTACAAGTCCCGGGTCATCTGTCTTAGTCGAAAACAGTCCCTTCTGAGCCAGGGGCTCTGACTCTAAGCCCACAACCTCCTGAGGCCCATAATGTGTAGGATACCACTCCTCAGTGTCATCTGGAAAAAATATATCCAGTCAAGAAACTATGTAATAGTAAATAGATATGAATATACAAGATGCAACAATAGATATAAGAGATATACAATAATGGAAATACTGTAAATAAATACAAGAATGGATAATATAGAAATAAAAAGAATACTAAATGACTAAGTAAGTGAGTACTAGCTTTAACATGTGATCGGCTTGGAAACTTGATACAAGATTTATGGACTGGCTAATCATACGTGTCGTACAAGATTAACACTATTGAAGAACAAGACATGATACAAGATGGGTATAATCACATATCTACACTACATACTTCTCAACCCCGACTGGTATAATAGATCCAACCATGGTACGCTATGGCACGGGATTCTCCAAGAAGATAACGACTCTTCCCGAGAATCAGTGTATGTACATATACAAGATAAACAATAAAACAAGGTTTGCCCAAGATATACCATATACCAAGGAATAACAACTTATGACGAGATCTGGATATACCAATTCATGTAACCATCGTGTCAAGGAAACATGGATATCTACACTAAATACAATAAACATAGAGGATATCATAAATGAGAAACTATCACAGAATATACTCACCTGAAGTCTGGTAAATAGTCTCACAGATGTCTGATACAGAGCCTCAAAGACCTAGATAGGGAATACAACATCAATACAAGGTTTCAAAAATAAATAAGTTAAACTAGTAACCTTTTAGGTCATAAAGTCACTTCTAAGTCAAAAAAGTAAAACTTGGTCAACTCTAAGTCAAATCGGTCAAACTTGGTCAAACTACCTATTTCTAGGTTAGTATGAGTCTAAATCAAAGATGTTAGGTTCATATACTAAGAATCTTGGTCATACAAGCTAAATCTAGGATACTAAGATACCGTATCGCAAGATACGCAAACAACAGATATAAAATACCATATATGCATATTCAAACAATATATGTATACTAATCCTAACTACCAAATGCTATGTGGATACCATGGCTTTTAACCAACTCGGTATCGTACCACTAAACCCCTAACTTGATACCCAGACCCAATACCTTGGGTATCCTCAATACCTTGGCACTTACCTTGGTATCTCAAGATAATTGTCAAATCCTCATTTGTAGCTAACACTCAACTTAAACATATGCTAATCAATTAGCTACTAAATTTAACATACTACCGACAATACAATACTTTATAAGATACATATAGTTTAGAATCTAACTAATACCTTATCATAAATATAGATACTTACTAATACCTCCTCCTACATAAATATATGTATAGTTACCAGGTATAACCCACAACTAACTAACTATTATACTAATAATGCATATACTACTAACCCAACTAGCTAACTTACAACTTGCTAGCCCTCCCTGATATATGTTGTTGCTCCCTTGAGCTTGTATTTACTGCTGTTGTCGCTATTGTTGCTGCTGCTGTCATTGTTTAACTGTTGCTGTCTCTATTTCTGCTGCTACTACTATTGCTATTTCTGTTGTTGCTGCTGTTTGGTGCTGCTGTCGCTATTTCTGCTATAGCTGTTGTCGCTATTTATGCTGTTGCTTCTGTTTGGTTATGGTGTCGCTATTTCGGCTGCTGCGGCCGTCGCTATTTTGGCTACTGCTTGGTGTCGAGCCCCCCTCTCTTATACAATATACACTAATATATGTCAACTATATATTTATATATATACATTCTCATCCATATATATATATACACATCCACAATTATATATAAATATAGATAGATATAAACATACACAAATAGCTGTAGATATAGTATCTCCTAAATATATTCATATCATCTCATATACGTACACATATATATAACATACAAGTACATATATATATAAAACATATAATTATATATATATATATAATATACAAGTATATATATATATATATATATATATATATATATATATATATAACATAACTTATATATCTAACATAACTTATTCAATAGCTATTATATATATAGAAGTATAGCTACATAGATATATATAACACATAGGTATATAGATATATGATACACTAACACATATAAGTATATATGTACACATATATAAATATATTTATTATAAATGACTAAGAATAATAGGAATTGGATCTAGAATGAAATACAACCAACACGTGTAGTGTATCGCACCTGTATCACACTAGATCTATGATATGCTTGCGACACGTGTCTACCACACAACCAATCGTACCCCGAAGGACACGATCAAGTCTAATATATTATTTATGAACAATACGAAGAGTCAAACACAAAACTACGTGTCTGTATCAAAATATGACATGCACAAAGTCCCGTGTCGGAGAAAAAACCCTCAAATTAACACGTATCACCAAATTATTGGGATACGACCTATATATACCCAATTGTAGATACGACACTAGCCACAAACACACAAATACACAAACACATGCCAAATTAATCTATAGGACCAATTGACAAATACAACAAGTGTCAATCTCGGAATTCTCCCAAAATTGACATAAAAAGTACCATAACATTCTCAATAGGCCTCCTATGAACTCAAATCCAAATCCTATGGGTAGCCTATGCATATGGGTTGATTTTTCATGGTTAATTCTCAGATTTAGAAACTAAATTAAGGGAAAAAACTGAATTATCCCTATTAAGAGATGAATTCCAAATTCAACCTCCAAATATGATAAAATTGGCCTCCAACTTGTAGATCCTTGCTCCTCTTTGTAGATCCTTGCTTTCTTCTTCTAGATCCTTGCTCTACTAGTCTCCAATGGTGGTTTAGGAAGGAATTAGGATGAAATTTGGTAGGAAAATGATGTAGGAATGGAGAATTTGGTTGAGAAAAAATTCTAGATCTAGATTTCAAATGAAAAGAGGAGAGAAAAACTTTCCCCCTTCTTTTAATAGGCCGGCCCCCCTTGCCCCTTCTTCAAGCCACTATATAATATCCAATATACCCCTTGGGGTCTCTCATTAAGAAATAATTAAGGAGAAAATGTTCTAGTCTAATGGTTTAATTAAATTAATCATCCTCCTAATCAATGGACTTTCTAGTTGGGCTCAATTCTAACAATTAATACATGTTGGTCCATGAGTCTAAATTAAACTAGTTAGGTCAACTAACACAAGTCCAAAACAATAACTAACATCTAACAATAATAAAATAATACAATAAATAATTATTCAACATGTATAATATTTAATTAATTATAAAATGACTAAAATATTCTTTTCTAGAAATTGTGGTAGTGACAAGTCTACCCTCCTTAAAAATAATTTTGTCCTCAAAATTCAAAGATAAAAACTACACCAAAATATAACAAAACAGAATAAAAGAACAGAACATAACTAGGAAAGAACAAACCTCAAGATACAAAGAAATATGGATAACACTCTCGTATTTCATCCTTTCTCCCAAGTAGATTCCCCTGGAGAGGGGTGCCTCCATGCGACGCTTACCAAAGGAATAGTCTGGTTCCTCAGCACCTTCTCTCTCCGATCCAAAATCTCAACTGGCTGCTCTGGATAGCTAAGAGTAGGGCACACCTCTATTTCCGAGTGATCCAACACGTGACTAGGATCTGCCACATACCGTCTCAACTGCGACCCGTGAAATATGTCATACACTTCCTCCAATGTAGGTGGCAATTCTAGTCTATAAGCGACTGCACCAACCCTCTCTAGAATAGTGAAAGGTCCGATAAATGGCGGACTAAGCTTCCCGCCTCCAACGAAGCGAATCATGCCTCGTGTCGGAGAAATTATCAGAAACACCAAACCACCCACCTAGAATAAAAAACCACCTTAAGAATTTTATCTATAATAAACAACCAATAAAAAGCACAAAACAAAAATCTAAAACTGTATCTCAAACTTCAAAGGTCTCCGGTGGCTATTGGCCCAATGCCGCTGTCTGTCCTGCGCCACTCGAAGTCTGTCTCTGATCAACTGAACCTTCTCTGCTACATCCACAACCATCTCTTGACCAAGCCAAACTCTCTCTCCAATATCGTCCCATGACAAGGGAGTACGATATCTTCGACTGCACAGAGCTTCAAAAGATGACATCTCTGTACTAGCCTGGTAGCTGTTGTTGTAAGCAAACTCTACCAAATAGAGATGGTCCTTCCAAGAACCACCAAAATTTAGGAGGCCTATTATGAAAGTTATGGTGATTTTTGTATCAATTTTGGGAGAATTTTGAGATTAATATTTGTTGTGTGTATCAATTGGTCCTATAGATTAATTTGGCATGTGCTTGTATATTTGGGGCTAGTGTCGTGTCCACAATTGGGTACGTGTAGGTCGTATTCCATCAATTTAGTGATACATATTGATTTGGGGTTTTTCCTCTGACACTGGACTTTGTACATGTCATATTTTGACACGGACACGTAGATTTGTATTTGTCTCTTCGTATTGTTCATAAATAATATATGTGACTTGTTCGTGTCCTTCGGGGTACGTTTGGATGGGTGGTGGACTCGTGTCACATGCGTATCCTAGATCTAGTGGGATACAGTGTGATACTCTCCGTGTGTTTGTACAAATTATATGTAGATCTATTCTTCTGTTCTTATTTCATGGAGAATGTAAGTGTATATATATGTAGATATATAGATATAAGGTGATGTATATATATTTGTGTAATTTTGTGTCTTAGATGTATATACTATAGGTGTATATATTGTATGCAACTATTCTTCTATATGTATATATATATTGTAGTATATATATATATATATAGATATGTATATGTTAAGTATAATTACATGTGATATGATTATATTTATATAATGTGTGTTATATATGGGAATGATTATATTTACATACATATATATATATATATGTATAGATATATATGTATCACGATGTATGTTACTATGTGTATTATATACATAATCCTATGTGTGGGTGTATGTATAGTTATTAGTAGTAATTATGCATATTATATATATATATATATATATATATATATATATATATATATTGTGGGTTATATATATATATTATTATATATATATATTGTATATAAATATATATGTATTAGTGACAGCGGGCAAAAGCGTTGCAACAGCAGCAGCAAATGCCAACAGCAGCAGCAGCCGCAAGAGCAACAACGACAGCAAGCGTCGCTGAAAGGCAGCAACAGCAGACAGAAACAGCAGCAGCAGGAGAAACAGCGATAGTAGCAGGAAACTATCGCTAAAACAACAGTAGTATCAGCAGCGTATCAGGAGCTTTAGCGACAGCTTTGGCGACAGTTGCAGAAAACTATCACTAAAACAGCAGTGTATCAGCATCAACAACAGCCTTCAGCGACAGCAGGCAGGGTTTTAGCGACGATTTGGCAGTTTTTCTATATTTTGATATATATATATATATGTATACGATATTTATTATATATGTAAATATATTCCTTGTATGCTATAGTATTTATAGTATACTATGTGTATAATAATAAGTATAGTGTGTATATATATTACGGGTAGTTAGTATAAATAAGTTTGGGGTATTACCTTCAGATACCAAGGTAAGTACCAAGGTAATTGGGGATACCCAAGGTATTGGGTTTGGGTATCAAGATTAGGAATTTATGTTGTGATACCAATTTGGTTCAAAACCAAGGTAACTATTTGATGTTTGTCTTTGAGATTTTATTTAATAATATTATTTTGGAATTTGTATGTGATATTTTACCTATGGATTTACGTATCCGGAGACACGGTATCCTAGTATTTTAAAATATGGTTTTGTGACCTATACTTTAGTATTAAACCCAATATCCTTGTGTTAGACTTTTGTAACCTAGAATTAGGCAGTTGACCATAGTTTGACCATAGGTGACCATAGTTGACCTTAGAGTTGACTTAGTTTGACTTTTGACTTAGAATTGACTTGTTGACTTAGAAGTTGACTAGTTTAACTTATATTCTTTCCGGAACCTTGTATTGATGTTGTATTCCATATCTAGGTCTTCGAGGCACCGTATCAGACATCTGTGAGACTATTTATTGGACTTCTGGTGAGTACATTCTCTGATAGTTTCTCATTTATGATATCCTCTATATTTATTATATCTAGTGTATATATCCATGCTTTTTGATACGATGGTTACACGTATTGGTATATCCAGATCTCGTCATGAGATATTATTCCTTGTATATGGTGTATCTTGTCCAAGTCTTATTTCATTGATTATCATGTGTATGTACAGACACCGATTCTCAGAGAGATTTTCTACCTTCCTAGAGAATCCTGTGCCATAGCACACCATGGTTGGATCTATTATACCAGTCGGGCGTAGGGAGTATTTAGTATAGATATGTGATCATACCTTCCTGTGCAAGTATTGTTTTCCTGTAAGTGTTGGTCATACACCTTACGTATGACTAACCAGGCTATTATTCCTGTGCAAGTTTATTGTGCAAGTTCCCAAGCCGATTACATGTTAAAGCTAGTACTCACTCACTTAGTCATTAGTATTCTTGTTCATTGACATATTGTTCATTATTGTATTTATTCTAGTATTTTATTATTATGTATCTCTTGTATCTATTGTTGTATCTTGTATATTCACATCTATTTACTATTACATAGTTTTTATTATTGATTATAACTACTGTTAGAGATGTACTCTATTATTTTCCTGACTGGATATATTTTTCCCAGATGACACTGAGGATTGGTACCCTACATATTATGGACCTCAGGATGTTATGGGTTTAGATTCAAAGACCCTGGCTCATGAGGGACTTATCCCGACTGAGACAGATGACCCGGGATTAGTACCTTCTTAGTATTTCTTGTACTGAATTTATCTCCAGCTTATTTGTTAGTATTCTTTCAGACTCATTGATGTATTATTTTAGACTCATGAGTTGTATGTGACTATTCTATTCTTTATCATATTCGTGCTCGTTCCATCTTAGATCTGTAATTGAGTATATTATATATTATTGGTGCTCATTATATTGATAGATAGATTACCCAGACAGCGTTCTACCGTCGATTCTTTGGCGTAGGCATGGGCGTTGTTCCCGACTTATACCCTTACACCGGGTACGGGTCATGAAATATTTTTAATGGTGCAGGTCTAGCTTCGCAAGTTATGTGATGTCGTGGTAGTACGACAATTTAGTGGTACTACTGCGAGCCTGCGATAGGATATAAGATATAGGCTATAGGCTGAGAATACTCAATCATATCTAGGAAATTCATTTGATTCAACTATTATCCTTTGATATTGATACTTGATCTCTTAATCTGTCCTTTCCTTGAGTGTCTTACATCTTATGCTATATTGATTCTTTCTTTTGCTTTATCTCAGAATGCCGCCTAAGACTAGATCGCAGCAGAGAAGAGCAGTTTCTGAGAGGTCTGTGATATCCCGAGGGCCTGCACCAGTCACTTCTTCGGTGATTGGAGTACCAGCTGCTTTCGGAGGTCCACCATCTACTCAGAGGACTGTGCCAGCTATATCTGAGGGGCTTCCACCTCCACCTCCTGTGCCAACAGAGGCGACACAGATGTTTACACAGTTTCGTGAGATGCTCGAGGCACATAGGGCTCAGTCAGAGGCATATCAGAGGCAGACCTACGTTCTACGGTAGGGCATCGAGAGTACTCATTATCTTGCTCGTGCCGTAGTCGAGAGAGGAGTTCCGGTCCAGCAACAAGTTGTTCCTCAGGTTGCTCAGCTTCGGCCAGGCAATATTCAGGACTTCAAGAAGCTGGAGCCTAGGGTCTTTAAGGGGACGGAGGGCATCATCTATGCTGATGATTGGTTCGAGGACATTGAGCGTCTTATGAGGGTATCCCGCCTTTTTGAGGATCTGAAGGTAGAGGCAGTAGGACTTCAACTGTTCGACGTCGCTCGCAGTTGGTTTAGGAATGAGCCGATTCTCGTTGACACGGGAAGTCTTGGGAGGTATTCAAGGACCTCTTCAAGAAAAAGTTCTTCGCTCGGGCAAACAGGCTAGACTTGGGGAGGCAGTTCGAGAGTCTCATTCAGGGGAGCATGTTTGTAGAGGAGTACGCTGCAGAGTTCGACAGGTTGAGCCAATTTACAGAGTATTTGGTGAGAGAGCCGGAGGTTCGGGCTATTCGTTTCTGTGAGGGTATAAACTAGAAAGTGAAGATCCTCATTTCGTCTTTTTATGAGACATACTCGGAGATACTTGTGGAGGCACGCAAGGTTGAGCGGGAGTTGGTTTGAAGCCCAAGAGAGACCGTGATTCTTTCCTGGGGGCCAACAGCAGTACAGTATCTACAAAAGGTCCTCATTTCCAGTCTAGGCCTTTCCAGCAGCAACTGCACCAGACTCCAGCTAGGGTACCGTTTCACCAGGCACCACAGTAGCAAAGACAGTTACAACAATCTTCCTGCCACTTCTGCAAGAAGCCCGACCATTTCTGGAAAGTTTGCAGAAAGATATTGGGAGTTTGTTTGTACTATGGTACTGAAGGGCATCAGTTGAGAGAGTGTCCTCATCGTGCAGTTCAGGGAGTAGTTTCAGCTCCGAAGGCACAGACGAGACCACCTGCAGTACAGCTAAGGGGACCGCTTCCGACACAGCAGCACCGTTTTATCCAGCATCAGTAGCAGAGAGGTGCACATTAGGGACAAGCTTTTGCTATGACCATCGAGGAGGATGAACCCACCGGAGATGTCATCGCAGGTTCTATTCTTCTTGATTCCATTCCAGCTTTAGCTTTGTTTGATAGTGGTGCTTCACATAGTTTTGTATCTATTTCTTTTGCTCTAAAGCATAGTTTGGTAGCTGAGTCTTTGCTTAGGACTTGCAAGATCATGACCGGGGGAGGCATTATCCTGGTTAATAATATTTACAAGTATCGGAGAGTTATTCTAGGAGGCCGGGAGTTGAGTGCGTGTCTACTTGTAATGCCACTTTCGAGCTACGACATTGTACTCGGGATGGATTGGTTGAGTAGGCACCATGCTAGCATAGATTATAGAGGAGGTAGAGTTTTGTTTGGTCCGCCAGGAGAGCCAGAGTTCGAGTTTGCTAGAGGAGCTACAGTGCAGGGAGAAGGCATTATTTGTGGAGCTTGGTGGAAGACAAGGAGTTGCCGCATCCATTGATAACAGAATTCTTGGATGTGTTTCCTGAGGAATTGCCAGGGTTGTCGTCAGATCGAGATATTAAATTTTCTATAGACTTGGTGCCAGGTGCAGAACCAATTTTGTAACATGTCTACGGAATAAACAATAGCGAGCTGGTCGAGCTAAAGAAGCAGGTGGACGAATTACAGGATAAGGGGTTTATCAGATCGAGTTCTTCACCGTGGGGAGCCCCGGTATTATTTGTACCAAAGAAGGATGGATCAGTGCACACGTGCATTGATTACAGAACTTTGAATAATATTACTATCAAGAATAAGTACCCTTTGCCACTGATTGATGATCTGTTCGATCAGTTGAGTGGTGCCAAGATGTTTTCTAAGAAAGATTTGAGATCAGGCTACCATCAGATGAAGGTAAAGCCGGAGGACATACTGAAGACTGCTTTTAGAACTCGGTATAGTCAGTACGAGTTTATGGTGATGCCGTTTGGATTGACTAATGCACCAGCGGTATTTATGAACTTGATGAACAAAGTGTTCTATCAGTACCTTGACAAGTTCGTAGTGGTGTTCATCGATGACATACTCATATACTCGAAGACGCCGGAGGAGCATGAGGAGCATTTGAGGATTGTATTGGATGTGCTGAGGAAGGAGAGGCTATATGGGAAGCTGTCCAAGTCTGAGTTCTTCTTGGACAAGGTGGAGTTCTTAGGGCATGTTGTGACTGGTGATGGTATTTCAGTGGATCCGAAGAAGATCACAGCTGTATAATCTTGGAAGACCCCGAGTTTGGTAGCAGAGATCAGGAGTTTCTTGGGATTGGCATGCTACTACAGAAAGTTTGTGCAAGATTTTTTGAGGATTGCTGAGTCGATGACTAGACTCACCAAAAAAGATGTAGAGTTTGTTTGGACACAGGATTGCCAGATTACTTTTGAGGAATTGAAGAAGAGGTTGACGTCTGCTCCTATTTTGACGTTGCCATCAGGGTTTGGAGGTTTCACTATTTATAGTAATTCATCAGGGAAAGGTTTTGGTTGTATTCTTCAACAGAATGGAAAAGTGATTGCTTATGCATCCAGGCAATTGCGTCCTCATGAAAAGAACTATCCTACCCATGATTTGGAGTTGGCGGAAGTCATCTTCGCTTTAAAGTTGTAGAAACATTATTTGTATAGAGAGCGTGTGGAGATCTTCATAGACCACAAGACCTTGAAGTACGTTTTCACGCAGAAGGAGTTGAACATGAGACAGCATCGATGGTTGGAACTAATGAAGGATTTTGATATATCTTTGCAGTATCATCCTGGGAAAGCTAATGTAGTTGCCGATGCTATGAGTAGGTATCCGGTAGCTATGTTCTTAATGTAGGATCGATATTTGTTGGAGGACTTTGAGAGCTTGGGCATTGAGGTGATAGTTCCTGGATGTGCTATACAGATTTGGAGATTGCAGATACATTCAGATTTGATGGACATGATCATGGCAGCACAGTATGAGGATGTATCTCTGAGAAGTATCAGAGCTCAGGTGAGAGACGGATTGGAGGATGATTTTACCATTGCTGAGGATGGATCCTTGAGGCATGGAGTTAGATTGTGTGTGCCTAGTGGAGAGCTGCGTGAGAAGGTATTGCAGGAAGCGCATTGCTCTCAGTATTCCATGCATCCAGGTACCAACAAGATGTATCGGGATATGCGAGAGAGTATGTGGTGGTATGGCATGAAGAGGAAAGTGGCACAGTTTGTATCCAGATGCTTTGTGTGCCAACAGGTAAAAGCCGAGAGGTAGAGGCCAGGTGGTTTACTTCAGCCATAACCCATTCCAGAGTGGAAATGGGAGCATATTACTATAGATTTTGGGTCCGTACTTCCATGATCTCTAGGAGAAAATACGTGATTTGGGTCATTGTTGATAGGTTGACCAAGTCGGCCCACTTTTTGCCTTTCAAGGTGGGTTTGTCTACGGAGAAGCTGGCAGAGATGTATGTGAGGCAAATCGTCAGGATACACGGAGTTCCCGTCAGCATAGTCTCGGATCAGGGTAGTCGTTTCACTTCTTATTTCTGAGAAGTTTGTAGGAGAGTTTGGGCACTCAGCTCAAGTTTAGTACTGCATATCATCCCCAGACAGATGGGCAGTCAGAGAGGACTATTCAGACTCTCGAGGATATGTTACACACTTGTGTACTAGATTTCACGGGTTCTTGGATGGACCATCTCTATTTGGTAGAGTTTGCTTATAACAACAGCTACCATGCTAGTATAGAGATGTGACCTTTTGAAGCTCTATACAGTGTCGTACTCCCTTATCATGGGACAATGTTGGAGAGAGATTTTTGATTAGGCCAGAGATGGTTGTGGATGCAGCGGAGAAGGTTCAGTTGATCAAAGACAGACTTCGTGTCGCGCAGGACAGACAACGGCATTTGACCGATAGCCACATTAGACCTTTGGAGTTCGAGGTATAGTTTAGATTTTTGTTTTGTGCTTGTTATTGGTTGTTTGTTATAGATTAAGTTCTTAAGGTTGTATTTTATTCTAGGTGGGTGGTTTGGTGTTTCTGAGGATTTCTCTGACACGAGGCACGATTCACTTCGGTGGAGGCGGGAAGCTTAGTCCACGATTCATCGGACCTTTCACTATTCTAGAGAGGGTCGGTGCAGTTGCTTATAGACTAGATTTTCTACCTGCATTGGAGAGAGTGCACAACGTGTTTCACGTATCACAGTTGAGACGATACGTGGCAAATTCTAGTCATATATTGGATCACTCGGAGATAGAGGTGGGCCCTACTCTTGACTATATAGAGCAGCCAGTTGAGATTCTGGATTGGAGAGAGAAGGTACTGAGAAACCAGACTATTCCTTTGGTGCGCATCGCATGGAGTCATCACTCTCCTGGGGAGTCTACCTGGGAGAGAGAGGATGAAATATTCAGGTATATTATTTCTAGTTATCCATATTTGTTTGTGCCTTGAGGCATATTATTTCTAGTTATGTTCTGTTCATTGTTATGTTCTTTCATAGTCAGTTCTGATCTTTAGCACTGTCCTTTTTGTGATGTTCTGGGGGTAGTTTTCGTCTTTGAATTTTGAGGAAGAAATTATTTTAAGGAGGGTAGACTTGTCACTACCACATTTTCTAGGAAAGGGTATTTTAGTAATTTTATATTTAATTAAATATTGTGCATGGTAAATAAGTATTTATTGTATTATTTAATTGTTTTTAGATGTTTGTTATTTATTTTGGACTTATGTTAGTGGACCTAACTAGTTTAGTTTAGACTCATGGACCAACATGTATTAATTGATAGAATTTAGCCCATTTAGAAAGCCCATTATTAAGGAGATGGATTAAATTAATTAAACCATTAGACTAGAAGCTTCCCTCCTTAATTATTTCTTCATGAGTGGCCCCAAGGGGTATATTGGACAATTTATAGTAGCTTAAGGGAGGGAAAAGAGGGGCTGGCCTATATAGAGAGGGGAAATAAATTTCTCTCTTCTCCTTTCATTTGGAAATTAGATCTAGAAATTTCATCAACCAAATTTCTTTATTTCCACTTTATTTTCCTACCAAATTTCATTTCAATTCCTTTCCAAATCACTATTGGAGGCTAGTAGAGCAAGGACCTAGAAGGAGGAAGCAAGGATCTACAAATAGGAGCAAGGATCTACAAGTTTGAGGCCAATTTTATCATATTTGGAGGTTGCATTGGGAATCCATCTTTCAATAGGTACAATTCAGTTTTTTCCCTTAAATTAGGTTCTAAATATGTGATTTAACCAAGAAAAATCAACCAATATGCATAGGCTACCCATAGGATTTGGTTTTGTGTTCATAGGAGGCCTATTGTGAAAGTTATGATACTTTTTGTGTCAATTTTTGGAGAATTTCGATATTGACATTTGTTGTGTGTGTCAATTGGTCCTATAGATTAATTTGGTATGTGCTTGTATGTTTGGGACTAGTGTCGTATCCAAAATTGGGTACGTGTAGGTCGTATCCCATCAATTTGGTGATACGTGTTGATTTGGAGGTTTTTCCTCCGACACGGGACTTTATACATGTCATATTTTGACACAGACACGTAGATTTATATTTGACTCTTCATATTATCCATAAATAATATATGTTACTTATTCGTGTCATTCGGGGTACATTTGGATTAGTGGTGGACTCGTGTCATATGCGTATCCTAGATTTAGTGGGATACGGTGTGATACTCTCCGTGTGTTTGTGCAAATTATATGTAGATCTATTCTTGTGTTCTTATTTCATGGAGAATATAATTGTATATATATGTAGATATATATATAAGGTGGTGTATATATATTTATGTAATTTTGTGTCTTAGATCTATGTATCTATGTATATACTATAGGTGTATATATTGTATGTAACTATTCTTCTACATATATACATAAATATTGTAGTATATATATATATATATATATATATATATATATATATATATATATATATATATATATGTGTGTGTGTGTGTGTGTGTGTATGTATCACTATGTCTGTTACTATGTGTATTATATACATAATCCTATGTGAGGGTGTATGTATAGTTATTAGTAGTAATTATGCATATGATATATATATATATATATATATATATATATATATATATATATATATATATATATATATATGTATTAGTGACAGCGGGCAAGAGTGTCGCAATAGCAGTAGCAAATGCCAACAGCAGCTGCAGCCACAAGAGCAACAGCGACAACAAGCATCGCTGAAAGGCAGCAACAACAGGCAAAAACAGCAGCAGCAGCAGGAGAAACAGCGACAGCAGTTGACGACAGTTGTAGGAAATTGTTGTTGAAACAACAGCAATATCAGCAGCATATCAGGAGCTTTAGCGACAGCTTTGGCAACAGTTGCAAAAAACTATCACTAAAACAGCAGTGTATCAGCATCAACAGCAGCCTTTAGCGACAACAGGTAGGGTTTTAGCGACGATTTGGTAGTTTTTCTATCTTTTGATATATATATATATATATATATATATATATATATATATATATATATTGATATATACATGTATAGGTATTTATTATATATATAAATATATTCCTTGTATGCTATAGTATTTATAGTATACTATGTGTATAATAATAAGTATAGTGTATATGTATATGTATATTACGGGTTGTTAGTATAAACAAGTTTGGGGTATTACCTTGAGATACCAACGTAAGTACCAAGGTAATTGGGGATACCCAAGTTATTGGATTTGGGTATCAAGATTATGTGTTTATGTTGTGATACCAAGTTGGTTCAAAACCAAGGTACCTATTTGATATTTGTCTTTGAGATTTTATTTAATAATATTATTTTGGCATTTGTATGTGATATTTTACCTATGGATTTACGTATCCGGAGATACGGTATCCTAGTATTTTAAGATATAGTTTTATGACCTAGACTTTAGTATTGAACCCAATATCCTCGTATTAGACTTTTGGAACCTAGAATTAGGTAGTTGACCATAGTTGACCATAGTTGACCTTAGAGTTGACTTAGTTTGACTTTTGACTTAGAATTGACTTGACTTAGAAGTTAAATAGTTTAACTTATTTTCTTTTCGAAACCTTGTATTGATGTTGTATTCCATATCTAGGTCTTCGAGGCACCGTATCAGACATTTGTGAGACTATTCATTGGACTTCAGACAAGTAAATTCTCTGATAGTTTCTTATTTATGATATCCTTTATGTTCATTATATCTAGTGTAGATATCCATGTTTCTTGACACTGGTTACACGGATTGGTATATCCAGATCTCGTCATGAGATGTTATTACTTGTATATGGTGTATCTTGTATAAGTTGTTTCATTGATTATCTTGTGCATGTACAGATACCGATTCTCGGGGAGATTTTCTACCTTTCTAGAGAATCATGTACCATAGCATACCATGGTTGGATCTATTATACCAGTCGGGGGTGGGGAGTATTTAGTATAGATATGTGATCATACCTTCCTGTGCAAGTATTATTTTCCTGTGAGTGCTGGTCATAAATCTAGTGCTCACTTACTTAGTCATTAGTATTCTTGTTCATTGACATATTGTTCATTATTGTATTTATTCCAGTATTTCCTTATTGTGTATCTCTTGTATCTATTATTGTATCTTGTATATTTATATCTATTTACATAGTTTTTATCATTGATTAGAACTGCTGTTAGAGATGTACTCTGCTCCTTTTCTGACTGGATATATTTTTCCTAGATGACATTGAGGACTGGTACCCTACACATTATGGACCTCAGGATGTTATGGGTTTAGAGTCAGAGACCCTGGCTCAGGGGGGACTTATCCCGACTGAGACAGATGACCCAGGATTAGTACCTTCTTAGTATTTCTTGTACTGGATTTGTCTCCAGCTTATTTATTAGTATTCTTTCAAACTCATTGATGTATTATTTTAGACTCATGAGTTGTATGTGACTATTCTATTCTTTATCATATTCGTGCTCGTTCCATCTTAGATCTGTGATTGAGTATATTGTATATTGTTGGTGGCTCATTATATTAAAAGATAGATTACCCAGACAGCATTCTACCGCCGATTCTGTGGCGTAGGCTGGGCGTTGTTCTCGACTTGTACCCTTACACCGGGTACGGGTCATGACATAGGTCGTAAAGTCACTTCTAAGTCAAAACAGTCAAACTAGGTCAACTCTAAGTCAAATCGGTCAAACTTGGTTAAACTACCTATTTCTAGGTTTGTGTGAGTCTAACTCAAAGATGTTAGGTTCATACACTAAGAATCTTGGTCATACAAGCTAAATCTAGGATACTAAGATACCGTATCGCAAGATACTCAAATAAGAAATATGAAATACCATATATGCACATTCAAACAATATATGTATACTAGTCCTAACTACCAAATGCTATGTGGATACCATGGCTTTGAACCAACTCAGTATCGTACAACTAAACCCCCAACTTGATACCCAAACCCAATACCTTGGGCATCCTTAATACCTTGGCACTTAAGGATGATAAAATAAACTTCTCGGGGAGTATACAAGGGAGTATACCTTGGCACTTAAGGATGATAAAATAAACGTCTATTGTGTAGTTGGAAAGTGACGTATACAAGGGAGTGGATTGCACTTGGGAGTAGTCTTCACCTCCAAGCGCAACTATTATTCCCAACTGGTCCTCCACAATATAGTCAATGGGAAAACTAGCATCGACCGGGATTTCCTTGTCGACCGGGTTATTTCAATCCTCAAATTCCATAGCCTTGAGTATCGCAGGTGGGGCCTCCTCAGGAGAAGAGGTAATGACTTTGACATCTTTGTCGGGAGGGGGAAGCTTTGCTCGACTTCCTCTTGGATCGCCTTATTTTTTTTCCTAGCCTCCTGCACAAATGAAGGAAAATCCAGCAGATATAACCTTGTAAAGGGAATCTACAAGCATAAGACACAGTGATGATATCGATAAAGCTAGTGCCGTAACCTTTTCCTTCTCCCCTTCCAGAGGCAGGGAGTTGGGCTTCATTATGCCGCCTTTCTTGGAAATAACCACTTTTTCAACCCTTTTGGTGGCGGTGAACTCGTCCCATCGGAACCTTCCGCTTCGAAGACGCAGTAGCTGACCCGGTAGGCGGGGCTTCTTGTTGGAAGACCGTTGGGCACTCAATTGCCACTTTCCTTTCATCTCCCAGGGGAATGTATAACCGAGATTTCATGATAACCTTCTTCGACACATCCAATTTTGTGCCTATGATGAAGCTTCATTCTATATTATAGCCTAGAGCCAGATTATTTATAGAGTAGTATAACTTAACCGCGGCATAAAAAATATTGGTTTTACGCCTTTGCACAGTTACTGTAAATTGTGCTCGGGTAGAACCGGTATTGTAATATTGTCATACCCCTGATCCGTCAAGAGGGTCGCCTTCATATTCAAGGCCAGAACTACAATTGTTTAGTAGCAGTTCGCTGTAGCTGAATTGTCTAGGAAATTGACTTAGCAAATACGGCTCCAAATATCATGACCTGTACCCGGATAATCGGGCATGAGTCGTGGGTATGTCCAGCCTACACCATAGAGTCTATGGTAGAATGATGTAATAGGTATCATACAAACTAAAAACAAAATAACATAATATATCTTAACTCCATAAGGAGGACAAGATGGCAATATATAATATTAATACTTAATCACAAAATCTAAAAGCACGATAAGTCGCGATATGATATAAAGAGAAAGTGAATCCAAAGTCTGCAAGACTATAACATCATCAAGTCTAAATCAAATATAACATCCAAATGTATCAATAGTTGTCAGAGAAAAATCTTGTACTAAGAATGCAAGCTAACTAACTAGCTAAATAGTCTCAGCAATAAGCTCTCCCTCAACTAAACCGTGCTCATCTAAAACAATAGAAAAAATCTCGATTGTTTCTCCATCCTACGGTTCATAATAAGTCGGACACCACTCCTCCAAATTATGACCTATAAATATATTCAGTCAGGATGGAAGGAGTACAACCCAATAGCAGTTCCAATATATGACAGAAACTATGAAACAGTAATAGTAAATAAATACATAATAAAATATAAAATAAAGATCATAACATGGCATGTAATGGGTAGTAGGTAACTAAGAGCAATATGTCATGTATCATCATATATGGAATAGAATAGAGAAGAACTATACTAACTAGGTATTTTGAATTATTAGTTCGATATGTGATCGCTTGGGCCTAACACGGAATATAATAAAAGGAAGCTAGCTCAATCATACATGAAGTGTATAATAATCTGTAAAATGTGCTCGGGTACTCATCATTATTTTTTTGTTGCATATGTCCCTGCTGGTTTTACTGATTAATTTTTCCAAGTACATGTTAGACAAATAAAACAATATATAGAAGCAATCATTACAATATTAATGCATATCTAGACAATGTTGAGTTTGAGTAGAAGATTCTACAGTGATTACTCGATTATCATGGTGTTAAACTTAATCGATTAGCCATATTCAAAAACTTAACTTAAACATTAGGCCAACAGAGATAAGACATGCACATGTAGAAGCCTAAAAAATACGCTGGATAGCTTTACGCAACATGGTGATGCAGGACAGCGTAAGTAGGGGACCCCAGGGCCATCAAGAGTACAATGGAGCTTTTCCACTGAGCATGGCGTAAAATATGATGGGTCCATCGGCGTAAATACAGTATGTCCAGGCCACTTCAGCGTAGACGGGGTGCTTCATCGCCTCCATGGCGTAAAACTCATCCGCTTTCATAGCAGCATTAAAGCGTACGAGGAACGCTTCTTCTTTCCCGAAATAAACCTGTCAAGTTACGCAGTAAACCTGACATCTGACTCCTGACAAAAAGTGCTACACGGCTACCCAGACGACGGCTGGAAAGATGGCAGACCACTCGGGACGCGCCCCACAGTACGATGGCAGATCTCTGCATTTAATGCAGAGGATTTGATTAAATATCACCGAGCCGTCGTTTACTGACATCCCCTCAGCGGAGACTGCTTTACGCGTACAAGGGGATACGCTGCCTTGTTTTACACAGGCAAACGTGAATTGTTTATGCTCCACGGAAGACAAACAGACTACCACGTCAAAAGCTGCTCTTTGTACAGGGCTCGAGGCACGTCTCTGCACCTAATGCTCAAAACGGTGGCAGGCCTTCGGAACACGCCTCGGCAATTAATGATGATGGCGGATCTCTGCATTTAATGCGAGAGATTTGATTATATCTCCAAGAGCCGTGATTTCGGCTAAAACGTCCACATCACCGCGACTTCTACGTCCATTCAGCTTCTGTGCCCGCTCGGCTTCTACGCCTCCTCAGCTTCTATGCTCGTTCGGCTTCTATGCTCATTCGGCCTTCTGTGCTTATTCGGCTTCTATGCCATCAGGCTTCTACGCCTACTCGGCTTCTATGCCTACTTGGCTTCTACGCCATAGTGACAGACAATTGGCTTCTATGCCAACCTCTTCTACACGATGGATACCTATCTACGTGGCTTCTACGTCGTGATCTTCGTAGCAATTATACGCATTTTATCCCTTAGTTGGACCCGCGTCATACGCTAATTCAAAAGATCATCTATACGCAGGCTTTGGTTATTTTAACCGTTGTGTAAAAGGGTGCTATACTTTTTACTACTCGGTTTCCATACCGATTGAGTGGTCACTGTCACCAAAACTCTATAAATAGAGACCTCTATCAACAGAGGAACCGGTCGAGATTTTAAAGATCGAAAGAGGTCGAAAAAATTGAACAAGGTCGAACCTCCAAAGAGATCGAACCACGGGTCAAAACATTGGAGATTGAGGAGAGATCGGAGAGTCTTTGAGAGAGAGAGAGAGAGAGAGAAGCATCCAGAGCTCAGGCGAAGAGTAGCGATCGACGATATTGGCATCGTGCATCCATCCTCTTTCGCCACCTACGAAGCTGCTTTCCGTCTTGTTTGTGGTATTAAACGAAAGAACGAAATGTATATAATGTGGGGTTCGCACGAAACCCGCCTTCTTTGGTTTACAAACAAACTTGTACAATTTGATCCTATACGAGGACGTAGGAGTACAATTTATTTAATCTGGGTAGATGATTGCTATAGGTGTCTGATCTGCAGTCGATCACTTTAGCCCTTGGACTACACGATGGTGAAGAAGTGCCGTGGAAGACGGAAAGCAGCTTCGTAGGTGGCGAAAGAGGATGGATGCCCGATGCCAATGTCGTCGATCGCTACTCTTCGTCTGAGCTCTGGATGCTTCTCTCTCTCTCTCTCAAAGACTCTCCGATCTCTCCTCAATCTCCAATATTTTGACCCGTGGTTCGATCTCTTTGGAGGTTCGACCTTGTTCGATCTTTTCGACCTGTTTTGATCTTTAAAATCTTGACTTGTTTCTCTGTTGATAGAGGTCTCTATTTATAGAGTTTTGGTGACAGTGACCACTCAATCAATATGGAAACCGAGTATAGTTGAAAGTACAGTACCTTTTTATACAACGGTTAAAATAACCAAAGCTTGCGTATAGATGATATTTTGAATGAGCGTGTGACGCAGGTCCAACTAAGGGACAAAACGCGTATAATCGCTACGAAGATCACGACGTAGAAGCCACGTAGGTAGGTATCCCTCGTGTAGAAGAGGTTGGCATAGTAGCCAATGTCTGTCACTATGGCGTAGAAGCCAAGTAGGCATAGAAGCCGAGTAGGCGTAGAAGCCTGATGGCATAGAAGCCGAATAAGCACAGAAGGCCGAACGAGCATAGAAGCTGAGGAGGCATAGAAGTCGAGCGGGCACAGAAGCTGAATGGGCGTAGAAGCCGCTGCATAACGTGCCAGAGTGGTCGTAGAGGCCGAGCAGTCACAAAAGCTGAATGTAGAAGCCTAGGTGATGTGGACGTTTTTAGCCAAAATTACGGCTCTTGGGGATATAATCAAATCTTTCGTATTAAATGCCGAGATCCGCCATCATCATTAATTGCATAGATGTGTTCCGAAGGCCTGCCACCATTCTGAGCATTAGGTGCGGAGATGTGCCTCGAGCCCTGTTCAAAGGGCAGCTTTTGACGTGGCAGTCTGTTTGTCTTCCGTGGAGCATAAATAGTTCGCGTTTGCCTGTGTAAAACAAGGCAGCATATCCCCTTGTACGCGTAAAAGCAGTCTCCGCTGAGGGGATGTCAGTAAACGACGGTTCGGTGATATTTAATCAAATCCTCTGTAATAAATGCAGAGATCCGCCATCATACTGTGGGGCGCATCCCGAGTGGTCTGCCATCTTTCCAGCCGTCGTCTGGGTAGCCGTGTAACACTTTTTGTCAGGAGTCAGATATCAAGTTCACTGCGTGACTTGACAGGTTCATTTCGGAGAAGACGAAGCGTTCCTCGTACGCTTTAACGCTGCTATAAAAGCGGATGAGTTTTACGCCATGGAGGCGATGAACCAACTCGTCTACGCTGAAGAGGCCTGGACATACTGCATTTACACGGATGGTCCCATCATATTTTATGTCGTGCTCAGTGGAAAAGCTCCGTTGCAATCTTGATGGCTTTGAGGTCCTCTGCTTATGCTGTCCTGCATCACCATGTTGCGAAGAGCTATCCAACGTATTTTTTATGCTTCTACAAGACCTCCTTCAAAGCTTTCAAATATCTTCGGAATTTGGAATGCTTTGAATGAAGCATGAACCGCTCCTCGTAACTCAAAACGTTTCTGAATGGAGCGTTGAAACGGTCGATGCTGACTTTATCGCAGATTTATTGGGGACCGGTGTGACCTCTCTCGCCTATAAAAGCTGAGGAGTTTAACTTGTTCTCCCCGCATGTCACGCCCCGATTCCGTGGAATCGTTAGTCGTCCCCCGGGCGTGACCGCCGTGCGGGCCTAGGTTGCGCACCGCACAAGGCTAAGTATTTTTGTTTCGCATAGCGAGCACATATTCAGAGTACGCAGATAATTGAACACAGATTGAAACATGGAAAAGTTCTCTTTTATTGATAATATGAACATCTATTACAAAATCCTTGAACTGAGTCGTAAGGATTGCCTCTGTGGGCTTACAAAAGTGTTGACACAAAATGAGATAGAAGTCCCGTACATTACATCCTTTACTACTTCTCAAAATATAAGACCTTGGGTCTGAACGACTGCCTTGCCACGAAGCTGCATGGTTGCTTTGGTGGCTAGCTTCTTCTTCAAAAGGCTTCTTCTTCAAAATGCGTCAAAGGTGGCACGGTCGAGGCGTGCCTACAGCTGGACTGGATTGGGGGTTTGTCTCCTGCTCCTCGCTTGGTTCTCCTAGCGCGGGGAACCTGTTTCAACGAGGGTCAGTACATCGAAACGTACTGGTGAAGGCAAGCTAACCCAACTATACCAATCAACACGTTGTTTTAATGAAGCATGCATATTTATCGTGGGTTTCTATCTTGCCTTAGTTCATTTTACAACAAGACATAGATATAGAATTATTGAAATAACCCGTCACCGTTCGGTGACATTTACCTGTCCGTCTGAACCACCTGCATAATACTTACCTTGCCTTCCCTGTCAAGAAGACACAAGTTAGTAGCAACAGGTTTAAATATACGAGAGGATCACTGGCACGTTGCCATAATGGACGGGCTAGTCTCGGGACGGAATGGCGTGCGGCGCAGGGAACAGGAGGCGCCACAAGCCACTCAATCCGAAGCAGGCGACTATCGTGAGTTCCGTCCGGATCGGATCGGTGCCAGTGCCCCAGCGACCGTCCGCAGGAACTAAGACCTTGTGCACAAGTTGTCCGTGATCAACGCAGTACACTAAGTTAACATTTGAGGCAAATCAGGCACAGGGCAATAACAGGGCAAGATCTACTTTTGTTTAGTCTTCCTGTTGAGTTATTGCATTGAAAATGAGTTCTATACATAGCACAGTTCTAAGAAGAAATATACATTCTAACTTATAATTATGCATATGATGAACATTCCAAACGAGCAAGCAAATAAGTAAGTAACCGTTCATGAGTTTCATTTGACAAGCAATATTTCCCAAGTCTATTCCCTTATTATCTTGATATCTTTTAGTTATTTACTTGGTATCGTTTGATCGGGGCAAGCACGAACACGAGATTTAGATGTGAAGACTAGCAAGTAGGGCTAGCTAATCGGGTTGGTAGCCACTCACTTTAGTGGTTGGAAGGAGGAAGGAAGGAAGTGCTTTAGGCGTCCGCTCGAGCGACGACTACAGCTGGTTCACCTGTATTGACACGAACAGCTGATCAGTACTTCTTCCTCTCTTTCCATTATCGGAATTGAAGTACAGTCCTAAGAACGAAAGCAATGAAATCCATCAAAACCGTTCAAGAAAACCCAAGCAAATTCGAAAACCAACTCAAGGCACGAAAGCAACAAGCGACAGCGAAAACTAGGCAACAAAGAATGCAGCGGAGAGGTCCCTCCTGACTCTGCCGCTAAGTCGATCCCGGGGGCACGGTCCACTGAATATGGGAATCAATTTCGAAGAAACAAATCCATAACGAGAATGAGTTCTTGATTCAATCTATCCTGATCGAACGATACCGTCTTGTATTTCTTAGCCGCGCTCCCCGAATAGGGGGAACGGGGCACCACATCCTACCCAACTAATTGGAAGTTTCGTCCCGAAACTTAAAGAATAGAACCTACCACTAGGAAATAGTGAGGGGAACCTTTCCCTCATTTCGGATTCAAGCTCCCAAGTAGATTCTTCGACAGAGTGATTCCGCCAAAGCACGCGTACTAGAGGAACCGAACGGGTCCGAAGCAGCTTTTCTTTTCTATCCAAAATTTGCACAGGCTGTTCTACATACGTCAAGTCGGCTTGAAGGTTCAGTTGGTCCAGGTCTACCACATGGCTCGGGTCGTACACATATTTCCTAAGCTGTGAAACATGGAATATATCGTGTACGTCGGATAGGGATGGTGGTAGAGCAATCTGATACGCAACTGAGGCAACCCGCTTTAGTATTTCGAACGGGCCGACAAATCTTGGACTTAGCTTTCCCTTCGCTCCGAACCTGCTGACCCCTCGCATGGGCGAGACCTTGAGGAATACCCGGTCACCTACTTGAAACTCTAGCGGTCTCCGATGAACATCCGCATAGCTCTTCTGACGACTTTGAGCTATCTTTAATCTGTCCCGAATCAGCCGAATCTTCTGGACGGTCTGCTCCACGAGCTCAGGGCCAAGTACTTGCCGCTCCCCGACTTCGTCCCAACAGATAGGAGATCTACACTTCCGCCCGTATAGCGCCTCATACGGCGCCATTTGAATGCTTGATTGATAGCTATTGTTGTAAGCAAATTCGGCTAGAGGTAGATGAAGGTCCCAACTAGTCTTCGTGTCCAAGGCGTAGAGTCGCAGCATATCTTCGAGGATTTGGTTGACGCGCTCTGTTTGGCCATCGGTCAGTGGATGGTAGGCGGAGCTGAATTTCAACTTCGTCCCCATTGCTGACTGCAGGTTTCCCCAGAAACGTGATATAAATCGACCATCCCGATCGGAGACTATGGTTACGGGCACGCCGTGAAGTCGAACGATTTCGTTGAGGTATATCTGAGCCAGGCGGTCGGCACTCCAAGTAGATTTGATAGGCAGAAAGTGAGCTGACTTGGTGAGTCGATCGACGATAACCCAGACTGCATCATGTCCCCGTTGCGTCCTTGGCAAACCAACGATAAAATCCATCGTTATATCATCCCATTTCCACTCCGGAATAGCAAGGCTTTGTAATTCTCTGCCTGGTTTCTGGTGCTCGGCCTTTACTCGTTGACAAGCCATGCAATGCGACACAAACTGTGCCACATCCCTTTTCAAGCCGTGCCACCAAAACATCGTACGAAGATCCCGATACATCTTTGTGTTACCCGGATGAGAAGTATAACTAGCATAATGAGCTTCCGTGAGTATCTCTTCCCTGAGGGCCGCGTCGCTTGGAACGCACAGTCTTCCCTTCACTCGAAGCATCCCATCCGTGCTTACCGCAAAGTCGGACGCCTTCCCTGCTGAGATAAGGGCATGAATCTTTTGCAGGAACGGGTCATCCTTTTGAGCGGTCTTTACTTGTTGTAACAAGTCGGGTTCGAGGCGTAGTTGTGATACTTGCGCCCACTTTGTGTATCTGATTTTTAAGGTAATGCCCAGTGATTCAAGATCTCGGCGCAGCCTATCATCAATAGCCAAACTTCCTGCAAACACTCGACTCAGTGCGTCAGCTATGACGTTTCCCTTACCAGGCGTGTATCTGATCATGAGATCGAAGTCGCTTAGGAGTTCAAGCCATCGCCGCTGCCGAAGATTCAAATCTTTTTGAGTGTACAAATATTTCAAACTTTTGTGGTCCGTATAGATTTCACACGGCACGCCATAAAGATAGTGGCGCCACAGCTTTAATGCAAACACTACCGCGGCAAGCTCGAGGTCATGCATTGGGTAGTTCTGCTCGTGAGGCTTTAGCTGTCTAGACGCATAGGCTATCACTTTGTCCCGTTGCATCAGGACATATCCTAGTCCCCTTCCTGATGCATCGCTATATATTTTGAAGTCATCTGGTCCGTTTGGCAAAGTGAGGACCGGGGCGGAGACGAGGCGCTGCTTTAACTCCGTAAACGAAGCTTCACAGTCGTCCGTCCAAGTAAACTTTGCACCCTTCCGTGTGAGCTGCGTCAAGGGTGAAGCAATTCTAGCAAAGTTCTGTATGAACCGACGGTAGTATCCTGTCAGTCCAAGAAAGCTTCGGATGTCGCAAGCTGACTCCGGTCGTTTCCACTGCGTGATTGTTCTATTTTCTTCGGATCTACTGAGATGCCTTCCGAGGAGATGATATGCCCCAAAAACGAGATACTGTCCAGCCAAAATTCTGATTTGCTTAATTTGGCATACAACTTGTGGTCTCGAAGGGTTTACAGCACCATCCGCAGGTGTCCTGCGTGCTCATCCCTAGTCTTCGAGTACACTAAGATGTCATCGATAAACACCACCACGAATTTATCGATGAAGGGCCTAAAGACACGGTTCATCGTATCCATGAATGCAGAAGGAGCATTCATCAGTCCAAACGGCATCACGGAAAACTCGTAATGGCCGTAGCGGGTTCTGAAAGCAGTCTTGGGTACGTCCTCTGGCTTAATCTTCAGCTGGTGATAACCCGAGCGAAGATCTATTTTTGAAAACACTGCTGCTCCTTGTAGTTGATCGAACAAGTCATCAATCCGTGGCAGAGGATATTTGTTTCTGATTGCGACCTTATTCAATTCTCTGTAGTCGATGCATAGGCGTAGAGTTCCGTCCTTCTTCTTCACGAAGAGCACGTGAGCGCCCCAAGGAGACACGCTCGGACGGATGAACCCGCGATCAAGCAATTCCTGGAGTTGGCGCTTTAATTCATTCAGCTCTGCAGGTGCCATTCTGTACGGAGGCTTTGAAATCGGCTGTGTATTTGGAAATGTGTCGATAGTGAATTCAATCTCTCGATCGGGCGGCATGCCGGGTAGTTCGCTCGAAAACACGTCGGGGAACTCCGCCTCAACGGAATTAGGCTCGACGTCTGCGTAGTCCTGCCGCGCGTCCCGAACTGATGCTAGAAATCCCTCGCAGCCTGTGTAGAGCATTCGTCGAGCAGATTTTGTCGAAATTACCATGCAGGCCTTGGTCGCATCGTTCGCTGGACTACTGGTGTAACAGAACACGGCTTCTCCGGGCAGACGGAAAATGACTCGCTTCTCTGCACACTCAATAGTTGCTGCGCATGCGCCTAGCCAGTCCATTCCCAAGATGATATCATAGTCCCTAACATCTAGAACTAAGACATCGAGCGACAGCTTCTTCTCCCCAATACAAATGTAACCACCTAGGCATACTGAACGAACAGGGATTTTTGTACCAGTGGGGGTGCTAACATTTAAATCTAAGTGCAACGGAGTCATTTTTACATTGTTTTCCACGGCAAAATTTGTGGAAATAAAACTATGTGTTGCACCTGAATCAAATAGAACGCGAGCAGGTATATTATTGAAAAGTAAGGTACCTGGCACGACGGTATCCGAAGCTAATGCTTCTTCCCGTGTCATGGTGTAGACTCGGCCTTGAGCTTGATTACGCCCTTGCTGAGGTGCCGCTCGATTTGCCTGCGGAGCCGGAGTCTGATCTGGTTGTTGCGGTGGACGACGCGGACAGCTGTTAATCTGATGGCCTGGATCGCCGCATCTGAGGCAAGTGCCGAGCCGCTTGCGACAGACATTCTCGGTGTGCCCTCTTCTGTTACAGTAGGTGCAACGCTGCCCCTGGTTTTCTCGCTGACGACCGCCGTTATTTTGACGCTTTGCAGCGTTGTTTCCTCTATCGTTGCCCTGGCGTTTGTGATTAGAAGGTTGCACAGCGCCGGCGGCAATGTGAGGATACTGCGGTTCGAGCGAAAGGGCATGGTTTAATACTTCCCGCATTGTCTGATACTGCGGAACGGCTACGTGCCCGTGAATGCCAGGACGTAGCCCTCCTTCGAATCGTCTGGCACGACTCGCTGCATCCGGTAGATAAGCGGTAGCAAATTTGGCCAGTTTGTTGAATTCTGCCGAGTATTGCTTCACCGTCATACTGCCCTGCCGGAGCTGAACGAACTCATTTTCCCGTTGACGTCGTAGAGGCGGGGGTATAAACTCCTCCTCGAACGCGGCACGAAAAGTCGTCCACGCGATCGCCTCCTCTCCATGGCCAAGTTGAAGAGATCGTCGATGCACGTCCCACCAGTCGTGCGCATTGAGGCAAAGCAGTAGTTGGGCACAGGTGACGCGCTTGTCTTCCGGTACTTCGAGGAGGGAAAAATGATCTTCAAGCTCGGCAAGCCAATCTAGGGCCACGATCGGGTCCTCAGTCCCTTCGAATGGCGTGTTGCAGACCTTCTTGAAGTTTCCAAAGGAGAAGGTAGTCACTTCCCTCGTCCTTGGCACGGGCGGTAGTTCAACTTCAAGCGCTGGCTGCTCCACTGGTGTAGCTGTCGTTGCGGCAGAATGGTTGGAGGCCAGGGTCTGAACAAGCTGTTGCAGGGTATCTACCTGCTTTTGTTGGACTAAGAGCCGAGCCTCTAGGTTGCTCTCGAACTTGGCTTGGCGGGCATCATCCCTCTGTCGTTGCTCGGTTAACATTTGCACCACTTGTTGAATCGAATCTGTTTGAGACATGCCCCATTGGCTCCGAGAGCTTCCTGATGTTCCGGAGCTGCTCTCTTGAGTCCGTGGCTCGCCTGGCGCCAGCGCTGATGGTTGCGCTTGCGTCATTCCTTGAAAGGAAGGTAAATTACATCAGGATCATAATGTATTATGGACTTATTGCATGAACGTATCTCATTTTGGCCTTAACGAGTTCAGGAGTTCGCACAGGGATTTATCGTTAAGGGAACTTTTCCAGTTTATGAATCAAAGGAACTTTGAAGCTGTGCTCTGATACCAACATGTCACGCCCCGATTCCGTGGAATCGTTAGTCGTCCCCCGGGCGTGACCGCCGTGCGGGCCTAGGTTGCGCACCGCACAAGGCTAAGTATTTTTGTTTCGCATAGCGAGCACATATTCAGAGTACGCAGATAATTGAACACAGATTGAAACATGGAAAAGTTCTCTTTTATTGATAATATGAACATCTATTACAAAATCCTTGAACTGAGTCGTAAGGATTGCCTCTGTGGGCTTACAAAAGTGTTGACACAAAATGAGATAGCAGTCCCGTACATTACATCCTTTACTACTTCTCAAAATATAAGACCTTGGGTCTGAACGACTGCCTTGCCACGAAGCTGCATGGTTGCTTTGGTGGCTAGCTTCTTCTTCAAAAGGCTTCTTCTTCAAAATGCGTCAAAGGTGGCACGGTCGAGGCGTGCCTACAGCTGGACTGGATTGGGGGTTTGTCTCCTGCTCCTCGCTTGGTTCTCCTAGCGCGGGGAACCTGTTTCAACGAGGGTCAGTACATCGAAACGTACTGGTGAAGGCAAGCTAACCCAACTATACCAATCAACACGTTGTTTTAATAAAGCATGCATATTTATCGTGGGTTTCTATCTTGCCTTAGTTCATTTTACAACAAGACATAGATATAGAATTATTGAAATAACCCGTCACCGTTCGGTGACATTTACCTGTCCGTCTGAACCACCTGCATAATACTTACCTTGCCTTCCCTGTCAAGAAGACACAAGTTAGTAGCAACAGGTTTAAATATACGAGGGGATCACTGGCACGTTGCCATAATGGACGGGCTAGTCTCGGGACGGAATGGCGTCCGGCGCAGGGAACAGGAGGCGCAACAAGCCACTCAATCCAAAGCAGGCGACTATCGTGAGTTCCGTCCGGATCGGATCGGTGCCAGTGCCCCAGCGACCGTCCACAGGAACTAAGACCTTGTGCACAAGTTGTCCGTGATCAACGCAGTACACTAAGTTAACATTTGAGGCAAATCAGGCACAGGGCAATAACAGGGCAAGATCTACTTTTGTTTAGTCTTCCTGTTGAGTTATTGCATTGAAAATGAGTTCTATACATAGCACAGTTCTAAGAAGAAATATACATTCTAACTTATAATTATGCATATGATGAACATTCCAAACGAGCAAGCAAATAAGTAAGTAACCGTTCATGAGTTTCATTTGACAAGCAATATTTCCCAAGTCTATTCCCTTATTATCTTGATATCTTTTAGTTATTTACTTCGTATCGTTTGATCGGGGCAAGCACGAACACGAGATTTAGATGTGAAGACTAGCAAGTAGGGCTAGCTAATCGGGTTGGTAGCCACTCACTTGAGTGGTTGGAAGAAGGAAGGAAGGAAGTGCTTTAGGCGTCCGCTCGAGCGACGACTACAGCTGGTTCACCTGTATTGACACGAACAGCTGATCAGTACTTCTTCCTCTCTTTCCATTATCGGAATTGAAGTGCAGTCCTAAGAACGAAAGCAATGAAATCCATCGAAACCGTTCAAGAAAACCCAAGCAAATTTGAAAACCAACTCAAGGCACGAAAGCAACAAGCGACAGCGAAAACTAGGCAACAAAGAATACAGCGGAGAGGTCCCTCCTGACTCTGCCGCTAAGTCGATCCCGGGGGCACGGTCCACTGAATATGGGAATCGATTCCGAAGAAACAAATCCATAACGAGAATGAGTTCTTGATTCAATCTATCCCGATCGAACGATACCGTCTTGTATTTCTTAGCCGCGCTCCCCGAATAGGGGGAACGGGGCACCACACCGCATTCCTTTCGCCACACAAGGATGATCGTCGGAGTCCGTCAGGTCAATCTGAGGAAGAAGAAGACCATGTTCTTCCAACATGTAAGGAGCCGAAAAAGACGACGTCTTCGAGCAAGTCTCATCTGCAATGATGGATCGTAGAAGGATATCATAGCCTTCCTTGCTCGGGATAATCAGCAACTTTGTATGGTGGTTCTTCGGGAGAGACGAAGAATCGTTTTCCACCACGGCGCTTGCAAGTGGCGCCTTCTTCCATTACCTCCGGTGGTGAGAGCAGCGACTGGCTCTGACCTCGGGTATTTGGTTGGGTTAAATACCTCAACTCAATCTGTCACGGTACACGGAGCATGGGATCTGCCTAATTTAGGCACGCCCAGTTCGTACTCTCCCTCCATTCACCATTCTAGTCGGTTGTGGAAACTGACCAACTGCTGGAGGAGAGATAAAGATTTGGCGTCCGCGCAAGAACCTGTCCGAATAGATTCCGGGCGCGATCTTCAGCCGACGATGGGGCAGTCTTTGGCAGACGGCATTTCTCTCATATGCAATCATGAAAATAAAGAAAAACCCTTGTAGATTGGATTTTTCTCATATGTAATCATGATTCTTTCTTTTTATTAAAATCGTCTTTCTTCCGTGCATATGATCATCTTGCCATACGTTGCTATGAAGTCTGAATGTGTGTAGCTTCGACACGTCTGATTCTTTACGCCGACTCTATTTAGAAAGAGTGCTAGGTCCTGTCCTGTCTTTTACGCATAACTAGAGATGCGTAGAAAGCCGATTTAGCATTCGAGTGTTCGAACTGTCCTGCTATTTTTTAGGAGTGAGGAACCGCGTAGAATTCTAAACTGCTGCTTCAGATGAACATAATTTCTTTGTTCAGACATCATCTTCAAGAATGATTTCTCAAAAAATCCTTTGGAACAGGGTCGAGAAATGGCCGTCAAACTGAGTTGCCATCTTGATAGATAAAATATTCAGACTGGAGTCTGGATGAACTTCGAATCGACACATGAAGAAGAGTAGTTTTTCAATATTAAACTCTGTAAGCTTCGTGTACTTGGGATATCTTGAGGTCAAGAACGAGTATCTTCTGTGTGAACTCTTTACAATTGACCGCTTTTGAGGACCGTTCAGATGTACGCGTGATCTGGCCGGCGTATCGTTCAGATGTGCGGGAAGTCGTGGAGCATGAAATCATTAGTCTGCAGCTTTTGAGCATAAACTAAACACCATCGAGCGTGAAATCATAGACTTGTAGTTCCTGAGCGTGAAGTCATAGGTTTATAGCCTCTCGAGCATAAAAGCTACTGGGCACAAAGGCATCTAGGCGTAAAACCCGACTTGTAGCCATCGAACGTAAAGCCGTAGATTCGTAGCCGTCGAGCGTAGAAAGCTCCTTAGCGTAGAACTATAGATTTGTAGCTTCTGAAAAAGAAATTTTTTTCGAGCGTGAAGTCGCGGATCTGTTGCTTCTGAGCGTAAACTAAGCGCCACCGAGCGTGAGATCATCGATTTGTTATCTGCTGGCATGAAGTCGTAGGATTGTGGCCTCTCGAGCATAAAAGCTACCGAGCACAAAGGCATTCGGGCGTAAAACCATAGACTTATAGCTTGCAAGCGTAAAATCGTAGATCTGTTGCTGTCGAGCGTAGAAATCTCCTTAGCGTAAGAACTGCTGACCTGCTTTGCGCGAAAAACTTTTTCGATCGCTGACTGTCCGCCTTCTCTGAAATAGGCTGACGTATGGCCCAATCATAACCGAATATTTAATTAGGAGATTTGGTTCGGGGTCCGAGGAGTCCATCCGAACTCTATATATATCCCAATTTTTTTGAGGGAAAAACTTTTCATCCGTCTTCTGCGAAAGAAAGCCTCCGACTGTTCGAGCTCTTCTCCGAGTCTTCTCTGAGTCTTCAAAGTTTCCAGTAATGGACTCTAAGCAATCCTCCTCCTCTAAGGGAAAGAAGATTGATTCCTCTTCTCGTTCTTCTGCCCAAGCAGGGGTACCTCCGGTTGGATAGGGCGAACCCCATTCTGAGCCGAGCATCCCGCCGACGAGCAGTACACCCGGGCTGATAGGTAGAGCTTTTGGGACGAATGAGAATGACTGAAAAATCATTCGCACACGTTGAACGTGACCGCGCTAGGTCGTCTTCTGTGCTGATAGCCTATTTGAGGAAGATGATGCACGGAGACGTTTTATCTTTTTATGCCCATATTTCTAATGTGTCAGCGTAAAAACTCTATTTTTTTGCAGTTTGAGCGTAAAAGCTTTGACCGTCGAAAACTTGGTGTATACCATTAAAATTTAAGTTTTATGCTTGTGGATGGAAATCCTGGCGTAATAACTCAATATAATCAATCTGGCGTAAAGCACAGACCGTATACTGGCAACCTTGAATTTTACATTTTTTAAGGAAATGGATTCCATCGTAAAGGCTCAAGTTTCACAATCTCGGCGTAGAGCACGGACTGTTGTTTTTCTTTTTTTGCGGATGCTGCAAGTCCTGAAATGTCTAGTTAGGAACTGACGTGTTTCTTCTAGTACTTTTGCAGTTAATTTGCATGAGTCTCCACTGGCTGAAGTGATGGGTTCTGCCGCCGGGATGCTGCACTCCAACTATTTGGAGGATCTGTCACACGTGACATTTCCTATCTCCGGGCCCCAGTACCCCGAAGGAAGGGCAATTCTGATATCGGCTCAGGGCGAGCGAATGCTGCTGAGCATGATCAACGGGGAGCCTTTGACGTATGTAGACGGGGACCAGTATATAAAGCCGACCTTTCTTTTCGAGGACATGATTGATAGGCAGTCCCAGACGAAGCCAAAGAAAGAACTCTGGGTTTTCCCTACCGGGAAGTTAGTCTTGAGTCTGCCCAGGATGCCGAGAGATTATCCCATCTCGGCATTCTTCCATGCTACACATTTCAGGAAGATGTCGTGGACACTGACTCCCAATCTTCACGGTAGGCCGGGGAAGATCTTCTACCAGAAAGGATCTGGCCTATTTGTCAGCCGCCCTTCCGGTCATGTAACGTTATTTAGGGGATTATACCCGGGCAGTATCCTGAGTGAAGACAGCTTGGGGCTCCAGCCGGTGCAATTGTCGACCTTTTGAAATGATTTCATGGGGCGCGGAGGAGTATACCCTAAGGCAAATTCTCGATGCAATGGGTGGATGACCCCAACAAATCTTCGATGGGCTCGCTTAGTTGATTGGGCCCTGGAGCATTTTCGGATCGAGTTGGAGAACATCGATCTGTTGGCAGCTGTGAGTGCCACCAGCGTTGGGTTACCTCCTAACGCTAACCTGTTTCTGGCACTGATGGAGCGATACATTCCACTCACCGGGACATTCGCCACTCCGCTGGGGGAGTTGGGATTGGCCCTTCACGAGATGGCAGAGATCTCGAGACTGCCGATGGGGGATACTCCGTACGAAGAGTATGTTCCTACAAACCGGGAGTTGGGGGATTCAGAACCTCGGGTAGTGGAAGTGTATCAGGAGCTGATGTGCCACTACCTTGCTTGCACCGCCTTTTATGATGAGCCCTCAGATTTGGCTCACATCAGCAAATGGACGTCCTACCTTTTTTTTCACCGGGCTAGGGCTGCTCAGCCGGAGAAAGTCTTGGAAGTCAAGGATGAGCCTGTGAATCCTCTAAGCGTGCTGACTGCTCAGGAAGTCGACGATCTCCTGGAAGAAGCGAGGGCTCCGGATCAGATTCTCGTCGAAGGGATAGGAAGATATCCTGCAGGTACTAAGGCCTACAGCTATCTGCGGCATTGCCGAAATCACGGCTCTTGGAGATATAATCAAATCTCTCGCATTAAATGCAGAGATCCGCCATCATCATTAATTGTCGAGGCGTGTTCCGAAGGCCTGCCACCGTTCTGAGCATTAGGTGCAGAGACGTGCCTCGAGCCCTGTACGAAGAGCAACTTTTGACGTGGCAGTCTGTTTGTCTTCCGCAGAGCGTAAATAGTTCATGTTTGCCTGTGTAAAACAAGGCAGCGTATCCCCTTTTATGCGTAAAAGCAATCTTCGCTGAGGGGATGTCAGTAAACGACGGTTCGGTGATATTTAATCAAATCCTCTGCATTAAATGTAGAGATCCGCCATCATACTATGGGGCGCGTCCCAAGTGGTCTGCCATCTTTGTTACGACCCACACCCGAAATTTGGGCATGAGTCATGGGTACGTCCAGCCTACGTCGTAGCATCGGCGGTAAAACACTGTCTAGGTCTCAACATAACATATATATATCCTGTCAATAGTCTCAACTCCGTACGGAGGACAATGATAATAATCCACAGTTCAATAAATATACTCAATCATAAGCTATAAGAAATAATGGCACGAAGAGAATGGAAAAAGAGTTCTATATAAACCAATCACAAAAGTGCAACACAAGTCCTGGGTCTAGATGACCTCACAAAGTCACAAAATAATAAATACAACTCAGTCTCAGTTTAAAATAATAAATACAGAAAAATTAATCTAAGTATAGGCAGGTAAGATCTCCTCTAGGATAGGCAACTCCTCTGGGATTTCCGGAGTGAAATCTTCCTCTAATCCTGGGCCGTAATGAGTGGGGCAAAAGTTCTCCAGGTCCTTTGAAAAATATTATCCAGTCAGGATTGGAGCGAAGCACAAGCACTAACAGCAGTTTCATTAAATTGACAAAAACTATAAACAGTGTAAGAAATACAAGATGAGAATATATGCTGAAAATGTGAAGTACTGGAGAAATGAATAGGCAATAGAGCATCTAGCAATAAAACAATAAACAGTGAATGCTAGAAAAAGTAAATCTGAATAAAATAGACATCTAGCTAAGTGTTTGAAATATCAGTTTATTATGTGATCGGTTTGGGACTAGATCAGGCTGGTTATATATGATTAACTATGATTCTTGTAGGTCAGGCTAACCATATGGTTAGCTATGATGCATGTAGTGGTCAGGCTAATCATATATAACAGCTATGATGCATGTAAATGGTCAGGCCGCACCCGACCTGAGAAGTGGGGTGAGCTATGATGCATGTAAATGTTTGGATATGATCACATAATCTACTAATATTTCCCCATCCCCCAGCTAGCACGATGGATTCCAATCACGACTCCTCATGATGGGGATCTAGAGTGCTAACCCGTGTATCCATAGTGTCGGAATCAAGTATGTAATACAACTAGATTATAGAAATAATCAACAAAATGAAAACTGTCAGAGAATGTACTCGCCTGTGGTCCTGAGCAAAGTGTGAGGATCGGTGTCCAAAGTGGGATCACAATGACCTATTTGTGGAATATAAATGTCAGATACTGAATTAAGGAAATAACATGTTTAATTAAATAAAAAGATGGGGTTTCTAGGTCATAGCTAAGTCTAGACTAGGTTAACTAGGTCCACTAGTCAAATTCTATATCATACTAAGGTACCTAGTATGATACTAGCTACTATTTTATACTATACGTTATTTGTATATAACAACTCCTATATATATATATAATTTCTAGTTTGTATCTTAATACAACCCTTAACATATACCTTGCATCAATATTGGCTACCAACCCCAATTACCTTAACTGCTACTACACTGCAATCCATCACTCACACACATACATATATTACTGAGACACTAATTCACACATCTGACATAGCTACACAACACTACCTAAAACAGGGACCTTATCTGCTCACTTATACACACACAGTTTCACACAGAATTCTCATTACACAGTCACACACTAGAATGCACATAGGACTCACTGACCTGAGGATTTATGGGACACACACACACTAGTTTAAACAGGGATGCACACACACACAGAATTTCACACTGGCACATACACAAGTTAAACTCTCACCTAGCTGATACACATTAACACTGGTCCACCTACACTGACACACCTACTCCACAGACACTGATGCACACTGGTACCTTACTGCCACAGTACAAAAACTGTACTGATACTAGTGCACTGCACACACATAGGTTCTCCTATACTGACCTACACAGTACAGATGCATACTAAAAATTCCCCATACACAACACACTGATGCTCTGCTACTGAACTACACACTGCTCCCTTACTCATCTATACACTAATACTAATGCACTCTCACATAGCTATCTTACTCACACACACACTACCACACAGGTAGACACAGGTTGTTTCTTAATCCTATACACACACACATCAACACATAGGCAATACTGACTAATTGATACATATGCACATGCACACACACAGGTAATATTTCTAGCTAACCTGGAAATTTCTGAGGCATACATATTGTGGTTCCAGCCACTCAGAACACACAGGTTCTTCTCCCCACTGAACTCACAACAGCCACACACTCTCTTCCCCTTACCTAATACTCAGTTATCCAATACCCCCAAATCTCACTCACACAGGTAATATAATCTAATTCCTACACTGTGAACTCACACAGGTACACTTAAGGTTCACTCACTCACACTCACATATTGCTAGTACACACAAATTAACTCACTGCACAGGTAATTAATTGACTGAGACACAGGTGAACACTAGGACACTCCTAAAACAGGGACACATACACACACACAGATTTCTAGCATAATCCTAACTCACTGAACTCATATGCACTGATATTTAACTTCTATAACCAACTCACTGAATACAAACTACTACACACCACACGCTACTACACAGGCACATAAACACACTGAATTCTGAGACAAATACTGATACACACAGCATATTGCTCACACACACACAATGTACAGGAACTAAATCCTGATACATTACACACTGCACATACCTACACACACACACAGTTCTGTTTTTCCCCTTACTGAGAACACACTCACCTAGCTATCTAACACACAGACACTCTATCACACACACAGGAACGACACTGAAACTTACACACAGATACACAGATACTGAACAGTCCTCTCTTAACCCCTAACACAGGTTAACTCATAACTAAAATATCTCATTAAATTTGACTGCTCACACATCTTAACACAGGGACAATGAGAATCACTACTCAGTCCAAACTGCACAGATCCCCCCTCTCCTTTACACTTCACTAACTCACTGACACATAAACAATTACACACACTGCTACACATGGACACAGGTACATATAGGTATCTACACAGTACACTGATCACACATATACATACACACTGAACTTTAACACAAATGTACACATAGATATCTAACTGATACACATACACTAGAACTCAGGGACACAGACACTTAGAACTAACACAGATACCTACTCTAAAACCCGACTAAACAGAATCCTCCCTGACTGTGCACAGTGAATCCCCACAGTGCATTCTCCCCAAAACACACAACTCATTCAATACATATGCAATATATGTGTATATATGTATATTTATATATTAAAACTTGCAATATCAGAAAGGATTAGATAGGTAAATCCTTAAGGGTATTTCTACAAACACCTAGGGGCTGAAATCGGGTTTCACATTAAGATCCCATGAATACCCAAAACTAAAACCCTAAATCGAAATCATATCTATATGTAAATGAGGGAAACTATGGAAAAATGCATATTCCCAAAACTAGGGTCACGAGTTAAGGAAAACACACGTATGCACACCAAAAACCCTAGAATTCGAGATCCACACAGTAGGGGGTTTTCCTAATGGGCATTACATCAGAAAAATAGAAATAAAAGAATTAAAATTTGGATTTTTACCTATAGGGAGATGGTTCCCTATGATGGTTCTTCTTTCTCAAGTTTCCTTGACCCAAGGTCCTTGCTTCCCTTTGCTTTGGAGATGGAAGATGGAATCCTAGGGTTTGATTCCGAATTTGGGGTGGGAAAAAGGCTTTCTCTAATAGAGGCTAGGGTTTCCTTTCTTCATGAAGGAAAAGGGTGGCTCCCTTTTATATCAAAAACTAGGTTAGGGTTTCTAATGCATAGGTTTAGGTTAAACTCCTATGTTAGGTCATTAGGAACTTAATTAACTAAGGTTTTGTCATTCTAGAGTTTGAGGTTCAACCCAAAAATTGGAATTCTAGGGTTTGTCTAGAATTTGGGTTTCAAACTAGGGTTTAGTCATTAGGGTTATAGTCCTAATGAGTTCTAGGGTTTGACCTAAACCAAACACAACTAACAACATATAAATAGTTTAAAAAACTCAGCAGATTAATTAAATACATAATTATTCAAAATAGTGAAATTACACAAATGCCCTAATCTGGAAATGTGGTGGTGACAAGTCTACCCTCCTTAAAAAATTTCGTCCTCAAAATTTAAAGTCCTCATAGTAGTGTTTACTCATACACATTATTAATTTCCATAAATAGTGAAATTCAACAACCCACATAATCCTGAAATAATCTACCTTGTCGTTTCGCAATTTTCAAAAATTTCCGAAATTACTATATTCCTGAAATATCCTCAAAATAAAAATCAGTTTCCATTTCCTCACAATTCCCACGAATTTAAAAATAAAAATTTTATACTCGAAATTTTATATCCCTATCAACTAACCTTTAGTCCACAACATCCATGATTACATCCTCATTGCCTACAACTGCTTATTAATACTTAAATCTGATACCAAGATTCTCTAATATAACCATGGTTCAATAATGCATCCAAGTTTGATACCTCTATCTCTTTAGTACCACATTCTCTGTCAGTTCTCGTTCCTACTACAATTGTCCATACTATTGTTCCCATCACTCCAGTGCACACCAAGTGTAACACCATACTAAGTACTGCTCTTCCCAACACAACTCTAGATGGACACCCAAGCCAGTCTGCGGTGCTATCTCAATCATGCTCAATCATCAGATCCTTACACCTGTATATCATCTACTCCTATATTTAATATTCATATTTCTCATCTACCAATAAATTAATCCTCAAAATAATCGTCAAGATTTAACTTCTCGATCAAAAAATAATTTGCATATACCTCCTCAAAGTCAGATACTCAACATCAAAATAAAATTTTAATCACTTCTAAAATCTTTGTAACCTTGACCATCTTTATGGAATCAAAATTTGAACCCTCAAAAAATTTTAATGACATAAATCTCAACTCCTCAATAATTCTCAAAGTTAAAATTCATTTTCACTCTTTAATTTTTATAATCCACAAGTATACATATAAGTGCTCACAGTCTCTAATACTCGAGGTGCACTCAATACATCTATTGTCTACAACTGTGTACTAAAATTGTACTGCCCGAATCGCTTGCGCTATTACCTCCAATGATCAAGGTTATCATCACATGTATTTTCTCCAATGATTTTCTATCTATATTAATTGATACACCAATCTAACTATCATCACACGTAGTACTTACTGTTATTAGCACCATTCTCAATGATCCTTGATATAGACTCACTAGCACTATTGGTATGGTAATACTAGCTTCATCATTAGATCACCTTGTCACATTGACTAGAACTTAAGATCTCTTGCAATTTCTATAATACCCATCTTACTTCAATCTCAAGGACAGGTATATGGTTCCATATCTCGATTGATGTATAAGCATATCCCTTAACCTTTTACAGCCTGTTAAACTAATATGTGATACATTTCATAACTTTCATTACCAATCTTGATATTTCTCTACTCATGGCATCTCATTAAAATCCTTTATGCATATAATTTCTTTACTCTTGATACACCCAGTATCAATCATCAAATTGAACATCATGCTCCATTAATCTTTAACACAATTCTTTGATACTTAATTATTTACATAGATCATCCAATTACAAAATTTTAATGACTACCCAGGACTGGCATGCTGATTCTGACACTTACTCTTGGAACCATCATTGATACTCTTACTCCTTCTTCTACCTATAGTACCAATATTGACTATAATAACACCTATCATAGAACTATTGCTACAAGGTACTATGCTATGGGTATCTCTAGATTAATGCCTACTGCTCCCATGTCTAACTAAGAACCACTTACAAACTCACAAGTCACACTCAGTCAACACTAATACAAGACACAAACAAAATTATAAGTCACTAATTATCATATTAACAAGGAATCCTCAAAGAAAATAAGCTCCAAAAAAACTAGATCAAGGACTGAAGGTATCTTTACTGCTAGTAAAGAAAAGAAGCGATGGAACAAAGTCCTGGCATAACAGAAATAGATAAGTATTGAGATGATACTTTAAGAACCAATTTAAGATACAACTTGATAATCATACACGTCTGTCTGAAATCATGACACTCAGAATCCTCGCCACGCTAGTAAGCATAGGTGCGATAAACGACAGGTTCCGTAACTGAGGTATGCAACCCTATAATCATGTTATCTAGAATCCTCGCCACGGCAACCGGTATGGCTGCGAGAGACTCTAAGTTTCATAACTACAATATGTACATCCTAGTCAGGTTCCTACGTTATCGTCACGACAACTAGTATGGCTGCGATAAACTCTAGGTTCCATAACCAAAGTTGACGTTTTACCTTTCTCACTGTCCTCATCAATATATGTCATCAGATGATACCGTAAATTTTAGCCCGTAAAATTCATTTTGATATAAAAACCCACTCAACAACGATACCAGAAATTTAACAACTGATCAACAAGAATCAAACTCAATATCAACAAGCGAGAACAGACGAAAACAAGGGGAAAGGAATTAAATTGAAATTCATAATGAGATTCTCAAGGGTCGTCCCAGGAATCTCTCAATATTTATGATTGAGCATCCTGCTCTGCTCCGCTGCTCCTCTGGCGACCTCGAACTCCGGCTCTCCTGGTGGTCAAAATAATTCTCTGCCTCTATAACAATCTATAGTAGCATGATGCCTACTCAACCAGTCCATTCCGAGTACAATATCGTATCCCGAGAGTGGCATGACGAGTAAGCTCACGCTCAACTCTCGACCTCCTACTGACACCCTTCGGTCCTTGTAGTGATCACGGACTAGGATAATACCTCCACCAGTCGTGATCTTGCAAATCCTAGCTAGTGGTTCTGTCTCTAAATGATGTCGAAGTGCATAAGATACAGACACAAAACTATGGGAAGCGCCAGAGTCGAATAAGGTAAATACTGGAATACAATCGAGAAGAACGGAACCTGTGATCAAGTCTCCTGCTGGTTCGACCTCCTCGACTGCTATGGCGTATGCTCGCCACTGGGGTGCACCTCTTTGCTGCCGGTGCTGAGCAAACATCTGCTGCTGCGGTGGAAGTGGAGGTCCTCTCTGTTATTGGCCTCCTGGTACGACAGGTACCTTGTCTGGTCCTCTCTGGGCGGCTGCTCCACCCTGACCTGGGCGAGTCTGTATGGTAGGGCCATCCCTCAGCTGATGTGTCGTCGATCTGCAGGACAGACATGTGCCCAACCTCTTCCTGCAGATGTCTCTGGTATGTCCCATCTTCCTGTAATACACACACTGGATAGTGGGCCGAGTCTGTCTCTGTGGCTGTTGCTGCTGGATGTGTCCTCGAACTGGTGTCTGGTGCTGCTGATGATGAGCTATCTGCGGTCCCACATGTGGCTTAACTGGACTTCTTTGATTTGGATTTGCACACTGGTCGGGAAGATAAGGAGCTCGAAGACAACCCCGCACTTGATGTCCCGCAGTGCCACAGTACAAACAAAGTCCTCGCCTCATCAAACAGCTCTTCCAAAGGTGACCTAGCTTCTTACAGAAGTGACAAGCCTGCTGGATCTGCCTCGGAGGCTGCTGCTGATCCTGCGATCTGGTCCTCGACGGCATCCTGAGGACAGCGCGAAAGGAATCGATTAAGGTAATAGATACGATATCATCAAGGAAGGACAATAATTTCTAAAGGAAAAATCATTAAGAGTAGTATTATAAGAATCAGAAATTCCTAATTGTGATTGAGCATATCCTCGACCTAATTCCTATTTACTAAAAGAGGCTCATAGTAATACTCTAAGCGAGCACCACTACGATATCGCTCTAATACGAATCTAGGACTCGACCTGCATGGGCCATCGCTAAAAACGTGTCACGACCCGCACCCGAAATTTGGGCATGAGTCATGGGTACGTCCAGCCTACGCCGCAACATCGGCGGTAGAACGCTTTCTAGGTCTCAACATAACATATATATATCCTGTCAATAGTCTCAACTTCGTACGGAGGACAATGATAATAATCTACAGTTCTATAAATATACTCAATCACAAGCTATAAGAAATAATGGCACGAAGAGAATAGAAAAAGAGTTCTATATAAACCAATCACAAAAGTGCAACACAAGTCCTGGGTCTAGATGACCTCACAAAGTCACAAAATAATAAATACAACTCAGTCTCAGTCTAAAATAATAAATACAGAAAAAGTAATCTAAGTATAGGTAGGTAAGATCTCCTCTAGGATAGGCAACTCCTCTGAGATTTTCGGAGTGAAATCTCCCTCTAATCCTGGGCCATAATGAGTGGGGCAAAAGTTCTCCAGGTCCTCTGAAAAATGTTATCCAGTCAGGATTGGAGCGAAGCCAAGCACTAACAGCAGTTTCATTAAATTGACAAAAACTATAAACAGTGTAAGAAATACAAGATAAGAATATATGCTGAAAATGTGAAGTACTGGAGAAATGAATAGGCAATAGAGCATCTAGCAATGAAACAATAAACAGTGAATGCTAGAACAAGTGAATCTGAATAAAATAGACATCTAGCTAAGTGTTTTAAATATCAGTTTATTATGTGATCGGCTTGGGACTAGATCAGGCTGGTTATATATGATTAACTATGATTCTTGTAGGTCAGGCTAACCATATGGTTAGCTATGATGCATGTAGTGGTCAGGCTAATCATATATAACAGATATGATGCATGTAAATGGTCAGGCCGCACCCGACGTGAGAAGTGGGGTGAGCTATGATGCATGTAAATGTTTGGATATGATCACATAATCTACTAATATTTCCCCATCCCCCAGCTAGCACGATGGATTCCAATCACGACTCCTCATGATGGGGATCTAGAGTGCTAACCCGTGTATCCATAGTGTCGGAATCAAGTATGTAATACAACTAGATTATAGAAGTAATCAACAAAATGAAAACTGTCAGAGAATGTACTCGCCTGTGGTCCTGAGCAAAGTGTGAGGATCGGTGTCCAAAGTGGGATCACAATGACCTATTTGTGGAATATAAATGTCAGATACTGAATTAAGGAAATAACATGTTTAATTAAAAAAAAAGATGGGGTTTCTAGGTCATAGCTAAGTCTAGACTAGGTTAACTAGGTCCACTAGTCAAATTCTATATCATACTAAGGTACCTAGTATGATACTAGCTACTATTTTATATTATACGTTATTTGTATATAACAACTCCTATATATATATAGTTTCTAGTTTGTATCTTAATACAACCCTTAACATATACCTTGCATCAATATTGGCTACCAACCCCAATTACCTTAACTGCTACTGCACTGCAATCCATCACTCACACACATACATATATTACTGAGACACTAATTCACACATCTAACATAGCTATACAACACTACCTAAAACAGGGACCTTATCTGCTCACTGATACACACACAGTTTCACACAGAATTCTCATTACACAGTCACACACTAGAATGCACATAGGACTCACTGACCTGAGGATTTATGGGACACACACACACTAGTTTAAACAGGGATGCACACATACACAAAATTTCACACTGGCACATACACTAGTTAAACTCTCACCTAGCTGATACACATTAATACTGGTTCACCTACACTGACACACCTACTCCACAGACACTGATGCACACTGGAACCTTACTGCCACAGTATAAAAACTGTACTGATACTAGTGCACTGCACACACATAGGTTCTCCTATACTGACCTACACAGTACAGATCCATACCGAAAATTCCCCATACACCACACACTGATGCTCTGCTACTGAACTACACACTGCTCCCTTACTCATCTACACACTAATACTAATGCACTCTCACATAGCTATCTAACTCACACACACACTACTACATAGGTAGACACAGGTTGTTTCTTAATCCTATACACACACACATCAACACATAGGCAACACTGACTAAATGATACATATGCACATGCACACACACAGGTAATATTTCTAGCTAACCTGGAAATTTCTGAGGCATACATACTGTGGTTCCAGCCACTCAGAACACACAGGTTCTCCTCCCCACTGAACTTACAACAGCCACACACTCTCTTCCCCTTACCTGATACTCAGTTATCCAATAACCCCAAATCTCACTCACACAGGTAATATAATCTAATTCCTGCACTGTGAACTCACATAGGTACACTTAAGGTTCACTCACTCACACTCACATACTGCTAGTACACACAAATTAACTCACTGCACAGGTAATTAATTGACTGAGACACAGGTGAACACTAGGACACTCCTAAAACAGGGACACATACACACACACAGATTTCTAGCATAATCCTAACTCACTGAACTCATATGCACTGATACATAACTTCTATAACCAACTCACTGAATACAAACTACTACACACCACACACTACTACACAGGCACATAAACACACTGAATTCTGAGACAAATACTGATACACACAGAATATTGCTCACACACACACACTGTACAGGAACTAAATCCTGATACACTACACACTGCACATACCTATACACACACAGTTCTATTTTCCCCCCTTACTGAGAATACACTCACCTAGCTATCTAACACACAGACACTCTATCACACACACAGGAACGACACTGAAACTTACACACAGATACACAGATACTGAACTGTCCTCTCTTAACCCCTAACACAGGTTAACTCATAACTAAAATCCCTCATTAAATTTGACTGCTCACACACCTTAACACAGGGACACTGAGAATCACTACTCAGTCCAAACTGCACAGATCCCCCCTCTTCTCTACACTTCACTAACTCACTGACACATAAACAACTACACACACTGCTACACATGGACACAGGTACACATAGGTATCTACACAGTACACTGATCACACATATACATACACACCGAAATTTAATACAAATGTACACATAGATATCTAACTGATACACATACACTAGAACTCAGGGACACAGACACTTAGAACTAACACAGATACCTACTCTAAAACCCGACTAAACAGAATCCTCCCTGACTATGCACAGTGAATCCCCACAGTGTATTCTCCCCAAAACACACAACTCATTCAATACATATGCAATATATGTGTATATATGTATATTTATATATTAAAACTTGCAATATCAGAAAGGATTAGATAGGTAAATCCTTAAGGGTATTTCTACAAACACCAAGGGGCTGAAATCGGGTTTCACATTAAGATCCCATGAATACCCAAAACTAAAACACTAAATCGAAATCATATCTATATGTAAATAAGGGAAACCATGGAAGAATGCATATTCCCAAAACTAGGACTCACGAGTTAGGGAAAGACACATATGCACACCAAAAACCCTAGAATTCGAGATCCACACAGTAGGGGGTTTTCCTAATGGGCATTACATCAGAAAAACAGAAATAAAAGAATTAAAATTTGGCTTTTTACCTATAGGGAGATGGTTCCCTATGATGGTTCTTCTTTCTCAAGTTTCCTTGACCCAAGGCCCTTGCTTCCCTTTGCTTTGGAGATGGAAGATGGAATCCTAGGGTTTGATTCCGAATTTGGGGTGGGAAAAAGGCTTTCTCTAATGGAGGCTAGGGTTTCCTTTCTTCATGAAGGAAAAGGGTGGCTCCCTTTTATATCAAAAACTAGGTTAGGGTTTCTAATGCATAGGTTTAGGTTAAACTCCTATGTTAGGTCATTAAGAACTTAATTAACTAAGGTTTTGTCATTCTAGAGTTTGAGGTTCAACCCAAAAATTGGAATTCTAGGGTTTGTCTAGAATTTGGGTTTCAAACTAGGGTTTAGTCATTAGGGTTATAGTCCTAATGAGTTCTAGGGTTTGACCTAAACCAAACACAACTAACAACATATAAATAGTTTAAAAAACTCAGCAGATTAATTAAATACATAATTATTCAAAATAGTAAAATTACACAAATGCCCTAATCTGAAAATATGGTGGTGACAATCTTTCCAGCCGTCGTCTGGGTAGCCGTGCAACACTTTTTGTCAGGAGTCAGATGTCAGGTTCACTGCGTGACTTGACAGGTTCATTTCGGGGAAGACGAAGCGTTCCTCGTACGCTTTAACGCTGCTATGAAAGCGGATGAGTTTTATGCCATGGAGGCGATGAAGCACCCCGTCTACGCTGAAGCGGCCTGAACATACTGCATTTACGCGGATGGTCCCATCATATTTTACGCCGTGCTCAGTGGAAAAGCTCCGTTGCACTCTTGATGGCCCTGGGGTCCCCTACTTATGCTGCCCTACATCACCATGTTGCGTAGAGCTAACCAGCGTATTTTTCATGCTTCTACAAGACCCCCTTCAAAGTTTTCAAATTTCTTTAAAAGTTGGAACGCTTTGAATGAAGCATGAACCGCTCCCCGTAACTCGAAATATTTCTGAATGGAGCGTTGAAACGGTCGATGCTGACTTTATGGCGGATTTATTGGGGACCGGTGTGAACTCTCTCGCCTATAAAAGGCAGAGGAATTTAACCTGTTCTTCCCGCATTCCGTTCGCTATACAAGGATGATCGCCGAAGTCCGTCGGGTCGATCTGAGGAAGAAGAAGACCATGTTATTCCAGCATGTAGGGAGCCAAAAAAGATGGTGTCTTCGAGCAAGTCTCATCTGCAACGATGGATCGTGGAAGGATATCATAGCCTCCCTTGCTCGGGATAATCAGCAACTTTGTATGGTAGTTCTTCGGGAGAGACGAAGAATCGTTTTCCACCATGGCGCTTGCAAGTGGCGCCTTCTCCCATTACCTCCGGTGACGAGGAGAGAGCAGCGACTGGCTCTGTCCCAGCTTGAGTGGCGGTGGTCTGTAGGACAGCAGATTTACCCTACTTTTCTTCTGTTGGAGGATAGGTCTATGCCCAGTTTTGTATCCTCCCGCCACTGATCATCTTCTTGGCAGAAGAGGAAAACCATCACCAACGTGAGAACCTGTCAGAACAGCTTCTCGGTGCGATCTTCGGACGATGATGAGGAAACCCTTTGTAGACGGGGTTTCCCTCAGATGTAATCATAAAAATGAAGAAAAAACCCTTGTAGATTGGATTTTCCTCATATGTAATCATGACTTTAATCTTTAATAAAATTATCTTTCTTCTTCATATGATCATCTTGCCATACGTTGCTGTAAAGTCTGAATATGTGTAGCTTCAACACGTCTGATTCTTTACGCCGACTCTGTTTAGAAAGAGTGCTAGGTCCAGTCCTGTCTTTTACGCATAACTAGAGATATATAGAAAGCCGTTGTAGCATTCGAGTGTTCGAACCGTCCTGCTATTTTAGGAGTGAGAAACCGCGTAGAAATCTGAACTGATGCTTCTGATGAACATAATTTCTTTATTCAGACATCATCTTCAAGAAAGATTTCTCGAAAATCCCTTGGAACATGGTCGAGAAATGGCTGTCAAAACTGGGTTGCCATCTTGATAGATGAAATATTCAGACTGGAGCCTGGATGAACTTTGAATCGACCCATGAAGAAGAGTAGTTTTTCAATGTTGAACTCTGTATGCTTCGGGTACTTGGGATATCTTGAGGTCAAGAACGAGTATCTTCTGTGTGAACTCTTTGCAATTGACCACTTTTGAGGACCGTTCAGATGTACGCGTGATCTGGCCGGCGTATCCTTCAGATGTGCGGAAAGTCGTGGAGCGTGAAATCATTAGTCTGCAGCTTCTGAGCATAAAACACCATCGAGCGTGAAATCATAGACTTGTAGTTCCTGAGCGTGAAGTCGTAGGTTTGTAGCCTCTCGAGCATAAAAGCTACTGAGCACAATGGCATCTGGGCGTAAAACCCGACTTGTAGCCGTCGAACGTAGAAAGCCGTAGATTCGTAGCCATCGAGCGTAGAAAGCTCCTTAGCGTAGAACTGTAGATTTGTAGCTTCTGAAAAGAAAATTTTTTTCGAGCGTGAAGTCGCGAATATGTTGCTTCTGAGCGTAAACTAAGCGCCACCGAGCGTGAGATCATCGATTTGTTATCTGCTGGCATGAAGTCGTAGGATTGTGACCTCTCGAGCATAAAAGCTATCGAGCACAAAGGCATCCGGGCGTAAAACCATAGACTTATAGCTTGCGAGCGTAAAATCGTAGATCTGTTCCTGTCGAGCGTAGAAAGCTCCTTAGCGTAAGAACTGCTGAACTGCTTTGCTCGAAAAACTTTTCGAATTCACTGACTGTCCACCTTCTCTGAATAATAGGCCGACATAGGACCCAATCGTAACCGAATATTAATTAGGAGATTTGGTTCGGGGTCCAGGAGTCCATCCGAACTCTATATATATCCCAAGTTTTCTGAGAGAAAAACTTTTCATCCGCCTTCTGCGAAAGAAAGCCTCCGACTGTTCGAGCTCTTCTCCGAGTCTTCTCTGAGTCTTCAAAGTTTCCATTAATAGCCTCTAAGCAATCCTCCTTCTCTAAGGGAAAGAAAATTGATTCCTCTTCTCGTTCTTCTGCCCAAGCAGGGGTGCCTCCGGTTGGACAGGGCGAACCCCATTCTGAGCCGAGCATCCCACCGACGACCAGTGCACCCGGGCTGATAGGTAGAGCTTTTGGGACGAATGAGAACGACTGAAAAATCCTTCACACACGTTGAACGTGACCGTGCTTGGTCGTCTTCTGTGCTGATAGCCTCTTTGAGGAAGATGATGCACGGAGACGTTTTATCTTTTTACGCCCACATTCCTAATGTGTCAGCATAAAAACTCTATTTTTTTCCAGTTGAGCGTAAAAGCTTTGACCACCGAAAACTTGGTCTATACCATTAAAATTTGAGTTTTATGCTTGTGGATGGAAATCCTGGCGTAATAACTCAATTTAATCAATCTGGCGTAAAGCACAGACCGTATACTGCCAACCTTGAATTTTACGTTTTTTTAAGGAAATGGATTCCAGCGTAAAGGCTCAAGTTTCACAGTCTCAACGTAGAGCACGGACTGTTGTTTTTCCTTTTTGCGGATGTTGCAAGTCCCGAAATGTCTAGTTAGGAACTGACGTGTTTCTTCTGGTGCTTTTGCAGTTAACTTGCATGAGTCTCCACTGGCTGAAGTGATGGGCTCTGCCGCCGGAGTGCATGTGTTACAGAGCCAGATGGAAGAAGCTCAACAAAACTTGGCACATGCGAGTGCCATGCACGCCGATCTTACACATTCTCTGTCTGATTTATCTGGCTTGAATGATGAGAAGACGAGATGGGAGTGAGCTCGAGCTACCATTTTGGACTCCAGGAATGAGAAGATGGCCAGACTGGCGCAACAGATTCGCGATTTGACCGCTCCTCCTTCATGATGTACTTTTGCTTTTGCTTTTTAATGTACTCTCGCTCTTTTTTTGGGAAATAATAAGGATGCTTTTCATCTGACTTGTACAATTTGATCCTATAAATGATTTTACGCTTTTAATCATGATTCATTCAAAGCGTTCCAAATTTCGAAGAAATTTGAATGCTTTGAAGGGGGTCTTGTAGAAGCATGAAAAATATGCTGGATAGCTATATGCAACATGGTGATGCAGGGCAGCATAAGCAGGGGACCCCAGGGCCATCAAGAGTGCAACGGTGCTTTTCTGCTGAGCACGGCGTAAAATATAATAGGACCATCCACGTAAATACAGTATGTCCAGGCCGCTTCAGCGTAGACGGGGTGCTTCATCGCCTCCATGGCGTAAAACTCATCCGCTTTCATAGCAGCGTTAAAGCGTACGAGGAACGCTTCGTCTTCTCCGAAATGAACCTGTCAAGTCACGCAGTGAACCTGACATCTGACTCCTGACAAAAAGTGCTGCACGGCTACCCAGACGACGGCTGGAAAGATGGCAGACCACTCGGGACGCGCCCCACAGTATGATGGCGGATCTCTACATTTAATGCAGAGGATTTGATTAAATATCACCAAACCATCGTTTACTGACATCCCCTCAGCGGAGACTGCTTTTATGCGTACAAGGGGATACGCTGCCTTGTTTTACACAGGCAAACGTGAACTGTTTACGCTCCACGGAAGACAAACAGACTGCCACGTCAAAAGCTGCTCTTCGTACAGGGCTCGAGGCACGTCTCTACACCTAATGCTCAGAACGGTAGTAGGCCTTCGGAATACGCCTCGACAATTAATGATGATAGTGGATCTCTGCATTTAATGCGAGAGATTTGATTATATCTTCAAGAGCCGTGATTTCGGCTAAAAATGTCCACATCACCTCGGCTTCTATGCCCATTCAGCTTTTGTGACTGCTCGGCCTCTACGACCACTCTGGCACGTTACGCAGCGGCTTCTACGCCCATTCAGCTTTTGTGCCCGCTCGGCTTCTACGCCTCCTCAGCTTCTATGCTCGTTCGGTTTCTATGCTCATTCGGCCTTCTGTGCTTATTCGGCTTCTATGCCATCAGGCTTCTACGCCTACTCGGCTTCTATGCCTACTTGGCTTCTACGCCATGGTGACAGACATTTGGCTTCTATGCTAACCTCTTCTACACGATGGATACCTACCTACGTGGCTTCTACGCCGTGATCTTCGTAGCGATTATACGTGTTTTGTCCCTTAGTTGGACCCGCATCACACGTTCATTCAAAAGATCATCTATACGTAGGCTTTGGTTATTTTAACCGTTGTATAAAAGGGTGTTGTACTTTCCACTACTCGGTTTCCACACCGATTGAGTGGTCACTGTCACCAAAACTCTATAAATAGAGACCTCTATCAACAGAGGAACAGGTCAAGATTTTAATGATCGAAACAGGTCAAAAAAATCGAACAAGGTTGAACCTCCAAAGAGATCGAACCACGGGTCAAAATATTGGAGATTGAGGAGAGAGCGGAGAGTCTTTGAGAGAGAGAGAGAGAGAAGCATCCAGAGCTCAGCGAAGAGTAGCGATCGAAGACGTTGGCATCGTGCATCCACCCTCTTTCGCCACCTACGAAGCTGCTTTCCGTCTTCCACGGCACTTCTTCGCCATCGTGTAGTCCAAGGGCTAAAGTGATCGACTGCAGATCAGACACCTATAGCAATCATCTACCCAGATTAATTAAATTATACTCCCACATTCTCGTATAGGATCAAATTCTACAAGTTTGTTTGTAAACCAAAGAAGGCGGGTTTCGTGCGAACCCCGCATTATATACATTTCGTTCTTTCGTTTAATACCACAAACAAGATAGCGACTCTGCTGGAGAAATCTTTCTCTTCTGATGAGGAAGCGATTGCTCAACACGATGCGGTATCTGTGGGATCCGTGAAGAAGACACTGGTCGTCCAGTTCGACCAGTCTGCCTACGAAGACATGCTTCAGACGGGGGGTAGCTCTCACTCTCTCTCTATACAAAACAACAGGAAGATGCGTAAGGTCTGGATGACCAAGACATCCTCTACCATTCCTTTGGACTCTCCGATCTCTCCGACCAATGAGGTTGTAGCATTGCTCCCTTCGTGCCCTGCACGTAAAATTTAGTCTCCCGCTATGCGCGGTATAGACAAACCTTCGGGCAAAGCCTCAACGCTAACCCAGAAGTATCCACTGTGCTCTACGCGTAGAAACTAGTCTCCCGCTGCGCGCGGTATAGACAAAACTTCGGGCAAAGCCTCAGCGCTAACCCAGAGGTATCCACTGCGCTCAACGCATAGACACCAGTCTTCCGTCCGTGGCGGAATAGACAAAACTTCTGATGATGCCTCAGCGCCAAATCGGAAGTACAAAGCATGTGCGCGCGTAAGACAATATCTGACCTCTACGGGGAACCAGATGACCCCTATGATCTCCGCAAGGGAAAGCAAGCGGCAAGCTACTTAACTTCTCGGCATTTACGCCAGCAAGGGAACAATCTACCCGCCCGCAGCAATCAGCATTCAATAGTCTTCGGCCGCACGCGCAATGAATCGACTATACAAGAAGATTCCTTCGATAATAATGCTGGTGAAATACAAGTTCACAGGTACAGTCCGCAAGCATTAAATATTATGCAAAGCATGGGTTATGATTTGAAGCTGAAACAAGGCCTCAACTATGGAAAAGGTAGACGAACACCGTTGTGTGGTAATTCTCACCATCAACAAGCTCGTTTCGGGTTGGGGTATACTACATCTCTTGTAAACTCACAACCTCGAGAGTCTGATCCTGTACAACCAGAAGCACGACCTTTTAAAGCAACTTCTGTGGACGAATGCAATAACAAGTCTGGGGGTAGTCTCCCTCGACAAAACCGAACAACATCCAAAGCTGGGGGTAGAATCCTCTCTAAGTCTGAAGATGATGCAACGATGACGAGCTTCCCGGAAGATCGTAAAACTACGGTATCGGGAGCCCGAAGGCTGAAGGGGACTTTCTCCTTCAATGAAGATGACATCAGTGAAATCTTCAATACGTTGATGAAGGAAAACAAACTTCAGCTACCCAACATCAGATACCCTGAGAGGGCTGGCAAAGACGATGACCCAGATTATTGTCTCTTTTATCAGTACATTCATCATCCTACAAAGGCGTGCTATGTACTAAAGAGGAGAATTCAGGAGTTGATCGATGCCAAGGTCATTACTTTGCATCTATGAATGAGGGGACGATCACTGCAAATTGGTTTCACTTTAACATGATAAATCTGCTCCCTCAAGAAAATACCAGATGATGAATCTCTAAAAAGTTTCCCCAGTAGATTCTTCAGGTCCAACCCAGCTGAGTTTGTCATGTTCATATTACCTCTGAACAAATCATTCGGGTCCGGCCAACGATTATCACGTCCATATTACCTCTGATATCGATTGTCATCTCAACTTAGCACACATACTTAACTCTAAGTACGCCAGTGGTGTTGAGTCCACAAAAACTGCCATGTCCATATTACCTCTGAGCAGATGTATGCCTCTATCCCCGATAGAGTCACAACCCAGGGAGTTTGTCATGTTCATATTACCTCTGAACAAACCTTCCTAAATTCGGCTATCGATTATCATGTTCATATTACCTCTGATATCGATTGTCATCTCAACTTAGCAAACGTACTTAACTCTAAGTACGCCAATGGTGTTGAGTCCACAAAAACTGGCATGTCCATATTACCTCTGAGCAGATGTATGCCTCTATCCCCAATAGAGTCATAACCCAGGGAGTTTGTCAAGTTCATATGACCTCTGAACAAACCTTCCTAAATTCGGCTATCGATTATCATGTTCATATTACCTTTGATATCGATTGTCATCTCAACTTAACACCCGTACTTAACTATAAGTACGCCAATGGTGTTGAGTCCACAAAAATTGCCATGTCCATATTACCTCTGAGCAGATGTATGCCTCTATCCCCGATAGAGTCATAACCCAGGGAGTTTGTCATGTTCATATTACCTCTGAACAAACCTTCCTAAATTCGGCTATCGATTATCATGTTCATATTACCTCTGATATCGATTGTCATCTCAACTTAACACCCGTACTTAAATCTAAGTACGCCAGTGGTGTTGAGTCCACAAAAACTGCCATGTCCATATTACCTCTGAGCAGATGTATGCCTCTATCCCCGATAGAGTCACAACCCAGGGAGTTTGTCATGTTCATATTACCTCTGAACAAACCTTCTTAAAATTTGGCTATCGATTATCACGTCCATATTACCTCTCATATCGATTGTCATCTCAACTTAGCACACGTACTTAACTCTAAGTACGCCTGTAGTGTTGAGTCCACAAAAACTGCCATATCCATATTACCTCTGAGCAGATGTATGCCTCTATCCCCGATAGAGTCATAACCCAGGGAGTTTGTCATCTTCAAATTACCTCTGAACAAACCTTTCTAAAATTCGGCTATCGATTATCACGTCCATATTACCTCTTATATCGATTGTCATCTCAAGTTAGCACACGTACTTAACTCTAAGTACGCCAGTGATGTTGAGTCCACAAAAACTGCCATGTCCATATTACCTCTTAGCAGATGTATGCCTCTATCCCCGATAGAGCCACAACCCAGGGAGTTTGTCATGTTCATATTACCTCTGAACAAACCTTCCTTAAATTCGGCTATCGATTATCACGTCCACATTACCTCTGATATCGATTATCATCTCAACTTAGCACACGTACTTAACTCTAAGTACGCCAGTGGTGTTGAGTCCACAAAAACTTCCATGTCCATATTACCTCTGAGCAGATGTATGCCTCTATCCCCGTTAGAGTCACAACCCAGGGAGTTTGTCATGTTAATATTACCTCTGAACAAACCTTCCTAAATTCGGCTATCGATTATCATGTTTATATTACCTCTGATATCGATTGTCATCTCAACTTAGCACCCGTACTTAACTCTAAGTACGCCAGTGGTGTTGAGTCCACAAAAACTGCCATGTCCATATTACCTCTTGCAGGGCTTGTCCCCAAACCTATTATTTGTACTCCCGTGCGCAACAAATGATAGGTCCACAAAAAATTTCCCCTGTGGAATGCCCGTAATGGAAAGTAGTACATGGCAACTGTTTTTCGACGGCGCCTCCAGGACTGGTCCCAAGGAAAACATGGTTTCAAGGGTAGGAATTGTCCTTGTTACTCCCGATAAACTCGTCATCTATCGAGCATACTCTCTTAACGGGCCCTGTTCCAACAATGTGGCGGAGTACAAATGCTCTACTAATCGGGCTCCAAGTCGCTAAAGAGCTGGGGGTCGAATCTCTGAAAGCTTTTGGTGATTCTCTGCTTATCGTCAATCAAGTCAAAGGAATATATGAAGTCCAGAATCCAGACCTCATCCCCTATCACCAAGCAATGGTCGAGATAGCTGTAACATTCAAGGGGTTCTTCCTAGAGCATGTACCTCGATCTCAGAATCTGAAAGCCGATGCCCTAGCCAGTCTAGCTGCAGATTTAGCTACTCCTATAAGAAGGCAGAATTCGGTAATCCTTCTTAACAGAGATCTATTTTGCATGAAGAACAACCCTCACATCGAACGCAGTTACGCTGTGAACACCGATCCTCCTACGAGAGATTAGAGAAGTCCCTTTATAGATTTTGTGGCATACGGAATCTTGCCGGAGGACCCTAAAGAAGCAACATCCGCCAAAAGATGATCATTACGCTTCTACTTCGATGCATCTTCATAATGCCTATATCGCCGGACCTACGACGGACTGCTATTGAGATGTCTCTCTAACGACGAAGCACAACAGATTATCCGTGAAGCTCACGACGGTGTATACGGGTCGCATCAACCCGGTCCTAAGCTACAGGATCGTATCAGGAGAATGGGCTATTACTGGCCCACTATGATCGCAAACGCAATCAAGTATGCCAAACGATGCAAGGCCTGTCAGGTCCATGCAGACTTCATACACCAGCCGTCTGAACATCTACATCCTACGGTTGTATCCTGGCCTTTCGAAGCATGTGGTATGGACATCATTGGTCCTATTCACCCGTCTTCTTCCAGAGGTCACCAGTTCATACTGGCCATCACGGATTACTTCTCCAAATGGGCAGAGGCGATCCTTCTCGCTGAGGTAAAAACATCCAATATGATTAACTTCATCAAGCATCACGTCATTTATCGCTTTGGGATTCCCCGAAGGATAATCCATGACAATGGGCCTCAGTTCATCAGCCAAGCGTTTCATCGATTTTGCAAAAAAAATCGGATACAAAATGTCGCCTCTACGGCGTATTATCCAGCTGCTAATCGTTTGGCAGAAGCCTTCAACAAAACCATTATCAAACTCTTGAAGAAGTTTGTCTCTTCAAACAAAAAAGATTGGAACAAGAAGCTGGGAGAATATCTCTGGGCGTACCGCACAACGGTCCGAGCACCGACAGGTTGCACCCCATTCTCACTGGTCTACGAGAGCGAAGCAGTTCTTCCTATCGAAATCGAAATCTCGTCACTCAGGATAGTGGTCACCAATGAGTTAACTCGGGAAAAGAATAACCTTTTAAGGCTTCAAGAGCTAGAAGGATTAGACGAGAAACGCCTTCAAGCTCAACAGAGCATCGCATTCTATCAAGCGCGCATTTCCAGAGCTTTTAATCAAAAAGTAAAGGAAAGAGTGTTCAAAGTTGGCGAGCTAGTCTTAGCGGTAAGAAGGCCAATGATTCTCACTCACAGAAGCAAGGAAAAATTTTAGCCCAAATGGGAAGGCCCCTACGTGATCGAGATAACGTTCTCAAATGGCGCTTACAGGTTAGCCCAGCCTAATGGAGACCTACTAATGGCTCCTATCAATGGCAAATTCCTGAAAAGGTATTATGCTTAACCTCCTCTGCTCAAGTAGAATAAAGGCAAAAATCTTATTATGACAAAACTACTTCCAAAATGAAACTAGTTGGGTCGTACTCTATCATGTCCATATGACCCCTGAATAGATGCACCCTGCTAAAGTTTACCGAGAGACTATCACGTCCATACTACCTCTGATATTACTCTCACCCAAACCCGTCATTTACATTCCGAAATGACGGGTCCACAAAGTCAGATGAAAAGCCTCTTTATTATTCCCCAAAAAAAGAGCGGAAGTACAGTAAAAAGCAAAAGCAAAAGTACATCATGAAGGAGGAGCGGTCAAATCGCGAATCTGCTGCGCCAGTCTGGCCATCTTCTCATTCCTGGAGTCCAAAATGGCAGCTCAAGCTCGCTCCCATCTCGTCTCCTCATCATTTAAGCCGGATAAATCAGACAGAGAATGTGTAAGATCGGCGTGCATGGAACTCGCATGTGCCAAGTTCTGTTGAGCTTCTTCCATCTGGCTCTGTAACACATGTATTCCGGCGACAGAGCCCATCACTTCAGCCAGTGGAGACTCATGCAAGTTAACTGCAAAAGCACCAGAAGAAATACGTCAGTTCCTAACTAGATATTTCGAGACTTGCAGCATCCGCAAAAAGAAAAAACAACAGTCCGTGCTCTACGTCGAGACTGTGAAACTAGAGCCTTTACGCTGGAATCCATTTCCTTAAAAAAACGTAAAATTCAAGGTTGGCAGTATACGGTCTGTGCTTTATGCCAGATTGATTAAATTGAGTTATTACTCCAGGATTTTCATCCACAAGCATAAAACTCAAATTTTAATGGTATACACCAAGTTTTCGACGGTCAAAGCTTTTACGCTAAACTGCGAAAAAATAGAGTTTTTACGCTGACACATTAGGAATATGGGCATAAAAAGATAAAACGTCTCCGTGCATCATCTTCCTCAAAGAGGCTATCAGCACAGAAGACGACCTAGCGCGGTCATGTTCAACGTGTGCGAAGGATTTTTCAGTCGTTCTTATTCGTCCCAAAAGCTCTACCTATCAGGTGGGGTGCACTGCTCATCGGCGGGATGCTTAGCTCAGAATGGGGTTAGCCCTGTCCAACCGGAGGCACTCCTGCTTGGGCAAAAGAACGAGAAGAGGAATCAATCCTCTTTCCCTTAGAGAAGGAGGATTGCTTAGAGGCCATTACTGGAAACTTTGAAGACTCAGGGAAGACTCGGAGAAGAGCTCGAATAGTCGGAGGCTTTCTTTCGCAGAAGACGGATGAAAAGTTTTTTTCTCTCAGAAAACTTGGGATATATATAGAGTTCGAATGGACTCCTCGGACCCCGAACCAAATCTTCTAATTAAATATTCGGTTATGATTGGGCCCTACGTCAGCCTATTTCAGAGAAGGCGGACAGTCAGCGAATCCGAAAAGTTTTTCGCGCAAAGCAGGTCAGCAGTTCTTACGCTAAGGAGCTTTCTACGCTCGACAGCAACAGATCTACGGTTTTACGCTCGCAAGCTATAAGTCTATAGTTTTACGCCCGGATGCCTTTGTGCTCGGTAGCTTTTATGCTCGAGAGGCCACAATCCTAAGACTCCATGCCAGCAGATAACAAATCGATGATCTCACGCTCGGTGGCGCTTAGTTTACGATCAGAAGCAACAGATCTGCGACTTCATGCTCGAAAAAATTTTCTTTTCAGAAGCTACAAATCTACAGTTCTACGCTAAGGAGCTTTCTACGCTCGATGGCTACGAATCTACGGCTTTACGTTCGACGGCTACAAGTCGGGTTTTACGCCCAGATGCCTTTGTGCTCAGTAGCTTTTATGTTCTAGAGGCTACAAACCTACGACTTCACGCTTAGGAACTACAAGTCTACGATTTCACGCTCGATGGTGTTTAGTTTATGCTCAAAAGCTGCAGACTAATAATTTCACGCTCCACGACTTCCCGAACATCTGAAGGATACGCCGGCCAGATCACGCGTACATCTGAACGGTCCTCAAAAGTAGTCAATTGCAAAGAGTTCACACAGAGGATACTCGTTCTTGACCTCAACATATCCCAAGTACCCGAAGCTTACAGAGTTCAACATTAAAAAACTACTCTTCTTCATGGGTCGATTCAAAGTTTATCCAGACTCCATTCTGAATATTTCATCTATCAAGATGGCAACTCAGTTTGACGGCCATTTCTCGACCCTGTTCCAAAGCATTTTTTGAGAAATCATTCTTGAAGATGATGTCTGAACAAAGAAATTCTGTTCATCAGAAGCAGCAGTTCAGAATTCTATGCGGTTCCTCACTCCCAAAAACAGTAGGATAGTTCGAACACTCAAATGCTACAATGGCTTTCTACGCATCTCTAGTTATGCGTAAAAGACAGGACAGGACCTAGTACTCTTTCTAAACAGAGTTGGCGTAAAGAATCAGATGTGTCGAAGCTACACATATTCAGACTTCACAGCGACGTATGGCAAGATGATCATATACACAAAAGAAAGACGATTTTATTAAAAAAAAGAATCATGATTACATATGAGGAAAATCCAATCTACAAGGGTTTTTCTTTATTTTCATGATTACATATGAGGGAAATACCGTCTGCCAAAGACTGCCCCAGTGTCGGCTGAAGATCGCGCCCGGAATCTGTTCTGACAGGTTCTTGCACGGACGCCAAATCTTCATCTCTCCTCCAGCAGTTGGTCGGTTTCCACAATCGACTAAAATGTGAATGGAGGGAGAGTACGAACTGGGAGTGCCTAAATTAGGCAGTTCCATGCTCCGTGCACCGTGACAGATTGAGTTGAGATATTTAACCTAACTTAATACCCGAGGTCAGAGCCAGTCGCTGCTCTCACCACTGGAGGTAACGGGAGAAGGCGCCACTTGCAAGCAGCGTGGTGAAATACGATTCTTCCTCTCTCCCGAAGAATCACCATATAAAGTTGCTGATTATCCCGAGCAATGGAGGCTATGATATCCTTCCACGATCCATCGTTGCAGATGAGACTTGCTCGAAAATGCCATCTTTTTTGGCTCCCTACATGCTGGAAGAACATGGTCTTCTTCTTCCTCAGATCGACCCGACGGACTCCGGCGATCATCCTTGTGTGGCAAAGGGAATACGGGGAGAACAGGTTAAACTCCTCGGCCTTTTATAGGCGAGAGAGGTCACACCGATCCCCAATAAATCTGCCATAAAGTCAGCATCGACCGTTTTAATGCTCCATTCAGAAACGTTTTGAGTTACAAGGAGCGGTTCATGCTTCATTCAAAGCATTCCAAATTCCGAAGAAATTTGAAAGCTTTAAAGGGGGGCTTGTAGAAGCATAAAAAATACGCTGGATAGCTCTACGCAACATGGTAATGCAGGGCAGCGTAAGCAGGGGACCCCAGGGCCATCAAGAGTGCAACAGAGCTTTTCCACTGAGCACGGTTTAAAATATGACTGGACCATCCACGTAAATGCAGTATGTCCAGGCCGCTTCAGCCTAGACGGGATGCTTCATCGCCTTCATGGCGTAAAACTCATCCGCTTTCATAGCAGCGTTAAAGCGTACGAAGAACGCTTCGTCTTCCCCGAAATGAACCTGTCAAGTCACACTGTGAACCTGACATCTGACTCCTGACAAAAAGTACTGCACGGCTACCCAGACGACGGCTGAAAAGATGGCAGACCACTCGGGACGTGCCCCACAGTATGATGGCGGATCTCTGTATTTAATGCAGAGGATTTGATTAAATATCACCGAACCGTCGTTTACTGACATCCCCTCAGCGGAGACTGCTTTTACGCGTACAAGGGGATACGCTGCCTTATTTTACACAGGCAAACGTGAACTGTTTACGCTCCATGAAAGACAAACAGACTGCCATGTCAAAAGCTACTCTTCATACAGGGCTCGAGGCATGTCTCTGCACCTAATGCTCAGAACGGTGGCAGGCCTTCGGAACGCGCCCCGACAATTAATGATGATGTCGGATCTCTGCATTTAATGCGAAAGATTTGATTATATCTCCAAAAGCCTTGATTTCGGCTAAAAATGTCCACATCACCACGGATTCTATGCCCATTCAGCTTTTGTGACTGCTCGGCCTCTACGACCACTCTGGCACGTTACGCAGCGGCTTCTACGCCTATTCAGCTTCTGTGCCCCTCGGCTTCTACGCCTCCTCAGCTTCTATGCTCGTTCGGCTTTTATGCTCATTCGGCCTTCTGTGCTTATTCGGCTTCTATGCCATCAGGCTTCTACGCCTACTCGGCTTCTATGCCTACTTGGCTTCTACGCCATGGTGACAGACATTTGGCTTCTATGCCAACCTCTTCTACACGATGGATACCTACCTACGTGGCTTCTACGCCATGATCTTCGTAGCGATTATACATGTTTTGTCCCTTAGTTGGACAAGCGTCACACGCTCATTCAAAAGATTATCTATACGCAGGCTTTGGTTATTTTAACCGTTGTGTAAAAGGGTGCTGTACTTTCCACTACTCGGTTTCTACACCGATTGAGTGGTCACTGTCACCAAAACTCTATAAATAGAGACCTCTATCAACAGAGGAACAGGTCGAGATTTTAAAGATCGAAATAGGTCAAAAAAATCGAACAAGGTCGAACCTCCAAAGAGATCGAACCACGGTCGAAACATTGGAGATTGAGGAGACATTGGAGAGTCTTTGAGAGAGAGAGAGAGAGAAGCATCCAGAGCTCAGGCGAAGAGTAGCGATCGACGATGTTGTCATCGTGCATCCACCCTCTTACGCTACCTACGAAGCTGCTTTCCGTCTTCCACGGCACTTCTTCGCCATCGTGTAGTACAAGGGCTAAAGTAATCGACTGCAGATCAGACACCTATAGCAATCATCTACCCAGATTAAATAAATTGTACTCCCATATCCTCGTATAGGATCAAATTGTACAAGTTTGTTTGTAAACCAAAGAAGGCGGGTTTCGTACGAACCCCGTATTATATACATTTCGTTCTTTCGTTTAATACCACAAACAACACATTTAATGCAATATTCCTCAAAAATGTGGAGGAGATCACATATAATTAATATTGTGATCACAAAATTATAAGCTGTCATAATGACAGAAGTCCTATCAACATGGCCAACACCTGCAGTCTACACAGAGTGACCAATCACAGTGAGGATGGTTGATCTTGAAGGCATCATATGATGGCTCTAAATATGGATCAGTGTTATCCGAAGAAAATAACAAAAAAATATAGCAAAAGAAATGACTAACACAAAAGAACTCTTTTCTCGAAACCTTACTATTCCCTAATTTTCTAGTGATTGAAAATTAGCATTTCTTTCCCGTACCGAGCGGTCCAAGGAGTAAAGTGTCGACCACAGAACAGATAACTACAACCATATTTTACCAAAACACTTGTACTTAAATTTTCGTATAGGATCTTTTGTACAATTTCAAATTGTTTATAATAAGCCAGATAGCCTTTTCATGGGAAAAGGTACAATGTTTCGTTATCGTTTCTCTCGACCCTACATATCTTCCTTCACACGAAAACAGGATGACGATTTTGTTGGAACAAATCTTCTCCTCTGACGAGAAGGTGGTGTCTAAACCTGACACTTTTTGTGTCATCACAAAGCATAAGACTCTAGTGGTAGAGCTCGTCCAACAAGCTTATGAAGAAATGCCCTCGGAAGGATGCTCTAACTCCTCACCGACGGCCAAGTTAAGGAAAGTCCATAAAAATGGAGACTCGTGTCTCGCGTCTTCTACCCCTATGTCTTTAATGACAAGTGAAAGAATATGACGAAGGTCTCCCACGATGGACAATTCACTGATTCTACTCCAGCACTTTTTGTCTATAGCATAGACGCAATGCTTAGTCGTGCCATCATGCCTGCTTTAAACCCCCCTCCACCAAAATTCTTTCTAAGATAATTTTTTTCCTAACTTCGAAACATAGTGTATTTTTAGTTTTATGCATTTTTATATATAAATATATGTATATATATGTAGTACTATATCTAAGGTACAGGGTACTTAGTTAATTCAAGGTGTAACATGTGGTTTTTAATGATTTAGGTGATCTAGAACTAGTACATATTCCGCCTAGAACACATTGGACTAGTAGTTAGATTATGGTAGCCAAACATATTCAAAACATATCCAAATGAACCCAAACATGGTCCTCACTTACATGAGAGAATGTAGACCCAACCCAAGTCCTTAGGAGTCACTTTTTATGCACTCAAACCCATGGAACAACAGTTGAAAGGGGGGAAGACTGAATCTTATTTTTTGGGTGTATACTACATTAAAAGTTGTAAAAACTACCCCCCACTCCTCTAAACCATCTAAAACTCAACCTATACCTTCCCCACACCCTTACCTACATCCACGTGTCCTTCCCAAGCTATTTGTAACTCATTTACATTACCATTTCCCCTTCATAAGTGCTCATATATTCAGAAGTAAGGTTTTGAATTCTATTGCACTATATTGACTTTCATAGCGTGTTGCACCTCCAAATTAGTAGGTAAACCCTTAAACTCTTACACTACCCTCATTCTATACTTCTTACTTTTCCTTCCATATTTTTTTCATAATTTTTCTTGGAGTGTTATCACCCAAAATCGCTGCCACGCGACGAAGTGTCCAGAATAGGTGTTGTCAGGACAAATCGTGCAAAAAACAAGGCACATACCCCAAACTGCAAGGTAAAAATCATCCAAACTACTTTCATTGCGTACCTCAATCAATTCCAGTCAGATATGTACAAGATTTTCTATAGTTTGTGTAATTTTTCCCTTTCGCTGGGGACGTTCTCCATGAAGTGCGCAGTCTACATTTGACGACAAGCACGTTGTCTGCATTTCGTAAATAGGTAAGTACCATTATTATTCTTTATTTTATGATTTATCATATAAGGACTAGCTAGGTACTTTACTCCCTAGGTAGAAACCTTAATAAAATGGTGTAGAATTAAGAGAAACAACTATAAACCCCAGCACGGGAATTAAATTCAAGAACTAAGACATATTTTTGTAGCTATAATTTTATGTTTAAACTTTTCTTATTTTTGTAAGAAACATTCACAAGCATATCCCTATCGTAAACCTTTACCATGCCATATAATTATTTTATGTAATTCCATGAGAAAGTTTCGTTAAAATAGGTTTTCTTGGCATAGTTTAGAAAATTCCATAACTAGAATTATACGACATGTCATAATATTATTTTATGTGCGATATTTTCTCAGATTAAACCCAAATTTGAACCACATTATATAAAACCTATTAGGTACTAGAAAAGTATATATGTGCATGGTAATTGTTATCCAATATTAGGTTTTGGTTGCTCTAAATTCAATGTATATGCCATCCTAGTTAGAGACTCAAAATAATAGTTTGATGGTAATAAACTTTAGAAATATAATATATTTTGAATTGGAATTGTAGGTGATGTATTAAAATATGCTAGAATGATGTTCATAGGGTTAGAAGACTGAAGGAACAATTCCATAGGTTAGTTACTGACAACATTGTAATTTATAGGGTTGATACTAACAAGTGGTGTTGTTGCCAACCTCGACTAATTATAAGAATTAAACATAGTTAATCCCACCTTGTAGAGACACAATTTCACGTATTATGAAGGGATATAAATAGTGTAAATATGGTAATATAACTTTATTTAGTAAGTTGTGGACCCGAAACTTCAACCTAGAATTAAGTACACCTTATTGAACACTTGCTAGTATATTTTCCTTTTGAAGTCTTAATGCTTATTGTTAATGATTGAAAATTAGTATGATTAACTCTAGAAACATGTGTCACATAGTAGAATCGGAACAATGTTACGTTAGGGTTTGGATAAACCTGTAGGTTAACTGATTTTCTTATGACCTAGAACTTGTTTTCTTTATTTATACTAAAGCCTTAATTTCATAATCTAGCTTAAGTGTATATGGTCAATAATGTTGTGTATATCTAAAAACTAAAGAATAACTACTAATATTATTACAAATACAATATATGCATTTTGGACGATTCAACTATAGAGACGGGACCAGGAATGCTACATACCCATTTTGTAGTTCCAGGAAAGTATACCTTACATTGTTTTACTTTTTAAACTTAATTATTATTGTTATCTTTCTTCTTCTCTGAATATAATAGTTGTGCTCGTCTAAGAATACCTCGAGTGCAGTCGACGAAAGCGTCGATATTTTCTATATCGACATAGTTTCTTGTAGAAGTACCTAAAAGATGTGGAGTTATAATTATAACTTCCAAGACCTTGAAATGTATCATTACATGGCACAGAGTGAGCTCATGTTAGGGTATGGGCGTACGCACTCTATATGGTGCCCCATTCCCACTATTCGGGGAGCGTGGCTAAGAAATACAAATCAGTATCGTTCGATCGGGATAAATTAAATCAAGATCTTATCCTCGTTATGGATTTGCTTCTTCATCATCGATTCCCACATTCAGTGGACCATGCCCCGGGGATGGACTTTACGGCAGAGTCAAGAGGGACCTCTCTGCTACAAGTTTTCTTGTCTAGTTTTTGTTATCGCCTTGTTGCTTTTGTGCTTTTGAGTTGGTTTTTGGATTTGTATTTTCTTGAACGGTTTTGATAGATTTTATTGCTTTTGTTCTATTGAACTGTATTTTTTTCCAAGCTTGGAGAGAGTAGAAGGGGGTATTGATCATCTGTTCGTGGCAATGCAGGTGATCGTGCAGTGACACCGTATGAACGGAGTCTTAAAGTACCTCTTTCCTTTCCCTTCTCCAACCAATTTGTGAGTGGCTATAATTTAATTTAGTTGACCCTTCTTCCAAGTCTTTACATCTAAATCCTTGTATTCTTGCTTTTTTTGGTTAAATAATACCATAATAACTAAAAGATGTCAAGATAAAAAGGAATAGACTTAGATTATTGTGCTTGTCAACTAACTTAGAAATCGTTACCTTGTTGCATGCTACTTCACTTAAAAATGTTCTTTCATGGTGTTTCAATTCAAGTTAGAATGTATACTTCTTCTAAAATTATGCTATGTGTAGAACACACCTTGCTATGCAATAAACTGATCAGGGTAACTATGCAAAATAAATTATGACATGCTACTTGTCTTATGCTCGTGTTGCCTTAACTGCATAAATTGATAACTTAGTATAGACGCTATTTAATCACGGACAACTTGTGCACAAGGTCATAGTTCCTGCGGACGGTCTCTGGGGCACTGGCACCAATCCGGTCCGGACGGAACTTCATTGTTTAATCCCTTGTACTGGACGAGATGGCTTGTAACGCACCTTATACTTTCGTTATAAATCATCCTTGCCAGTGACTAGTCAACTATTTTGGCATCATGTTAGTGATCCCCTCGTATATTTAAACAGTGCAAGCTAACTATGTCTTTATGGCAGGGAAGGTTATGGTAAGTATTGTGCAGGTATTTCAGATGGACAGATAAAAGTCACCGAGCAGTGGCATATTTATTTTAGTAAATTTTTATATCAATGCTTGCTTGTAAAACAAACTAAGACAAGATAGAAAGACCATAAATAACTTATATGCTTCATATAAATAACGTATTGATTGGTATAGTTGGGTTAGCTCACCTTCATTTGTGCATTTTGATGTACTAACCCTCGTTGAAACAGGATTTCCTCACCAAGGAGATCGTAGGTAGAGCTCCACAAACCGGCATGCCCTGATCGTGCCTTTGAAGAAACGTTTTGAAGTCCCAGAAGCTTGTGTACACATCTTATGTAGCTCAGAGGAAAGGTGATAGCTTTGCCTGAAGGTGTCTATAGTTTTGAAGTTTTAGTAAAAGGATATAATGTACATGACGACAATCTTATTTTGAGTCCACTTTTATAAGCCCGTGTGGCAGTTATCCGATTCATTCAAGAGTTTGTAATAGAAGTTCATTATCAATAAAGAGAACTTTTCCATGTTTCAACATTGTGTCTCAATTATCTGCGTACTCTGAATATGTGCTTGTTATATAAAATATCTTAGCCTTGTGCTTAGCGCAACCTAGGCACACACGACATTATGCCTGTGAGATGACTATCGATTCTCCTGAATCTGGGCGTGATAAATTGGTATCCGAGCACAGCTTCACGTTCCTTTGACCCTCGTGTCGGGAAAGTTTCTTTAACGATCTATTCCCTATGCAAACTCTTGAACTTGTTCGGCCAAAATAAGATATATTCTATACAATAAGTCAATAATACGTTATGAGCCTGATATAAGTTACCTTCTTTTGAATTAATGACTCAACCACAAGCATCAGCACTAGCACAAAGAGAGGTACAAGCCTAGAAAAGTAGTTCTAGCACCTCGGCAAGTTCCAGAAGCCAGCGAGTCATGCCCTGTGTCGACCCGATTAAGCAAATTATACGGATGCTTTAGGCAACTCAACAGAGGGATGAGGCTCGTTATGAGTGAGCCAAGAAGCTGGCGAAAGAATGATCGAGCAAGTTCGAAGGCAATCTAGAGGCCCGATTTGCAGTCCAACAGAAGTAGGTGGATACCCTATAATAGATCATCCAAACCTTGGCCTCCAACCATTATGTAATGACAACAGTGGCACCGGTAGAGCAACCCGTGCCTGATGTCAAAATGCTTCAAACTCCAAAGAAGAAGGATATGACTACCTTCGACATTGCCGACTTTAAGAAGGTCTACAACACGCCATTTAAAGGGACTGAGAATCCGATCGTGGCTCTAGATTGGCTGGCAAAGCTAGAGGATCACTTCAAACTGAATTTGAAGAAAAGTGCTTCATGTGTGCCGAACTGCAGCTCCGTCTGAACACGTACGATTGGTGGGATGTGCATCGGAGATCTCTCTCAGTAGGCGATGAAGAGGTGACGATCGCGTGGACTACCTTCTGTGGCACATTTGAAGAGGAGTTCATACCCCCTCCCGTTCATCGATAGAAGGAGAACAAGTTCGTGTAGCTCCGCCAAGGCAACATGACAGTGAAGCAGTACACCGTCGAATTCAACTGGCTCGGCAAATTTGCAAGCTCATATTTACTTGATGTGGCGAGTCATGCCAGATGATTTGAAGGTGGCATGCGACCTGCCATGATCGTTCCTCAGTACCAGACTATGCGGGAATTTCTTAACAATGCCCTTTCTTTTGAACCGCAGTATGCTTCAGTTGCTGCCAACACAATGCATACTTCCAATCACAAACATGGAAGGAAACACCGCTCCAAAGCATCCAAATAATGGCGATCAATAGAAGGGAAAGCCAGACTAAGCATGTCACTTCTGTAGTAAGCCAGGACACACGGTCAAAAAATATTGTCTGAAACTTACGTTATGCCTCACTTGCGGTGACTCAAACCATGGAGTTCGTGACTGTCTACTATTTCATAATCATCGCCTTCAACATCCAAATTAGGCCACATCACCCCAAGCTAACCGAGCCGTGCCATAGTAAGGGCGTCATCAATCTCATGGTCGGGTGTACACTATGACACGGGAAGAAGCCCTAGCATCATACACCATTGTGTCAGATATATTGCCTTTCAATAACATACCTACTCGTGTGCTATTTGATTCTGATGCAACGTATAGCTTTATATCCAAGAATTTTGTTGTGAAAAATGTGATAAAAATGATGCCACTGTATCTAGACCTTAGTGTTAGCACCCTATCGGGCACGAAAATACCTGTTCGTTCAGTATGTCAGGGCGGTCATATTTGTATTATGGGAAGGAAGCACTCACAAGATGTTTTAGACCTGGATGTTCGGGATTATGAAATCATCTTGGGGATGGATTGGCTCAAAACTTGCTTGGCAACTATCGAATGTGCAGAGAAATGAGCCATCTTTCGCCTACATGGAGAAGCCAAATTCTGCTACACGAATGGTCCAACAACGAATGCGTCGAAGGCCTGTATGGTGATTAATGTGATGTCTGCTCGACGGATGCTATACTCTAGATACGAGGGATACTTAGCATCGGTTTCGGACATGCAGCTAGATTAAGCAAACATTGAGTCTTCTTCTGTTGTGGCAGAGTTCCCTGATGTGTATTCGAGCGAACTACTTGGCATACCACCCAATCGAGAAATTGAGTTCACCATCGATATATTCCTAAATATACAACCAATTTCCAAAGCGTCGTACAAAATAGCCCCTGCTGAACTAAAGGAGTTAAAGTACCAACTACACAAACTGCTTGATCGTGGGTACATTCGTCCGAGCATGTCCCCTTGGGGCGGGCCTGTGCTCTTCGTAATGAAGAATTACCAAATATTATGACTCTACATAGACTATCAGGAGCTAAATAATGTCACTATCAAAAATAACTATACCCTGCCCAGGATAGACGGCCTCTTTGATCACTTTCAAGGAGCATCAGTGTTTTCAAAAATTGATCTTCGCTCTGGCTACCACCAAATAAAGATTAAGCCAGAGAACATGCCGAAGTCAACATTTTGAACCCGCTATGGTCATTATGAGTTTCTGTTATGCTGTTTGGACTGATGAATGCCCCTACCGCTTTCATGGATTTGATGAACCGTGTATTCTGACCATTTCTGGATAAATTTATAGTAGTTTTCATAGATGACATCTTAGTGTACTCGAAGAATAATGATGAATACGTAGGACACCTGCGGATGGTGCTTCAAACTCTTCGAGACAATAAGTTGTATGCAAAGCTGAGCAAGTACGTGTTATGGTTGGACAGCATATCCTTCCTTGAGCATATTATTTCCGTGAAGGGCATCTCAGTCGACCCGAAGAAAGTTAAAGCCATCGTGAAGTGGAAAAGGCCTGAGTCAGCTAGCGACATTCGGAGCTTCCTTGGTCTAGCAGGCTACTACAAGAGATTTATAAAATATTTGGCCAGGATTATCTCACCTCTGAATCATCTCACTCGGAAGGGAGTAACGTTGACATGGATGGATGACTGTGAAACTTTATTTATGGAGTTAAAGCAATAACTTGTTTCAGCATAAATTCTTACCATCCTGGACGGACTCGATAATTTTAAGACCTATAGGGATGCTTCAGGAAAGGGCTTGGGATGTGTCCTCATTTAAAGCCTCAGCAAAGGAACTATCCAATGCACGACCTAGAACTTGCGGTAGTGGTATTCACGCAAAAGTTGTGAGGACATTACCTCTAAGGTGTGTCGTGCGAGATCATGACGGATCAAAAAATACTCAAATATCTCTATACTCAAAAGGATTTGAATCTACGACAATGACGCTGGCTTGAACTCCCTAGCAACTTTGACATGATGATCAGATACACACCGGGCAAGGGTAATATTGTAGCTAATGCGCCAAGTCGAGTGTTTGTTGGTAGCTTAGTTATCGATAACATGGTACGAAGGGATCTCAAAAGTTTAGATATTACACTCTGAATATGATACAAAAAGATGGCACAAGTGGCTCAGTTGTTCCTCGAACCAGACTTATTAGAAAAAGTTAAGTCCACTCAGAAGGATGACTTATTCCTGAAAAAGATGCAAAATCTTATTTCAATAGGAAAGGCGATCGACTTTGTGTTAAGCACGGATGAGATGATGCGGGTGAAGGAAATATTGTGTGTTCCTAACGATGCAAACCTCAAAAAGGAGATACTCACTGAAGCCCACTATGCGAGTCATACTTCATATCCAGGAAGCAAGAAGTTGTATCGAGACCTCCGTATGACGTTTTAGTGGCACAGCATAAAAAAAGATGTGGCATTGTTCGTGTCGTAATGCATGGCTTGTCAGAGGGTAAAGGCCGAGCACCGAAAGCCTAGTGGGGAGATGCAGAACCTCGTTATACTGGAGTGGAAATGGGAATACATAACAATAGATTTTGTTATTGGTTTGCCAAAGACGCAACGGGGGAATAATGTCATCTGGGTCATCGTCGATCGACTCACCAAGTCAGCTCACTTTCTGCCTATCAAAGTTACTTGGGGTAACGATCGTCTGGCGTAGATCTACCTCAACGAGATCGTTCGACTCCACGGTGTGCTCGTATCCATTATCTATGATCGGGATGGTCGATTCTTGTCACGCTTCTGGAAAAGCCTTCAGTCTCAATTGGGGACGAAGTTAAAGTTTATCTCTGCCAACCCTCCTTAGACGGACGACCAAACAGAGCGGGTCAACCAAATCCTAGAAGATATGCTACGGCTCTACGCCTTAGACTTGAAGACAAGTTGGGACATGCATCTACCATTAGCCGTGTTTGCATATAATAATAGCTATCAATACAGCATTTAAATAGCGTCATATGAGGCATTGTATGGGCGAAAGTATAGATCTTTGATCTGCTGGGATGAAGTTGGTGTACGGCAAATTCTTGGCCCAGAACTCGTAGAATAAACCATCCAGAAGATCCGTTTGATCTGAGAACGGCTGAAGGTAGCACAAAGTCGTAAGAAAAGCTACTCAGACACGCATCGACGACCTCTTAAGTTCTTAGTAGGCAATCAAGTATTTCTCAAAGTCTTGTCCATGCAAGAAGTTACCATATTTTGATCAAAGGGGAAGCTAAGACCAAGATTCGTCGGCCCATTCAAGATACTTAAGCGAGTCGCCCCGGTCGCATATCATATTGCTCTACCACCATCACTATATGAAGTACACGATATCTTCCACGTTTCACAGCTTCAAAAGTATGTGTATGACCCGAGTCATATGGTGGATCTTGATCAACTAGACTTAAAGGCAGACTTGACTTATGTTCAATATCATGTGCGAATCTTAGATTATAAAGAGAAGCTGCTTCAAAGTAGTTCGGTTCCTCTCGTACACGTGCATTGGTAAAATTATTCGGTCGAAGAATCAACTTGGGAGCTTGAGTCTGAGATTAAGGACAGGTTCCCTTTATTGTTTCATAGTGGTAGGTTATATTCCTAAGTTTCATGGATAAAACTACCTATTAGTTGGTTAGGATATGGTGCCCCGTTTCCCTATTCGGGAAGCGCGGCTAAGAAATACAAATCGGTATCGTTCGATCGGGATAGATTGAATCAAGATCTTATCCTCGCTATGGATTTGCTTCTTCATAATCGATTCCCATATTCAGTGGGTCATGCCCCGAGGATGTACTTAGCCGCAGAGTCAAGAGGGACCTCTCCGCTGCAAGTTTTCTTGTCTAGTTTTTGTTGTCACCTTGTTGCTTTCGTGCTTTTGAGTTGGTTTTCATATTTACATTTTCTTGAACTATTTTGATGGATTTTATTGCTTTTCTTCTATTGAACTGTATTTTATTCTGAGCCTGGAGAGAGTAGAAGGGGTATTGATCATCTGTTCGTAGTAATAAAGGTGATCATACAGTAGACGTTATGTGAACAAAGTTTTGAAGCACCTCTTTTCTTTTTCTTCTCCAACCAACTTGTGAGTAGCTCTAATTCGATTCAGTTGACCCTTCTTCTAAGTTTTCACATTTAAAATCTTTTATTCTTGCTTGTTCTGATCAAACGATACCATAATAACTAAAAAATATCAAGATAAAAAGAAATAGACTTGGATTATTGTGCTTGGCAACCAATTTAAAAATGGTTACCTTGTTGCATGCTAGTTTACTTAAAAAATCTCTTTCATGGTATTTCAATTCAAGTTAGAATATATACTTCTTCTAAAATTGTGCTATGTGTAAAACACACCTTGCTATACAATAAACTGATAAGGATGACTATGCAAAATGAATCATGCCATGCTACTTGTCCTGTGCTCGTGTTGTCTTAAGTGCATAAATTGATAACTTAGTATAGATGCAGTTAGATCACGGACAACTTGTGCACAAGGTCATAGTTCCTACAGACGATCGTTGGAGCACTAGCACCGACCCGGTCCGGATAAAACTTTATTGTTTAGTCCCTTGTACTGGACAGGATGGCTTATAGCGCACCTTATACTTTCTTACATACCATCCTCGCAAGTGACTAGTCGTCTATTTTGGCATCATACCAGTGATCCCTTTGTATATTTAAACTGTACAAGCTAACTATGTCTTCATGGCGGGGAAAGTCATGTTAAGTATTGTGCAAGTATTTCAGACGGGCAGGTAAAAGTCACCGAGCGGTGGCATATTTATTTCAGTAAATTTTTATATCAATGCTTGCTTGTAAAATAAACTAAGGCAAGATAGAAAGACCATAGATAACTTGTATGCTTCATATAAACAACTTGTTGATCGGTATAGTTGGGTTAGCTCACATTTACCTGTATATTTTGATGTACTGACCCTCGTTGAAACAGGTTTCCCGCACCAAGGAGATCCTGCAAGGAGCTAAAGCTACTTTATATTCCATTCCACCAACCTGCACGCCATGATCGTGCCTTTGAAGAAATGTTTTGTAGTCCCAGGAGCTTGTGTACACATCTTATACAGCTCCAAGGAAAGGCGATAGCTTCGCCTGAAGGTGTCTATAGTTTTGAAGTTTTAGTAAAAGGATATAATATACAGGACGACTATCTCATTTTGAGTCTACTTTTCTAAGTCCGTGTGGCAGTTATCCCACTCGTTCAAGAGTTTGTAAAAGATGTTCATTATCAATAAAGAGAATATTTCCATGTTTCAATATTGTGTCTCAATTATCTGCATACTCTGAATATGTGCTTGTTATATAAAATACCTCAGCCTTGTGCGTAGCACAACCTAGGCACGCACGGTATCACATCTGCGGAACAACTATCGATTCTCAGGAATCGGGGCATGACACTCTATTTGCTACTTGTGTGAATAGCACATGTATGATTATGGCATAGTTGATTTTATTCTTCTTTTACTGTGACTTGCATTATAGTTACATGATGTCTATGTCTTATTACTCGACTTGTATATTTGTATTGGACAGAGAAGACAATTAGTAGGTGTATGGGACAGATATTTGACTACTATAGTCCATGGAGTAGACTGCGGGGTCATTAGCCTCAATGTTATCCGGTTATGGGCTACTGTTTCCCGATTATGGGCGTATATACTACTGGATATATTCGAAAGTGTTCACTAGTTATGCGCTATAAGTGGCCGGAAGGTATGCTAGTGTATATATTCAGCCTCTGGCATGACATTATGCTTTATACCTATTTTATCTATCCATACGTATCAAGGTTGTCTTCAGAGTTCATTCACAAAGATGGATAGTTCACCCTTTTGTTTATTCAGTATATATATTATGGTATATACTTTTTGTATCTTGTTACGTCCCTCTGAGGACCTGGTTCCCTACCCGAATACATATTTCATTGATGTTGAGATTATTTGAGCTGCTAGTGGATATCATCTTGGTATACAAGTATATTAGGTATGTGTATCATGTTCTTATAACCGAGTTATCTAATATTATAGCCTAGTGTTTGTAGACTTTGATTGCACATTTTGAGTTTATTCGGATATATATGCTAGTAGACTCAGACCAAGATACATATTATTCATTCTTCTATATTGTTTTCTTTTGGATTGAGACATAAATATATTTATTAGTACTTTTACAGCGTAAGTACGTCTAGATGAAACCATTAAATTGAAAATATTATTCTATACTGTATTAACTGGCCATTGTCACATGGCCTGGTCCCGTGTATTTTGGGACTGGAGCGTGACATTGATTTTGTGGTGGCCCTTGCAAGTCAAAGTATATCGTCTCGGTTATATTATTGTACCGAACGATCCTATGTTAAGATAAGAGTGCTAGGATCTCAATCCACAATTGTTATTGAAACCTCTTTGATTTTTAATATCGTCCTTGAACCTTGTATTTGCATTCAATCAGACTTTCTTGAACTCCTTATTATTGATTTTCCTATTTTGGGAAGACAAACACTCATGCTCGAAGAATATTTTTGATAATATTTTGTTGTAGTATAGAAGCAAGGTTGATAGAATATATATGAGGGAAGTAATTATCTATGTTAGCAACAGTGAGGATAGACACCTCTACTAGATAGAAGAATAGTATGAAACGACAGTTTGGATTTGTATATAAGGTATACCTTAATAGAAAAAAATTCTCTTATTTATGGATCTAACTCCTAATACTTACTTGAGCAGATAGAGTGGTTCAAAAGTTATACATTAGTGGAGAATGTTTATAGGGCAAGATAGTTTATCTTGATGTCCGAAATAACTAGGTATATGATTTGAGGATATATGTAGTAAAACTTTGAGAATAGTTATAGCATTCTAACCAAGATAAGACCAGTCAAATGGAAGACTTAAGAAGTAGGACTTGAGAGCCTTGTTATAGATAAAAAGATTTAATAGGCATTTATGACTAGGTATCAATTCTTATAAAAATTTTAGGGTCGTATCAATTTTGAGAAAATACCCTCTTACCTGGAGGATATATGTCGTGACACTGTGATGAAGTTAAGAATGGACTTTGGAATAAGCTAGTAGCCTTGTCGGAAGAACTTTCACTTGAGGGATAGATCTTAAGTAAGCAAAAGATGATATGTCACGAGAAATGAGGATAGGCAAGGGTGGACAATAATTTAATAGAATCGTTGAAAGATTGGATGAGTTTAAATGAGTCAGATAATTCTCAAATAGGTTAGTTTAGATTTTGAACGACCAATCAAACCATAATTTGAGGATGGTCTGTAACTACCTTAATTCTAGATAAGAGTAATTTTTCCATTTTGTATTAGTTAAATATAGTGTTATAATTTATATAAAATGTTTAATATTTATTTATTAGTGGATTAGACTAATTATTTGGACTTGACACTAGTGGATCTAATTAGACTTGACATGACTCATGAATCCAACATTGGGCTAGACCTATTAGACTCAATTAAGTTATAACCTTGCTTTAATTTAAGATTAGAATGACCTCACATTAGGAATAGAAGCTTCCTTAATTAACCTTCATAGTTAAAAATCCTTCATGACTAAGTAGTGAGGGCAAATTGGACATTCTGAATTGTTTGGGAGAGGGGTATATGGTCGGCCATATTAGGGGGGGAGTCTCTCTCTGTCTTCTTCATAATTTATTTTAATTAGATCCCCAATTGAGTTATTCCCCAATTCAACCCATCCCTCCATCAATTTTCTACCAAGTCACTTTCAATCCCTCTCATTTTCTACCATTAGGAGATCTAGAAACTTGGATTGTAAGAAGTACTTGGAGAAGAAGGAGTTGGCTAGGAGTTTGTATCCTAATTGTGTCCATTAAGCAATTCATTGAGAATATATCTCCCAAAAAGGTATAATTCTTATTTTCCTAATAATTTCTACTCTAATTATTATATTTGAGCATTAGAAATCCTTCCATGGCTTAGGAAACCCATAGGAAGAAGAACTATGTTCATATGACCTATATTGTGACTTCTACCTTGACTTTTATGGCTGAATTAGAAGAAATCTGAGATTGGGCCACTAGGTGTTTGATAGAATATTTTTTAGGTAATTTTAGAGTGAGTTACATAATTCGGAAGGGTGTACGTGTCCATAATTGGATACTGTGAGTGTGTATCGTGATATGACGTGATACGGAGCGTTGGAGAGTATTTGCATGTGTAGTAAGTTCCAGCATGCCTAATTCTTCATGTTGAATCTTAACAGCTATAATATATATTATATATACTAAATTTAGTATTGTGGTTGTGTTTATGGGGCATGGGGAGTGTATCATGGTATTATGAGGGCGTATAATGAGCTTGGTGTGTATCTTGTTGTGTGCACACTAAGTGCTTGATACTTAGTGTAGAGGTTAGTGTTAGTATCTATTTTGAGTGCTATATTCATAAACATATACATAGTGGTATATAGTTATATTAGTATGTATATATAGATATATTTAGTGTGTGTGTGTGTGTGTGTGCGTGTGTGTGTGTGTGTGTGTGTGTGTGTGTGTGTGTGTATAGGTGCATAACGTGGAGATGGGGGTGTGTATTGCTACATACTTGTGCTTTTTGTGTTGTATAATGAATGGGTAGACGAGTACCAATGGATGAGTGATTCTGTGCACAAGTGTTCATATTTGGTGCATACAGTATGAGAGCACACCAGTGTCTGGGTTTGGTAACCCTATGTTTTGGAGTACATGTGGGAATGAGAACTTGTGTTCAGACTTGAATAAATATGTGTGATAACCTGGCATATTTATCTTACACAGACAAGTAAAGTTTGGGGGCAACGTGTTGTTGTACTTGGGTTTCAAGTTGCAATAACAGTGGTTATGAGGAAACAAAGACTGGCATTGGGGGTTGGCTCAAGCTAACTCAGGGAGCAATGCCTGGGTTGTGTCAGTGCCTATGCACTGAAGAAAAGTGGACAGTGAGTACTTATGCACTGGTTTGGGAATATAAAAGCAATCGGGTTCAGGTATTGAAGGATTTGGTGAGCATGAAGCTCAGGTAATGAGTGAAGTAGGAAATTTGAAATATGTGCATGCTTTGGGTGATAAAACATTATAGTTATGGTAGTAGCAGTTGATGAATTGCATAATATGAAGGCTCGGGTTCAAGGGTCTGGTATTAGAGGGTTTAGAGGGAGTTTTGTGAGTGCATGTATGTTAGTGAGAGACAGTGGTGATCAGATGGTAGGAAATAAGGGTTTATAATGAATGTGTGAGGCTAGGAGGGCGCTAATTCGAAGTAGCAAGTAGTGTACTTGGTGCACCTAGGTTAGCACAATAGCAGCGAACTTAGGGAGGCATTTAGATGCAGCCACAATATGGGGCAGTTCTAGTACAGCCGAGCAGTAGTTATGTGGGTATAACATGGTAGTAGATATTATGTGTTAGTTTGGGAAATCAGTTGGGTATTCTATGTATCAGAGTGTATTAAAGCATTTAGATAGATATGTGTAAAGGAGTAGAGTGCAAGGTCTGTGCATGAGTATTGGACCAGGTAGTGCTAGCATACTTATTTCAGTATAAGTCGAGGGTGTATGATACCCTTGAATGTATTAGTGATAGAAGTTGGCATCAATTTTAGTGAGTGAAGGTATTGATGACAATGTGTAGTATATGGAGAATACCTTTGTACGAAAGTATATTAAAACGAGTTTGTACCATGAGTAAATTAGAGTACCAAGGTATTAGAATAATTCGGGGCCAGTTTTAAGGTATTGTTATAAGGTAATGGGTAGAATTGAAGGTATGGTCAAGGTATTAGGATAATGGTCTTGGAAATGGGTGTATTAGCTAAGCATTATGATATTACATATGTAGTAAGTATATACATATAGTTATAATGCCTAGTGTCCATATATTATAAGTAGTGACCCAGAATACGTAGTGATGACCTAGTATAGGCTTAATATTACTAGTATGAATTTATGAACCAACTCTATAGGAAATGGGGGTATTCCTTATGCACATATTTATTCATGGGCCCAGTGTGCTCATGCCCTATCCATGTGCTTCGTGTGCTCACACTATAGTCATGTGCATATTTTGTTTATATTATAATCATGTGCGTAACGTGTCATGATTGGATCCATGATTATTGGTTGGGGTGGGAGAGTAGAAGTCGGCTATGTGATTAATCTCTTAGCGTAATCATGTATATGTCGATTATACACTTCACGTCTAATCGGGTTACCTTAGAATATTCATGTGCAACCCAAGCTGATCACATAACAAACTTGTGCTCTAAATCACATAGACAGTATTCTAGTTTCTCTTATTTGCAGTTTATTTCTTATTGCCTGTATTTATATTTCCAGTTTTCTATTATATTTACTTGCCAGTTTCAACTATATTTCTATTTTCTAGTTACTTGTGCATCTCGTATTCTTTTCTATCTATCAATACCCAAAACTCCAAGTGTTAAAAGTTCTTAGAAAATCATGACACACATATTAGACTAATAACATAAAAGAAAAATACAAGAATTAAAATCTAAGATATTTCTCCATGTCATGGAAGGTTTACTTGCCTAAAATTAAGGAGAAGAAGAAGAAATAAAGATAATGATGGAGGGAGAAAGAAGAGGGCGTATATATACTAGGGTTGTGTTCTTCTCCATTGGATCAAGTCATGGCCAATCCTAGCCACACAAATAAACTATGATCCTTAACTCGACCAAATAATGGGTCTAGTCTCCAAGCAATATACAACTATGCCAACACGAAATAAATATGTGTCAAATATGTATATCAGGAATGAGAAGTTATACCAAGACTCAAAGAAGGAATGAGAATGATAACATGGGGAAAAATTAGATGATACAATAATCGTGATGAATGGTAGGAATAGATATAATGTTCAATACAATATGATAAATGATAGTAGAACCAAAGGTTATTAAAAGACTCATGATTACAGTTATAAGACTTTAAAGAACCAAACAAGCAGTGAAATGACCTGAGAGAAGAAAAAAAAAATTCGAGGTTGTAATATGATGATAAAAATTAAAGTGGGGTATCCTTAAATAGATCGTTAAAAGTGTACCTAGAAATTGAGTTACAAAATGGAGAAAAGAAATGTTGGAGATAGAGTTGCTAGTAAATAGGGAAAGGAAATAAGTTAAATACCTTGGTAAGTTATGTATCCAATAATATAATACTATGGGGTTGGAAGCGACACTTGAAGAAATCAGGCCACATGAATGAGTGTACTGGTCAGAGTTAAGATTAGGAATTATAAGGTGATATAAACTAGATTCTGGTTTAAGTTTTGATAATCCCATTCTTTTTTAACTAGATTTTATCCTAGAAAACCAGAATAGTTAGAATATATGCTTCTTTGGGTAGGAACGCAACTCCTTTAATCTGTTTGATCATCTGAAATCTAGGATTATTCTTGTTATATGATTTATATTGCGCAATCGATGGAACCACTGTACTTTATATTGTTATCACTTGTCTTATTTTACAATTGTAGTCTTGTGATGTTGTTGTGACAAATTATTTTAATTAGTTTTTGTGGTAGTGTACTTGTTCCTTCCTTAATCATGCCATAAATTTGAAAGACAACTCATTAATTAAAACCTTCCATTGTGTTAAATGTCCCTATCACCATAGGTATGAGTTCTTCTTCTAATACAATATTCTTAACCTAGTCACTATGACTTGAATCCCCATATATCTACTTAATCGTGCCTAACCTTCGAGTTCAATCCTAGGAAAATACATCTTGAACTTAATATCATTCCTCTTATCTTAGTTGTAAATTCTTATTTTTCATGATTCATTTGACCTTACACTCTGTCGACTATGCAAAAGGATGATCGTATCCCTCTATACCATCTTGTCCTAGTTATATCTAACTAAGTCATTTTCTACAATCTTATTGAAGATATGAATAATATAGGAGTAGCGTTCAAATGATAGTTATTTCTCTTATAGATTTATTGACCCAAATACCCTATGTTAGTACCTACATTTCCTCTGAAGATTTGTGATTATAGTGGAAAGTACCAATTTATTGTATCTTTTTTGAAAATAAACTTTTTCATAAGCCATGCAAATAGGATCATTGCTAGAGTTTCACTGCCAACTTAATTTTTATAAGTTGGGTAAAACCTTAGACTAAGCGTACCCTTGCTCTTAGAATATGACATTAAACTAAGAATCCAATGGTAGTTGTATCTCCCATCTTTCATGAATTAAGGTATTACCTTGCATAATTAAATTTTTCCTCCATCGCTTTGAATTATTTATCTTTAGATCGTGCTTTATTTATAATATTGACAACGCGATACGATAAATCGTATTTATCTTTCTTTTGAAGAAAATTCTATTATTCTTTTATGCCATGCTTATTTTAATTTTGAGGATAAAATTCTTATAGGTTGGGTAGAATGTGACACCCCCCACCCCCAAATTCTTTCTAGGATAATTTGTTTCTTACTTTGAAACATAGTGTAGGTATAGTTTTGTGTATTTTTATATATAAATATATTTATATATATGTAGTACTATATATAAGGTACAGTGACTTAGTTAATTTATGGTGTAATATATGTTTTGTAATTATTTAGGTGCTCTACAACTAGTACATATTCAGCCTATAACACATTGGACTAATAGTTTGATTAGGCAAGCTAAACCTGTTCAAAACACATCCAAATGAAATCCAAACATGGTCAATAATTACATGAGATTATATAGACCCAACCCAAGATCTTAGTAGTCACTTTTGGTGGACTCAAACCCATGCGACATTAGCTGAAAGGGGGGAGGACTGAATCCCTTTTTTGGGCCCCACCATTTGGAAAGTTGTAAAAACTACCACACCACACCACTCCTCCAAACCTCCTAAAATTTAACGCACACCATCACCTACAACCCCATGTCCTTCCAAAGACATTTCCAACTTATTTCTATTGCCATTTCCCCTCCATATGTGCTCCTACATTCAGCAGTGAGGTGCTAAATTTTGCTATACTATATTGACTTTCACAGTGTGTTGCACCTCCAAATCAGTAGGTAAACCGTTCAAATATAACTACCCGCAACCTCTACTTCTTACATTTCTTTCCATATTTGTTTCATAATTTTTCTTCGTATTTTATACCCCCAAATCGTTGTCACGTGATGAAGTGTTCAGAATAGGTGATGTCAGGACGAATCGTGCGAAGAACGAGATGCACATACCAAACCGCCAGGTAAAACTCTTTCGAACCATTTTTATTATATACCTCTATTAATTCCTGTTAGATTCGTATATAATTTTCTCTATTTTCTGTCATTTCTCTCTTCCTTAGAGGACATTCATAGTTTGAATTTGGCGACAAGCATGTTGTCCATATTTCATAAACAGGTAAGTACCTACATTATTTCATTTTATGATTCATGACATAACAAATAACTAGGTACTTCACTCCCCTAGGTAGAAAACTTAATAAAATGGTGTAGAACTAAGTGAAACCACTTTAAACACCAGCACGTGAATTAAATTCCAGAACTGACACATATTTTTGTTGTTATCATTGTATGTGTAAAATATTCTTTTTTTTTGTATGAAACCATCATAATCCTATCCCTATCTTAACCCTCTACCATTCTATGTAATTATATTATGTTAATTTCATGAAAAATTTGGGTTAAAATAGGTTTTCTTGGCATGTTTAGTAAATTCCAAAACTGGAATTATGAGACATGTCATGAAAAAAGTTTTTATTTTATGTGCAATATTTTATCGGATGAAAACCAAATTTGAACCATGGTTTATACACCCTATTAGTTGTAATTGTTATCCAAAATTACATTTTTGTAGCTTTAATTTTAGCTTATATGCCATGCTAGTTAGAGACTAAAACCATAGTTTGGTGGTAATAAACTTTAGAAACATAATATATTCTGAATTAGACTTGTAAGTGATGTATTAAAACATGATATAATGATGTTCACAGGGTTAGAAGACTGAAGGAACGATTCCATAGGTTAGTTTCTAACGGAATGTTAATTTGTTGGGTTGACACTGGTATATTGTTGCCAACCTCGACTAATTATAGGAATAAAACATAGTTAACCCCACCTTGTAGAGACACATTTTTATATATTAGGAAGGGTTACAAATAGTGCAAACATGAAAATATAATTTTAGTTAGTAAGTTGTGGACCCGTGGCTTCAACCAAGAATTAAGTACAACATATTGAACACTCGCTAGTATATTTTTATTTTGAAGTCTTAATGTACATTGTTAGAGTTTGAAACTTAGTATGATTAACTCTAGAAATATGTGTCATATAGTCGAATAGGAACCAAGTTATGTTAGGGTTTGGATAAACCTCTAGGTTAAATAATTGGCTTATGACCTAGAACAAGTTTTCTATTATTTCATATTCTAGCTTAAGTGTATATGACTAATAATGTTGTGTATATGTAACAAATATAGAATAACTACTGATATTATTACATATATAATATAGGCATTTCGGACTGTTCGACATCGGAGACGGCACCGGGATTACAACATACCCATTTTGGAGTTCCAAGCAAATATACCTTGCCTTGTTTTACTATTTAAACATTAATTATTATTGTTCATGTGCTTCTGCTTTGAATATAATCATTGTCTTAAAAGTGCATTCATATAGATGGTTAGTTCACCATTTTATTTATTCAATATTTACATTATGGCGTGTACTTTTTGTATCTTGTTACGTCCCTTTAAGAACCTTGTTTTCTGCCAGATTGTAGAGTTGATTGATTCTGAGATTATTGGAGATATTGGTGGATATCATCTTGGAATAGAGGTATTTGTTATTAGGTATGTGTTTCATATTCTTATCACCTGGTAATCTGCTATTATAGCCTAGTATTTGTAGACTATTATTGCTTATTTTGAGTCTATTCGGACATATATACTAGTTGGCTGCAGACCACGATATATATTATTCATTCTTAAATATTGTTTCCCTGTGGATTGAGACATAAATATATTTATTAGTACTTTTACAGCATAAGTACGTTTACATGGAACTATTAAATTGAAAATTATATTCTAGACTGTATTAGTTTGCCATTGTTACGTGGCCTGGTCCCTTGCATTTTGGGACTAGGGCATGACACCTGTTAAGGGAAGGAAATCAAGAAATGTCTGACAGACTTGGCTACCAAAACCTCGCATCTCTTACCCCGATGTCTCTAACGATGAAGGAAAAAGTGCAGCAAACTCTCCCAACGAGGGGAAAATTGTTGATTCTGCTTCGACCCATCCCTTTTACAGCATGGATCCAATCATTAGTCATTCTAGTATGACTTCTAAGGAAAGGATATTGAGGAAAGTCGGTCAGACTTGGTTACCAAAACCTCACATATCTTACCCCAATGTCTCTATCGACAAAGGGAAGAGAGCAACAAACTCCTACAACGAGGAAAAAATTGTTGATTCTAATTTGGCACTTCGAGTCTACAGCATAGACATAATCCTTGGTCGTGCCAATGTGACTGTGAAGAGGAAGAAATTAAAGGACTCTCGCCACAACGTACACGGTTCGGACCAACTCCCCTTTTAGGAGAGAAGGCATGGCGATGCCAAAGGAGTCATCTTCATCCTGATGACCAAACCATTAGGTAGTCAACACAAGATACAAGACGATGGAAACCTGAGCACGCAAAGGCCCGGTGACCCCCATATTCGATGCATGGACTGTACTCCTGGTACAAAGCGTAAAAGAAAGTTGCCTCCACTACGCTCAACTTTCCTTCACAAAATACGCCCCCGCGCGTACATATGAAGTGGACGGATCGGAACCAATTAACTCAAGATAAATCTCCATGCGGGATCACCCACAATAAAGAGGACAGGTCGCAAACTTATGGATGTGCCAACGATAACCAAAAAATTATGCTCTAAAAAGTGCACGTGTACAATAAAGACGGTTAATATACTATATGTCGCTCTCTCCTATTCACTCCTTGATCTACTCAATGTAATCAATCAAAAGGGTAAGAATAGTGAAACCTCCACTACAACAGTAACACCTTTAAGTGAACACCATTGTCACAAGGTCGTGATTAACTACTGTCATTTGAATGCGGTCAAGTCTTTTACAAAATAGTCTTTGTTCGATCGTATACAGCATACTGACACATCGAGACAGGATAGCAGGAGACAAAATTAAGACCCGAACGGTAAAGACCATCCCTTTGCCTCATGCTAGTGAACTTGGCAGTCTCCTCCTATAAAGAAGAACTCAAAAGCAACTTCATCCAACCCTTCGATCTCAACCGTTGTATCGAGAAATCGGCCACAAGGCGACCAACAAACTATACCTACAGAAGGAGTATTACAGGATACTCACCTAATATCAAGATTTTCGTATGAGGACACCACACAAAAGGTAGTGGATAATATTCCCCTAACGCCTAATATTGCACTGCAAGCCGGGGTAGCAACCTTCATGCGATCCGTACCAACCCCACGTTTTGTAAAGACGATGATTCTCAAGAAGCGGACAATGATACACCGAGTAGCGCTTACCCCCAATAACTCGGCACAACATTTGAAGATGGGGGTAGCAACCCTCCTAATTTCAAAGATGATGCAATAATACCGACCTTCCATGAAGACAGCACAATTCAGGAACTTAAAATTTGAAGTGAAGGGTCTACGACATTGTTCATCCCCCTACACATGATGCCAGTACATATGGTAGAAGACAACAACAAAGCAGGAAGAAGTGATCAACAATGCCTCGGTGCCCTAGAAGCAATAATGCTTGGCATGAGCACCTCAATGCAAACTTTAACTCAGGTGTTGCTAGATATCCTGACTAACATGATCCCATTACAAGAAAGGACCCCGAGAAAAACAACCAGGATCCAAAAACCAACAGAGAATCCAATGCATATGCTCTTACACCCCAGATGATACCTAGGAGCATATCTGTGAACTGCGAGCTTGCGTGGACTTTATGATCAGTCAGGACAAACTATACAACCTTGACATAAGACAACTTTATCCCCTCTCGTGGAATAGCATTGTCTTTCCTCCTAAGTATAAGCCGCAATCGCTAATCCAATTTTAAGGAAAGAAATCACCCCGTCAGTAGATGAACTACTTCAAAGAAATGACAGGGCATTTACCATGGAAAGATGCTCTACTCACTAAGCTATTTATCGGGGCCTTAACCGATATAGCTTTTGAATGGTTCTAAAAACTTCTGGATAATTGTATCATGTCATTCAATGACATTCGTCGGCCCTTTCTTTCCAGATTTTGTGAAGGTGGAATAAACATGACCATGTCCACTATCATCGACACAGCTCATAGGGAGAAGGAGCCCACACGCGCCTATATAGAGCATTTCAGACTAGTAGCCCTAAAAATGCCACCTAGCATCCCTGAGTCCTTGCTTATGGACACTTGTAGGCAAAACTTGCTACCGACGGTAAAGCTCTGCATTTGCATTATGCAACACGAAGACTGGTCAGCATTTATTATAAGTGCTGACATAGCCGATAAAAATGGGAAAAAAAATCTATTTTCTCGGGGTTCAGATTCCTGGCTCTAACAGTCAAGGAAGGCGCCCTCAAACTCACAACAGCCCCAATCATAGTAACAAAGTAAAATAAGCCGTTATGGATGACATCTCCGAAAGTACCCCTCAGTCTAAGAAAAAGCTCTTGATGACACAAGGCCAAAAGAGGCATATTCCTTCGATGACGACGACGTAGTCAACATTTTCAATGGTTTAATACAGGACAATAAGATATGTGTAAACCCCCTCACCCAAAATTAGGCTTACTTGGCTTAGATAGTGAAACTAGGGCTAGTTTGAACCCAATTAGAATTAGAACACGGCATTTTATTTAACTATGCAATAATTATATCACTTAGCGCGTCTTACCGTTGCTTCGATAATTGGAGCACCTCACTAGCCATTTCCTTCCTACAAATTTCACAACCTTGTCCTAGACATGTCCGCCTACCATTCTGACCTTTGTGTAACTTATAATTATGCTTTCTTGTGCTATATTTTACGCGCACAATATTCATCGCAGACGTTATTAATTAATTCTAATTAAATCCCAACTTTGTAACCTTGTGCGTTCCAATCGAAATTAGAGACACAATCTTGACCGTTTTGTGCAGCCCAAAATTATGATAATATTCTATACCGAATCCTCTACGTCTATGATACTTGTGGCCTATCCAATTTTATCCCCATGTACTCCTAATTAATTCAAGAACATCTTGCGCACTAATTTTAATTAATTAAAACCTAATTTCCATCTTTGTGCAATTTTCCTAATTGTTGGGCGCTTTTATGCAAAATCGTATTGAGGTATCCACACCATTGGACAATACATGAAGAAATCCAACTTTTCCCTTCATAGAAATTTTCCCATAATTTTTAGAATGTGCAACGCGCAACATCGCCCCCTTTATTTTAAACCTATCCTTGCAATTAAACAATGCAATTATGGCCCTCCAAACTCCCCAAGCCAAGCCAAGGCCCATCCCATGTTGGATGTTGACCAAGCCCAATCCCTTTTGGTCAAACCCAAAAATTTTCACATGTATAAAAATACATCACTTCCCCTTCATCTCATTATTTTTCCCCTTTCACCAAAACCGAAGACTTAGCCGACCCCTTCCCCATACTATTCACCTTCATCTTCCTCCTCCTTTCGATCCCCCTACTCCGGCCAGCACCATCAGTCCCCGCCGCCTCAGCCGACCATCCCCCGCCTCCTGACCACCTCACCCTCGACGTCAGCCCGCTGCAGCAGGACCGCCGGCAGCCTCCTCCGTTCATCATCAACACCATCATTATATTCAACCCGAGCACCCTTTCACTTTTCCCCGACTTCCCCAACACCATCAGCCACCTCCAGCCATCACCACCTCAAGTCGCCACCAGACTCGCCGGACCACCCCCCCCAGGTCACCTACATCGACTTCCATTCACCCTCATCAACATACAATCAAACCCCTACGACCCCTTCCAGACTTCCCTCAATCGACTCCGCCACCCGCCTGACCACCATCTCCAACACCGCTAACCACCACTGCCAGCCCGACCCCGAACACCGAGACCAACCTGACCAACCGCCAGCAACCGCCAGCCATCGCCGCTGCCAAGGCTGTTGCAACTGCTGTAGTTACTGTCGTTGTTGCCGTTCTTTGCTGCACGACGACCGGAGCTCCGCCCTCCCTCGTCGGAGACGGCCCACGTGAGGCAGACACCCCCTCCCCCGGGCACGATCGACGTATAGGTACGTGCGTCGTATATGCGTATTTTGTAATAATGTATATATGAATATTTATATGTATATAGGTATATATGATACTATATTTATATGTATATATATATGTATATATGATGTATATATATATGTATATATGTATATGTATAGCTATGAATAAATGTATATATGTAAAATATATATGTATATATATATATATTATATTAATGTTTATGTATATATAAACATATGTATATTTAAATGTATATTTTATGTATATAAAACGTATATATGTTGGTATTTTTATATAAATTTATGTATAAGTATATATATATTTTTGTATTTATGTATATATATATATATATATATATATATATATATTTGTGTATAAATATGTATTGTATATATATGTATGTATAATGTATAATATATATATATATATATATATATATATATATATATATATATATATATGTAATGGTATATATATGTATATATGACATGTATTGTATTAGGTATATATATATATATATATATATATTATGTATAATAGGTAAATAGGTATATAAGTATTATACTATATATATATTTATGGTTGTATATGTATATATATATGCATAATGTATATATGTAAATATGAATTTATGCATAATTATATATATAGGTATATATGTTATTTATTTATTTAATGTATATATATGTATATATATTATGTATGTATACAGGTACTATGTTAGCATAAGTAATTAAGCATATTGTAATGTAGTGATTAATAATTATTGTTCATAGGCATCCGAGACGGTGCTACCTTGACTGCTGGTTCCGGAGCATTGCTTGTGCACTCCAGAGTTCCAGGCAAGTATACCTTGCCTTGTTGTACTGTTTAAATTTTGTATTATTAGTTGTATGTTTATATTATATAACTGTGCGCGTCCGAGAGAGACTCGGGTGCAGTCAATGAAAGCGTTGACGTTAGGATTGTATCTGACTTAGTGTCTAGTAGATCCACATAAAGTTATGGAGTTATCGGTATGACTCCTTAGGCCTTGACACGTATCATTACACGTCACGGAGTGAGTTCATATAGGGACGCGTGCCTCATTCTCGATTGGCCATAGGTGTGAGCGGCACGTGTGACGGTATTTGGCTTAGTTGTTTATTTCTTTAGAGACTTGCATTATAGTATGAGATGTTCACGTCATGTTCGCTACTTGTACATTAACATTGGGCGGGAAAGATAATTAGTAGGCATATGGGACAGACATTTGGTTGTCGTAGTTTTAGAGTAAATTGCGGGGCCATGAGCCTCAGTGTTACCCGGTTATGGGATCAGTGTTACCCGATTATGGGCGTATATGCTTGTCGATACATCTGGAAGAGGTTACTAGCTGCGCGCCATCATGATCGGTGATGTAGTCAGCATATACTCCTGGCATCCAGTTTACAGCTAATGCCAGGAACTAGCCTCGGCTCGACGCTACACTTTATACCTTTCACCTACCCATACGTACCAAGGTTGTCTTCAAAGTGTATTTTACTTAGCTGGTTAGTTAACCCTCAAGTTTTTACAGTATTTAGTTTATGGCATGCTTCTTTGTATCTTGTTATGTCCCTCTGAGGACCTGGTCCCTTTCCAGGTGTAGACATTCATGAGTATTCGCAGGAGCGCAGAACCGGACTTGCTACGTATATTTCGAGAAGGTCTTCTCTTCGAGCATCATGATTGTTAGATGTTGTACTTATATTGTATTTATCTTGTTTATTCTATATTCTAGTTCGGTAGTGGATTTGTTTCCATCCGACTACCATCATTAGATATTTTAGATTGAGATCTAGTTTCATAGATATTGGATATTTATGTCTATTTGATTTCTGTGGATGAGATTTAGATTATACCCTGTGACTTGTGACATATTTACCACTTATGAATTATTGTTGATTATACAGCGTACGCATGTGTTATGGTTTTCATATATTAGAGTTGTCATATACATACGGCTGGCATGCTTACGTGACCTAATCCTACGTATTTTTGGGACTGGGGCGTGACAATACGACTGCCCGATGTTAGGAAGCCAGAGGAAGCGGGTCGTACTAATGAACTAAAATATTGTTTGTTTCAGTACGTACATCATCCACCAGGAGTTTTTATGTGTTAAAAAAATATACAATAGCTGGTGGACTCTAAAGCATCACACTCCACGCTGATGAGAAAACAGTCTCTACAAATCTTGTATCTTTACAGTTCGACGACTTTCCAGCACAAGAAGTACAAATTAGGGTCATTCCTATACTGAATGCGACGATGAGAGTTGTCAATCTCCCATCAGCATATAATAAAGCAAGAGAGTTGATCCCTCTCACTACTCCTCAAGGTAAAATCATGTGGGTTTACCGTGACATTGTGAAAGATTGGGAATGAGAAGGTGCTTCTCTTGATTCCAAGTCTTTGAAAAAGAATAAACTATGCCATATGGTCCTCGTCGCTATTACAGCAAAAGTAATATTCAGAGAAACCAGGTCAGGTAGAACCTACCTACCAACTTATGAACCCTTTTAAGAAGATACTGCTCCAATGCCATTCGCTTCTATTGCTCCAGTTGCTCCCGATGTAAGGCCTTCGAGTCCAACAACAGCCGACAAAGCAAAACAAATGGAGGTTCGCTTCGACAAACCCTTGAAGAAGGATCTTTCGTGAAGACTTGAGAATCCATTAAACTTTAATATTTTAGCACAGCTTGTTAATACGCTAGCGCGTCTTTCTATCTTTTAGCTCCTCTATCCCTCAACAGATACTGTAACGCCCTAAGCGAGGCATTATTACACGTTGATGCTTACCTGACACATATTAAGATTCCAAAGGAAAGCCCCATGAAATGTTCCTATTGCCACATTATCAAGCAAAACATCCCCAACCTTACCTTATCTCAAGAAGATATGTTACTAAAATATAATGGCCATGACAGGCCATTGAACTACACAAGCTATATTGTGTCTATCAGGGTAAACCGAATAGATATCAATCTAGGCTTATCACTTAGCATAATTCCCAAGATTTTTCTACAAGCCTTGAGAATCCTGATACATAGCCTGTCTGCAACAAACACAATAATCTGCGGTTTCAATATTGGAAGGAGCAAACTGCTGGGGAAGATACGTCTTAAATGCCTGATAGGTAATATTCGAACTGCAGTCACCAGTTATGTCATCGACAACATAGTATCTTACAACTCCTTATTTGGGCGTACGTGGATACATGAGAACCTATTAGTAGCCTCCACTCAACATTAATATTTAAAATATATAGACACACATGGGGTAGTTAAGATTGAGTTTGCTAACATCGATCCCTTCAAAGGCGTCGAAGCCTACTACTCTGACTCGATCCTTTACATACCAGGTTATCTCGATACCGAAGACAAGAAATCTAATGAACTAGCTGCATCCATCTCAACCAACGAGGATTCACTCATCATCCGCATCAAGAGACAAATTGCCTCTAAGTGGGCCCAAGAGCCACTTGTGATCGACTACTGTAAGTCAGCTCACGAAAAAGGAACCAAGATTCCACTGGCAACAGACAACGACAAAATTGCTCAAAAGAAGGAACTACTCATTATCGATCTTTGTTGCAAAGATCGCTCTATCCTCATATACCAGCCTCTGGTTATAAACTTGGCTAATGCTATGCCTAGACCAAGACCAATATCGATCCTCTAGAAGGGAAAGAAATTATGTACCGTACGAATGAAAAGGACGTACCTTCGCACCATTTCGACATTGATCACTTTACTGCAGAGTTCTTAGTGGCTCTTAAAGCCTATTACCCTATGTCTATACCAGTCGCGTCACCTTACAAGGCAAGGACATCGTGTGTCTCCTACAAAGAGGATTGTTTCATCGTTCCACCAAGGAGAATCGGAGACAAGCCAATAGTCTTTGGCAAATCTAGGGCCAAAAGAGACCCTCATACCAATGACTATGAAAGTGACATGAAGAAGATGCAACTCCATCATTATAGCCAGTCGACCAAAGACATCATCTACAAGATAGGCTATGACCTAAAGTACAACCAGGGCCTCAACTATGGCTAAGGTTGATCCTTCACCTCCGCCACTCAGCTCCAAAAGGCAAACCAAAAGACTACTACCAGCGGACATACAGTAGTCTAGGGTATTTTTGATGGAACTGGGATCCCCAGGACCGTAAATTGGTATGCATATTGATCGATAGAAGATTAAAAATTTAATATATGATATAACCCTTCAAAGGTAAAAACTAGGGTTCATGAATTAAACCTGAAGTAAAGAGAAGAAGATAAAAGTTTTCATCAACCTTGATCAATTGACGACCCCAAGATCTTCTGCACGTATTCCTTCCTCGGATTGGATATCGTGTGGGCGTCGGTCTTCCAACCTTTTTTTCTCCTTAGACGATCATCTTTCTCTCCTTGCGTGAAAGATAAATTTAGAGAAAGCTGCTCCCTACTTACCATTCTGACGGCCAGAGAATAGTGGATATATATTGGCTACGGCAGGAACCATGAGAAGAAATTAGGGTTAGGTCTCCTAACGGATATTGATTTCCCATGTTCAGTCCGAACACACAACCCAGACCCATTAACTTTAGCTCGGTCCACTAAAGAGCTATTGTTGCACTACCTTCCTAATCCAAAATTATGTTTATGGGCTCCTTCTTATTATATGCATGTTCATCTTCCTGTGTTACGATATCGAATGTCCATCGATCAAATTAAGTTACTGACAACGATATTGATCAATATCTTTTATCATTAAGTAGTAACATTCAACTTTATTTTTTATGTCAGATATAATCCACCAACAGGGTTTATATGACAATCCTTATGAGTTTCTTAAGGGGACATCAACAACCCGATATATCAGGACATAGATTCCTTTTATAATCAACAGTCCATCATGCACATAATGGCATTACCCATTTTATAGAGGTTATTGACCCATAATGAATCACAGACTTTTATGAGTCAAGGTAATGCACACATCATATACATGTTTGTTATTATATCCAGAGTAAGAGCACAAGCATCCATAATAACAAAGATGTTTGTTCTCTTATGTTGTCAGTACAAAAAGAATAACCTCAAGTGGTCTTGTTTAATACACACAAAGTGTACTAGTGTAAACCTATAATCAAGATAAACTAATACTAGATTATACTACAATCTTTCCAATAGTTTATCCAAGTCCATCTAGGATGTGAACTATTTATATATTCTAAAGAAAACTGATAACATGATCTTTTGTGTGACACCACACATCATATCATCTACAATATAAAATATCAGAAAGTTGCATTAATATTATAGCAAATACAACATGAAACATTTTCCCATATGATTATCATTTAAAAATAAGGAAGTAAATGTAGTTAATATGAAGTGATACTTTTAGTATATAACCATAACAATTTTACCCCTCCGATGACTCCTGAAGATTCAAAAGATGATAAAAATACTATATCTTGTTCATCCAACTATCCACTTTGGGATTCTGACGAAAGCATCGATAACATATTTAAACAAATATTGTCCATCACCATGGGGTCAAACCATGAGATCGAGAACGATGACCAATCATCGGAGTTTCTCGAAGATGATCCGTGGATATAATCGATGGGTCACAGTGGGAATCAAGGTTCGAACAACGCGAGCCACCAACCGAAGAAGATATTACCCAGGTCGATCTTGGGGATCAGTCATCTCCCAAACCTATCTTCATCAGGAAAAGTCTTTCCGACAAAGATAAGCAAGCACTCATACAACTAGTAAGAGAATAAATTAACGTATTCGCCTAGAGTTATGAAGATATGTCTGGTTTGGACCCACGGATAGCCACGAACAGACTGAATATTCTTCCAAATGTAAAACTAGTAAAGTAACATTAGCGACAGTTTCGTCCAGATGTTATATATGCCATTGAGACTGAAGTCAAGAAACTCATAGCAAGAGTCTTCATTCACGGAGAGCAATACCCATATTGGGTAGAAAACATTATTTTAGTTTAAAAAAGACCAAAAAATAATGAGTCTATATTGACTACCGAGACCTGAATATAATATGCCCAAAGGATGCATTTCCTCTCCCAACTACTGACATCATGATCAACAATACTTGTGGTTTCTAGTGCATGTCCTTCATGGACGGATTCTCATGATATAACCAGATTAAAATGTCTCTTAAGAACGAGAAGCACACATCGTTCTGAACACCACTAGGGGTATACTTTTATACAATGATCCCCTTCGGCCTTAAAAATACGAATGCAACATCCCAACAAGCCATGAACATGATCATTCATAAATAGCTCCGTAAAACAGTGGAATGCTACGTAGATGACATTGTTGTCAAAAGTTATCTTAAAAATGACCACCTACAGGATTTAAGAATGGTGTTCGAGTTAATGCGCCAACACCAGCTCAGAATAAACTCAACCAAGAATTTCTTGGGAGTCTCAAACTTTAAGTTCCTTGAATTTGTTACCACCAAGGGTATCCATCTCGACCCTGACAAAGTCAAGGTTGAGGCTGTACATTGATTAAAATCTTTCCTTATATTTAATGTCCATATCACCGTAGGTACCATTTATTCTTCTACTATAATTTTCTTGACCTAATCACTATGATTTAATACTCCATATGTCTTGTTAATCGTGCCTTACCTTCGAATCCAATACAATGAAAATTCTTTTAGTACTTATTATTATTCCACCTATTTTGGTTTGTGAATTCTCATTTTCATGAATCCTTTGACCATGTCACTTTGTCAACCATGTAATAGGATAATTGTATCTATTTGTAGCATTTTGTCCTAGTTATATCTGACCAAGTCCTTTTCTATTGTCTTGTTGAAGACATGACTTATATAGTAGCAGCATTGAAAAGGTAATAATTTTTCTTATAGAGTTATTGATCCAAATACCCCATATTAGTACCTATATCTCCTCTAAAGGTCTGTGATTACAGTCAGATGTACCAAATATTCTCGTATCTTTTTTTGGAAATAGACTTTTCAAGAAGTCTTATAAATAGGACCATGGCTAGAGTTTCACTGTCAACTAAATTTTGATAAGTTGGGTAGCGCCTTAGACTAAGTATACCATTGCTCTTAGAATATGACGTCAAACTAAGATTTCAATGGTAGTTGTATCTCCCATCTTTCGAGAATTAATATATGATCTTGCACACTTAATTTCTTTTCCCACCACTTTGAATTCTATATCGTTAGATCGTGCCTTATCTTTAATATCAATAACTTGAGAACATAAGTCGTATATCGTTCTTTCGTAGTGAATTCTCTTTTTTTTTTCTACCATGCTTATTTTAATTTCAAAGACAAAATTCTTATATGTTGGGTATAATGTATACCCCCACCCAAAAATTCTATATTAATAGTAATCTAGTTAAGTAGTAACATAGTTATATCATAATTATTTGTTATATATAAATACTTGAGTGCATGATATATATATATATATATATATATATATATATATTTGAACACTCTTAGATAATGTTTGGTTTGACAAATATTTGGACTAGATCAAGAGCCTGGTGACTAGCACTAGTTTAACCAAGTTTAGTAGACTAGTTGGTTCAAATATGTTAGAAAAACCCATCCAACCAATACTCGATTAAACTCCAACCAGAACGTGGTTCAGCTCCCCTGGTTGCCGTTCATAAGAGGATTGGTGCACCCAAACTTGTTCCACACATACTTGGGTGTATGTAGACCCAATACAAGCCATTTGGAACCCCTTTTGGTGCACGAAACCTCTTGTGAACAGCTGCTAGGTGGGGCTGACCCACGGTCTCTCATGGTAGTTAATTAAACTTCCTCTCCGTTTCTTTATTTTTTCAACAACTCTGCCACAACCTCCTTCCCTCATCCCCCCTACAGCCACATTCTCTTCCCCCTTCATCTTTACTTTATTCCCATCATCATTTTTCCTCTATATTACTCAAACATTCAACAATACTAGTGTCAAATTCTGTTGTGAAAAAGAGCCAAAAAAACTGCTGTATACCCATCAAAACGAGGAAAATAAACCCTTCTAAACCATCTTGCCTTCATCCTCAACTTCTTCTCCACAATTATTTATATATTCATCAATATTTTCTTGGTAATTTTTACCTCTAGTTACTATCAAAAGAAAGAGTGGTGCTGTTGAATTTTATAGTAAACACTATTGTGCAACTTGTTTTATAGAGGTATGTACCCTTATTTTTGTTCAAATTTGTGTTGTAAACTTGAAGGACTAATTAGCCACTACGTTGACCTAGGTAGAAACCATATTAAAAGTATGAAAATTTTGGTTTAAACATGATAATCACACTCACAAGTGCACAATTCTATAACTAAAAATATGCCATTTGTGCACAAATGTATATGTTAAGCCTTCATTTTGGGTCTGAATTTCATATGAATATATACCAAACTTTAGGAATGTTAAATACCCTTCATTTCGTATTAAAAAACCTTCATGTCACCACCACTTTTAACTAGGGGTAATTTGATAATTGGCCTAGTTATTTAATTTTAGGAATATAATATTAATATTAATATTAGTGGGCCATATATATTTATTTGATGCATGTATTAGTTATTTAATTATTAGAGTGCTATATTTAATTAGAGGCTTGTAGCATTTAATTTAGTTATTGGACTAGCCTATTTAATTTAACTTGTGTTAATGGACCTAACTAGTTTAGATAAGATCCATGAACGAACATTAATTCTAGTTAGAATTGAGCCCAATAGTAAGCCAATTCATTAGGAGGATGAATTAATTAGTCAAACCAATTAGACTAGAACCTTCCCTCCTTAATTAATTCCTACTTGACAATCCCAAAGGGGTATTGTGGATATTTTATAGTAGCTTGGAGGAGGGGGTAGAGGCCGGCCATATTAGGAGTGGAGAGAGACTCTCTCTATTTATTTTTATTCCAAATCAAGATCTAAAATTTTCCTCTTCTAAATTCCTTCTCCCTACACAAATTCTTACCAATAATTTCTTCCTAATTTCTTCCCTATTCATTATTGGAGGCTATTATAACAAGGAGGAAGCAAGGATCTATAAGAAGAAAGCAATGATCTACAAGGAGGAGCAAGAATCTACTAGTTGAAGGCTCTTGACACTCAATTTGGAGATTTTATTGGGAATCCCTCTTCGAATAGGTACAATTCAGTTTTTTCTCTCAAATTAAACTCTAAATCCATAATTTAATTATTAGAAACCCTCCAATCTACTAAGGCTACCCATAGAAATTGAAATCAGGTTAATATCAGGCCTTTGGAGAAAGTTATGTGGTATTTTGTGTCAATTTTTAGAAAATTCTGAGATTGGCACATCTTGTATTTGTTAATAGGTCAATTAGACCAAATTTATATGTACTTGATTGTGTTTGTCTAATGTCATATCCACAATTGGATACGTGTAGGCCGTATCCCAATAATTTGGTGATACGGGTTGATTTGGTAGTATTCTTTCGACACGGGAGTTTAAGCATGTCACATTTTATCATGGGCAGGTAGACGAATAGCTAAAATTTTATGTTGCTTCTAATTATGATTTTAGACTTGCTCATATCCTTCGAGATATGTTTGGTGGTATAGTGGAGCCGTATCGCAAGCGTATCATAGATTGAGTGTTATACGGGTGCAGTGCACTCCACGTGTTTGTTTTTTTGCATTTTGAATTCAATTTACCTTGGTTATAGATATTAGAGTATTATAATTATAATTGTTATATGATATAGATATGTATAAATATATATATATATATATATATGTGTGTGTGTGTGTGTGTGTGTGTGTGTGAATGAGTGTATGTGTGTATAGGTGTGTGTCTGTGGTGCTAAGGGAGTGAATAAGCAGTGAATAAGAAGCTGAAAGCAGCAGCAAAAGCAGCAGAAAGCAGCCAGAAGAAGCATTAAAAGCAGCAATAAGCATCAGCAAACGCAGAAAGATGCAGCAACAACCAGAAGCAGCAAGTTTCAGCAATAGCAGCAGTAAAAGCAGTAAACAGCAGCAGCAACAACAACAAGCAGAAGCAGTAAGCAGTAGCAACAGCAGCGATAAGCAGAAGCAGCAGTAATAAGCAGCAGCAGCAATAAGCAGAAGCAGCGATAAGCAGAAGCAGTAGCAATAAGCAACAATAGTTTTAGTGCTTAGAAATTAAGTTGTAGATAAGTTACGCTAAGCTTGTTAATATGCTGTGTTAGTTTATATTGATAAGTTATATATATATATATATATATATATATATATATATATATATATATATATATATATATATATATATAAGCACTAGTTAGCATTGGTTAGTATTATTTCTAGATTACCTTGAGTTACACCAAGGTAATGAGAATTGAGATATCTTGGGTATGGGTATTAAATATCCGAAGGGGTATGTTAGTATAGTAGTATGTATAATAGTGTTATAAGTATAAATGCATGCTAGTGTAGAGTGAGGTATGTTGGTTAGTTAGCTAATGTTGGATATTTTATTACCTTGTGATACCAAGGTAATGTCAAGGTATTGGTTTATACTCAAGGTATTGAATTTGTATATCAAGATCGGTGTGTAGGTGGTGTGATACTGCTTTTGGCTCAAAGCCAAGGTATCCACTTAGCATTAGTTTGGTTAGGAGTATTATATATTTTGTCTTATATAAATATATTATAGTATTTTCATATCTTATAACTTGCGTATCTTATGATACGGTATTTTGTTGGTATCCAAGTATCCTAACATAGCTAGTATAGCCTAGTTACATAAAGTATGGACCTAATATCCTAGAGATGGACTCATACAACCTAAAAATAACTAGTTTGACCTAGAGTTGACCTAGTTTGACTATTTTGACTTAGAAATGGCTTTATGACCTAGAATTTGACTAGTTTAACTTATTTTTATTTCAAAATCTTGTACTAATGTAATATTCCATATATAGGTCTGTGTGATACCGGTTCGAACATTGTTTTGCATTATTTGCTCTGGACCACAGGTGATTACATTCTCTGATAGTTTTTATTATTTGATAATTACTATAATACAAGTATTTAGAAATGTTTTACTTGATTCTGACATAGTGGTTACACGAACTGGTACTATATGGATCATGTCAGGAGATGTCATCCCATTATTATGTACTTTAGATACCCCTTCATATGTACTTTATCGTGTGCATCGAGTATTTCTCGTGCTCGTGTTCATTCGTGTATATTTATGTTCTTCGTATACTCATATTATATTCGTGTTCGTGACGTGTCATGATCAGATCCATGAGTATTGGTTGGGGGCAGGGGAAGTATTAGCTAGATATGTGATCAATGCCTGAACAATGTTCAATGTTCAGTGTTCAATGTTCAATGTTTAAGTAGACAATATTTATCCAACATTTAAGTAGACAATGTTCAACCCAAGTCGATCACATATTTAACTAGTATTTCAATCACTTAGTTTAGTTACAGTTCTTCACATATTCTATTTCATTGTCTTATTCTATTTCATTATGATCAGTATATACCGTATTGCTCTTGTCTACCTGTTTCTTTTACCATAGTATGATATTGTTCATTGTTTCTCATATTATGTTATATTCTCTATTTTTGTTTATAGTCATTATTAATTAATTTGAACTACTATTGAGTAGTATTTTGATCCAATCCTGACTGGATATATTTTTTAGATGACTGGATTGTGAGGATGTGTCCCACTTACTACGGGCTAACAGATGGAGTATCACTTGAGGATGTAGTGCCAAATACTGAGGCCATTTAGATTTACATATCTTGTAGTTGTTGTTTCTAGTTAGACTTTGGATTGTATTATTATTTTGAGATCTTGAGTTATGTTTAGATGTTGTGTTGGACCTGTGATTTATTGAGACTTGTACTTCTTTTCTTTCCATTTCATATCGTGCTTAAATATTTCTTTAGTTTTTATATATGATTGAATATTGACTATCCTAGATTATATTATCATATTGCTCCTCTATTTGGAATTGAGATGGCATGACAGGTATTATATTTATGAGATATTTGATAGTATAGAAGACTGAGACAACGTTCTACCGTCGATGCTGCGCCGTAGGCTGGACGTACCCATGTACTCGTGCCCCTATTCCGAGTACAGGTTTTGACACTTCCCAAATCATATTTTATTATGCTTAATCTTACATATTTTTGTAACAAATTGCAACACCTAGTTTGTGCTAGAACTTGTCAAGTTTTAATGTTAGATGTGTTTTATCACATATTTAATTTTATATTCTGATTTGGACATATTAATTACATGCTTTGATATGTTAAAATACATATTTTAGGTTGTTATGAGACCATAGGAATTTTATATATAAGTGTATAGATGTTATATTTATAAGTTAGTAATGTTGACAAACACAATTTGCTAGAAACCTAACCTTGACTAGTCGCAGGAATACATATAATTAACTCTACAAATGTAACATAATTAATGTGTTAGAATGGGTTAGGAATTGAGCAATTATGAATTTATAGGATAGGTGTTTAGTTGGTAACTTGAGGTTGAACCCGAGGAGTGTCATAAATAGGTTGATATGTGTGTATGATATTGGTATGAATAATTTGTCACACTTGTAAAAGACCAATCCTATTAAGAAGAAAACCAATTATCATATGTTGATTAGTAATTTAGTGATTATGTTAACCTAGGATTATATATAAATATTATGGTCAATAAGTTGTTAGGTGACTCGAAGACCAAAAACTATTTTCTAAAATCCAGTTTTCCTTTAATTGTGTTAAAACTCTAATTTTTCGTATCAACGATAGGTGTCTATAGCTAGTGTTATGTTGAATGCGTAGAAAATCCTAAAAAATGATAGATTTAATATTATTGTGTATTTATTGGTTCTCGGGATAATTCAAACTTTGATACGGAGCCTGGATCGTAGTATTCTCAGCTTGGAGATCCAGACAAGTATACTTGCCTTATTTTACCGATAAAAATTATTAAATATTATTTATATGCTTCTACTTTGGATATAATATAGTTGTGCACATCTGAGAATGCCTCAGGTGCAATTGACGAAGACGTCAATATTTGGTTGTATTGACCTAGTTTCTAGATTATTATATCTCCCAAGGCCTTGACACATATCATTTTATGTCACAGACACTCGATTAGCTACTAGTGCGAGTAACACGTGAGTCAGTATACAACATAATTAAATAAATTCTACTTTATATCTGACTGGCATTATAGTTACAAGATGTCCACATCTTACTCATGATTTATACATTAGCATTAGGCGAAAAAGATACTTAATAGGCGTATGGGAAAGATAATTATCTACCATAGGTTTTGAAGAAAACTACGGATGTTATGAGCCTCATAGTTATCCAATTATGGGATCATAGTTACCCAATTATGGACATATATGTTAGGAGGTAAATCAGGCATTGGTCACTAGATATACGCTATGTCGGCTATTAATATATGGTAGCATATACATTTTTGGCATCTAGTTTGCAGCTAATGCCAGACACTTTTCTTTACCTACCCATACACACCAAGGTTGTCTTCAAAGTGCATTCACTTAGTTGGTTAGTTCACCCATATGTTTATTCAGTAGTTACATTATGGCATATAATTTTTATATCTTGTTACGTCCCTCTGAGGACCTGGTTCCCTTCCAGGTTAGCTTAGTTGGTCATAGAGATCTTTTGTTGGAAGGCTAACAACTACTCCTTTTATTACAGGTATTATTCTTCCGTGGTATATATGCTTCATTATGTTATCTGTATCTTCTTAGTATTTGTAGAATCATTCTATTTTCTTCGAGTCTATTCAGAAAATATGATTATTAGGCTGCAGACTGGTAGTCATATTTGCCTTTCTTTTTATTCTTGACATATGGATGGAGATATAGTTAGCTATTAGACCATAGAGATATATAGCTTGATCAGTTAACCTTGGACGGCGCAAGTATGCTTCAATGAGTTCGTGTCACGCCCCAGTCCCAACATATACAGGACCAGGCACGTGACTATGGCCAGTTGGTAAGACTCCATAGGATTTTCCGCCAGCCTATCTCTCATTCAACAAAGTATGCGACTTCGACGAAGTATGCCGGCTAATTAAAGTATGTTAGCCCATTTCTTCTCCAACATGGCCAAAGTATGTGAGCTCAATAAGGTATGTCAACCTCTCCTTTCTTCAACAAATATATGCAGAGAATTCTTTTAATTGGAGAACATGCCCGACGATTGATAAATCTGGTAGAATTCGAGGAGATCACGCTCAATTAATATTATGATCTCCACACTCTAATCAAGAAGTTGCAACCTAGCGTGTATATTTTGTCATACCATTTTAGAAGAGGAAGAAAGTAAGTAGCCTGCTTTTCCATAGAAGTATGCAGCCTACTCCTCAACAAGAGTGCACACATTTTTATATTTCTCTCTGTTAAGGGAGGAATATGTATGTATTTATTCACTTCTAACCAGCAGTGTGCGGTTATGAATTCAAAGATATTATGTGTAAAAAATTTCATAATTCTTGAAACATGTGCAAGCAGTTAGCACCATGACCAAGGCTTTCCTCGTATGGGTTACTACATGTCAAGCTGATTGTATATAGTTTATGCGCGCATTAAGCATAACGTGGGTAAAAGTTATGCAAATATACGTGCACAAAATGGCACCCACATTATAAATTGCTTATTTTGTGCGCATATGTTTAAATAACCATTTCATGTCCTATAAATATGGAATCGATATTATTCCAGAGGGCAGAGGTCTTCCGTACTAGTTGCAAGAGCCTTATTGCTGTCAAGTTCTTTAGTATTCGAGACCCACCGATATAGGCTGGGAAATCCCCCTTCGATATACAGGTAGCAACTTGACCTATAAGTTAAGACAGGAAAAGAAGGCCTGTGCTCGAAGACTACAATCATAAAAAAGCCCCTGAAAGAGGGATGGAATAGAACTCTTTCTATTTATCTTAACATTTCTTCTTCATATGTTTGGTAGTTCAAGGAGTAAAGTGATCGACCGCAGATCATATCTCCATAGCTACTACTTTCCTAGAAATTTGTACTTAGATTCTTGTATAGAATTTTTGTACTTTTTAAGTTTGTAATATAAATTTTGTTCGACTTTTGTTCATGGCAAACAATTATTAAAGAAAAACTTGTTTTCTTCCTATATTATGTGTTCAACTTTCTATTTCAATATGATTTATACTTTGTGTTCAAATAAATTATCAACTACACATTTTTGTTTTGTGCATCCCGTTATTTTCGTACGCACAGCATCATATCTGGAGGACTACTATCGATTCTGCGTAGTCGAAGAATGACATTGAAAATCATGCAAGCTCATAAGCGGAGTTTGATTTTAAGTAACTTGTCTTCTCCTATATGACCTGCATGCACTTATTTATGTCTTTATCTTTCTTTGCCTCTCCTCCTTCAGTCAATAGCATAAACTTTTGGTGCTGGTTGTAAGCTCTCCGACCCAAAATAGGTATTTTGTGTATATTTTATATCATTATAATTCTTTTAGTTTATTTTTATTGATTAAAGTTTAAATTTTGTATTAGGATACTTTACTGTGGTTTGGACATTAATGATATAGATGACCCCAAAATCTATATTGCGCTTCGTAGAAAGTAGCCTACACGGGAGACACTACTTGTAGGATCTTTCTGTGACTCAGAATTCGATCATTTAGCATTATTATGACACTATTATAACAATCGTAGTTTATTGTATTTAATATTTATATATTTTTATATATATATATATATTTTATTTATGATTATTTTCTAATCCAACCTTCTTCAATAAATAACCCATAATTCCTTCATGCCAAATTAGGCCACTTTCCTCTTTTGTATGATTTATTTATTTATTAATTAATTTATTAGAAGCCCAATCAAATCCCAACTACCAAAAATTTATCGTAGATTTATATATAAATTGTCTATTTATTATTTCCTTAGAAGCCCAATCAAATCCCAACTATCAAAGATTTATCTTAGATTTGTATATTAATTGTCTATTATTTTATTCCCTTAGAATTAAATCAAATCTTATTCATAAATTAGATATTTGGTTAGTTATTGACTTTTAATAACTAACAACATAATTAGAAAATATCCTAACAAATAAACTACCCAATACTAATCCTATCCCTCTTCTCAAACCCGCGACCCTCTCCCTCAAACCCAAGCACACCCCAAGAACACCCCAAGCTGACCCCCCTTCTATCTCTCTCTCTCTCTCTCTCTCTCTCTCTCTCTCTCTCTCTATATATATATATATATATATATATATATATATATATATATATATATATATATATAATATCCTTCTCATCTCTCCTTCTAAAAATCCTAACCTAAAATTAACTCTACAAAATCCTAACTTTCACTCCTTCCTCCATCACCCTAGCCGCCACCTCCATTACCAAGGCCGACCCCCTCTTCACGGTGACTCCACACCACCCCCTCCATCGAAGAACCCTAGCATCTCCTTCCTTCTTCTTCTAGTAAATTCTTTAATCCTTCTCTCCTTCCTTCTTTAATCTCTTCTGGAATTATGAATATATGTAGATTATATATATGTGTAATGATGTAAACTCTATTCTTTTATTTTGAAGAACTCATGCAACCCCTGAACCCTAATTTTAAGGTTCAACTCAACACTTTTGTGCATGCATGAAACATCCTTCAAAACACTCTTTAATTCTTGTTAATATATTCATATAGAAGTTAATAATTGGGAATATATTCATATTTATAATAAATTCCAGATTTATTAGATTTTATTAAATTTGAGTTTGAGCATATTTTATATGTAGTTTTGACCTAGTTTTGATGTATGCATGTTGGAGACCCTTGGACCTTGTTAGGACTTGATCATAGATAGAAAATCTTAAACAAATTTGATGAACTATTATTTTTCTACAAATTATATATTCTGAAATTTTATTTAATAAATATTATTTTATTATCACAATACCTATGTACTATCCGTTTTGCAATCATACTAGCAAGTTTGGTTGTCAATCTTAATAGGATCAACTTGTAGATGATAAAATTCTAATTATTTTTGTATAGATAAAAAAAATAGTATTTATTGTATTTATTACTAATTTTTACCAAATATACTCAGAATTATTTTTATTTATAAAAATTAGAAATCTTGGTAATATTTGTAGCAAGTTGACCTAGTCTTGACAAAATATGACCCCATCAATGTTAGACTTAAACCCAGACCAAAAATCCTTATTTAATATTAAAAAATTATATTATTATGTTTTAATTCTGATTTATGAGTGTTTATTCTAGATTTAATTATTTTTTAAATTTTTATTTTTGGTGACTAGTAGGTAACCTGTTGTGACCTAATTTTGGTTTCTACTTAGTTTTAGACTTATAAAATTTATAGGAGATGGCCCTATCACTAAAAATCCTATTTCTAATAAAATCCTAGAATTAATAGTTTGAATAATTAATAATTTAAATTTTTTTTGGCAATGTTAATGATTAGTATTATTTTGGCGTGTAGTTACTTGCATGTGCAACCAACGTAGGATTAATAAGTAGATAATAACTTTATTTGACTGATAGAATAATATTCTAATTAGTATAATAATTAATTGGTAGGTGTTCGAGACATTTTTGTGGATTGCTCCGGACCAGACTTGTTGTGCTCGCATCTTGACTTGGAAGGCAAGTACACCTTGCTTGATTGTATTGTGAGTTTATATTATGCCTAGTGTTTATTTATTAGTTGTGTACATGCATTTTAGCAGACTTACCTAGTATATTATGAATATATGAGGTATCTTCTGACCTGACACATGGTATGGTTGTCCAACCTGTGTCTTTGTTTGGTTGTAGGGTTGGATTATTGTAAAGGTACGAGGTATCTTCTGACCTGATATTTTTTCAAACACGTTCACTATCTAAGTGAGAGATTGCATGGACTAGCGTGTTGACTGGCCATTGGTACGTGAGTTCGCGTTTGGTGTTAGCTGTTGGTGTTAGTTTGGATTCTAGATTCTATTGATGTCGTTGTATTATGTCTACACCGCATTTACGGTTCAGATAGTTCATTGGGAGGGGAGAATCTGCTAGTGAGCATATTGGATTTATGTTTCTTACTGTACTGTAAAAATGGTGCAACTGTGTAACCCCCGAGTTCTGCGAAACACCTAATGGGATGATTGTTCTACTATTTATCCCACCTCATGTTCCACTAGAGATGTCTCAAGTACATTTCACATAGATGGTTAGTTAGCCTATTTATTGTTTTCTACTTTAACATCATGTATGTCAATTTCTTGTGTACTTGTTATCTCCCTCTGAGAACCTGGAACCCTTTCCAGGTATAGAAGATCATGATTGTTTTCAGGAGCACATATCGGGACTTGCTACTTCTGTCTCTTTCGAGGAGGTCTTCCCTTCGACCTTTCTAATCACTAGAAGATGTACTAATTTTGTTGTCTTTAATATCCTACTTGGTGGTCGATTTGTCTCCACCCAACTACTAGTTCTTTTCGACTATTTTTATACTTGGTTAATTGTCATATTTGGTTATTTATTACTAATTGGTTTTGTGGATGAGATTTGTATTCCCTATGATTGGTGAATTTATATACCACTTATGAATTATTATTCATAAAATAGCGTACGTATGTGCATGGTTTCCATATTTTGGAGTTGCCTTATACATACGGCTAGCATGCTTATGTATTCCTAGTCCTACGTATTTTGGGACTGGGGCGTGACATATTTTTAGTGGTGGCCCATGCAGGTCGAGAGTATATTGTCTGGGTTACATTACTCAACTGAGCAAGCCTGCAAATAGGATAAGAGTATAGGTCTCATCCATATATTTTACTATCCTCTTTATTTTCGTTTCGGATTCTTGAACACACCTACCTTCCTTGACCATCGAAATTGTACTCTCTTATTTCTCTTGACATCGGTATTCTTGTTTTCTCACCTCTTCCTATTTAATGTACTTCCCTAATAGTCCCTTGAGTATAGTCTTCTTCCAGAATATAGGAATCCTTGTTGTTAGGGTTTGAAGATAATTATGATAGCATACCTACTAAGAAAAAAAATTAGAATAATGGTAGCTCCCAAAAGTTTAGCATAGCTAAAGAAACATAGCATCCAATACATATAAATTGATTGACAATTATCCCTTGATATATTTAGGAATAACTTGAGAGTAGTATAGACACTACTAGGGTTAGTTAAAAATTTGACCATATTGTTTGACCATAGTATTGAGGAATTAATAGAACTCTAAGGTCGAATATTAGAACTAAACCTAACCTCCATGGTAAGATAATATAAGAGGACTATAAATTTAGATTCTTGTCTATTTATTAGCAAGGCCGTACCCTAGGAAACAAAGAGGAATGAACCAATACCTTAGTAGGAGAAAGGGTACCCTACCTTCAGCTTAGTAGATCCCCTAGAACCTATGATCATCGTTGAGTTATACTTGAGTCTTCATGAGTCACCGACCGTGCCATCTCATCCAACTATCTATATACTTTCCCATCTTGAGTTAATCCCTCCCTCCATCACGGAATAATTGTCATAGCTCTTTATCCAATTAAAACATATTGAATGATTAGAACATTTTTCTTGATCATACCTCGAACACAGAGACTAGCATACTACCTCCCATTAGGAAAATAAGATATTATCAAGAGTCTCTAAATTTACTTTTATATCTTGTTTCTCCAAAACCTTAATGCTCGTTATTTATGCGATGACAAAAATTGCCCTTCATCTTTCAAATCGTGCCATGTTCGCTGAATATAATACTATTTAGTATTTTTATTTTCCAATTATTTTGCTCCTTGAGGTATACTCATTATTCTACTATGTAACTATCACAATCTTATTCCATAACCGTTGACCTTAAACGATAATGAAAATCAGATCGTGCCACCTTACCCTTCTAATTTTAAGCCAAGTAATTCCTTTCATGTTAGGATATATAGTTTGGTAGGATTGTAGTTTGTTAATCTTGAATCTAAAATTTTTGTGCTTAGTAGTTAGAACTTGATAGTATGAATTATTCATTTAGATTATGACATTATGATTATGCTTTAGTTTCAAATCAAGTAATTTGTTCCACATATCTTAATACAGGTTATATCCTCTCTCACTTGAGAGCCAGTAATTTCTCCATTCGTAAGTTACAGTATTAGTTGATTCTTGTAAGTTGGGTAGCATGCCTCACAACTTAGTATCCTATAGTCTTTTTAACCCATTAATAAAGTATAATTGAATGATACAACTATAAGCTAGCGTAAGAAGATAGTGTTTATCCAGATTGTAGAACTTCAGAGGCCATACCCCCGTTCGGTCGACTAGAGACTTAGACGAGAAGTTAGCATGGCAACTATAAAGACAAACACCGGATGAGTCTTCGATTCTTGATGAACTCGAACTATTGTACTTTCATTTATCATAATCTCACATACTTATATTATTTGGACTATCTTGACTATGTTGCTATTACAGTCTACTTTTACAAGCTTATTCTTTATCGAGCTTGTTCATGACTATGTATTATTGGGATGCCACACTAATACATTATCTAATAAGAATTAGTGTATTATGGTCTAGCTAATCTTAGTGCGCTTGGTTCGCTCTTCGCATGACTACTTTACATTGATTGAGATATAGTTGACTTATCTTGTTAGACAAATATACTTTCCCTCTAGACAGGTCAGAGCATATTGTATCGGTAACATAACTATACTGATATGAGCTTGCAAATAGGAATTTACCAAAAATAAGATTTCAATCCACAACTACCTTGACATATTTCTTTTTAATTCTTCAATCGCCCTAGAACCCCGTACTTGTATTATATCACCTCCTCCTTGAACTCTTTATTGATGTTTTTCTTCTTCCCCTATTTTGAAAAGACGAAAGCTCATGCTTGATATAAAGTTGACACACGGATAGTACTAGGTATACCCCATAGGCCAATCACATTACTTTATGACTATATTTTGTAATTAAGGGTATATCACATGTGATAGTTTTGTGTTAAGATTTTGAGGATTAGTAAGCACTATAGAATGATCGAGAATTTTTTTTATAGCATAGTGTTTATGAAAGATGAGTAAATTCTAAGTTGGGTAGAAGTTGTATTATCAGCTTGAGCTAAAATTTTATTTGAAGATCTTAGACGGTGGTTACGAAGGTTATCAAGTAAGATAAGATCGAGGAAATTAAGTCATTTTAATTTTAAGAATTTTTTAGAAAAATAATTATGAAGATGAGGATTTAACTTTAAAGATAAGAATGCCTTATAGAATAAATTTTGATATTGCGGACCAAATATTTATAATTTGAGAAAATGATTTAAATTTTGAATATTGGAGATTGAATCAATAATTTAAATTTTGAGGATAAAAATAGAATTCTAAACATGAACATTGATGGATTGAATTCAAAATTTTAAAATTTGATGATTTGAATTAAAAGTTAAATTTTGATTGTTGGATCACCTATTTAAAATATTGAGGATGGCAATTGAATTTAAAATTTGAAGTGTACAAAATTCTTAAGTTAAAAATAGGAATAAGATTTTATTAGAGTTGTTTATTATTTAAAATATAGAGGAGATTATAATAGTTGAAAATCGTGATTTAAAATTTGATGTGGGTTATTTAAATCTTGAAGATATCATATAGATTTGACTTCAATTTGGATGTTGATTATTTCAAAATCGAGAAGAGATTACGATATGTTAAATTTAATTTAAACAGTGATTATTTTAATTTTGAAGAGATTGCGATATATTTGAATAGATTTTGTTATTTAAATTTATGAGAAGATTGTGGTTGACTTGTCTTAGATACAAATGCGAAAGATTTAACAAATCATGCCTTATTTTTAATTTTGAGGATCTTGTAAGTTTGGTAGATTATAAATCCCACTCACCAAAAATAGGTATTATGTGTGTATTTCATATTTATTATAAATATTTTAGATTAATTTAATCGATTAAAGTTTAATTGTTGTATTAGGATACTTCACCGTGGTTTGTACATTAATGATATAGGCAACCCCAAAATCTATATCGTCCTTCGTAGGAAGTACCATACATAGGAGACACTACTTGTAGGATCTTTTCGTGACTCATTATTCAATTATTTAACATTAGTATGACACTATTATAACAACCATAGTTTATTATATTTAATATTTAGATATATATATATATAATTTATTTGTGATTATTTTTCAATCCAACCTTCTTAAATAAGCCACCCATAATTCCTCCATGTCAAATTAGGCCACTTTTCTCTTTTGTAGGATTTATTTATTTATTAATTATTTTCTTAGAAACCTAATCAAATCCCAACTATCAAATATTTATCTTAGATTTGCATATTAATTTCCATTAATTATTCCCTTAGAAGCCCAATTAAATTCCAACTACCAAAGATTTTACTTAGATTTGCATATTAATTGTCCATTATTTTAATCCCTTTGAATCAAATCATATATTATTCATAAATTAGTTATTTGGTTAGTTAATGATGTTTAATAACTAACAACATAATTAGAAAATATCCTAACAAATTAACTACCTAATCCTAATCCTACACCTCTTCTCAAACCCGCGGCCCTCTCCCTCAAAACTGCGCACACCCCAAGCCGACCCTCGTCCCTCTCTCTCTCTCTCTCTCTCTCTCTCTCTATATATATATATATATATATATATATATATATATATATATATATATATAATCTCATTCTCATTCTTATTCTTATCTCACCTTCTAAAAATTCTTACATAAAATCTCCTCTAAAAAAACCTTAACTTTCTCTCCTTCCTCCATCACCCTAGCTGCCACCTCCATTACCAAGGCTGACCCCCGTTTTCACGGGGACACCACAACACCTCCTCCATCTAAGAACCGCAGCATCTCCTTCCTTCTTCTTCTAGTATGTTCTTTAATTCTCCTCTCCTTCCTTCTTCAATCTCTTCTTGAATTATGAATATATGTATATTATATATATGTGTGATGATGTAAACTCTATTATTTTAATTTGAAGAACTCATGCAACCCCTAAACCCTAATTTTGAGTTTCAATTCAACACTTTTGTGCATGCATAAAACCTTCTTCAAAATCCACTTTAATTCTTGTTAATATATTCATATAGATGTTAATAATAGAAAATATATTCAGATTTTGTAATAAATTCCAAATTTATTAATTTTTATTAAATTTGAGTTTGAGCACGTTTTATGGGTAGTTTTGACCTAGTTTTGATGTATGTATGTTGGAGACCCTTGGACCATGTTAGGAATTGATCATAGATAGAAAATCCTAAAATATTCTTAATAAAATATTATTTTTTCAAAAATTCTAAATTCTAAATTTTTATGAAATAAATATTATTTTATTATCACAACACCTAAGTTCTACCCCGTTTGCATGCATACTAGCAAGTTTGGTTGTCAATCCTAATAGGATAAACTTGTAGATGGTGAAACCCTAACTATTTTTTGTATAAATAAAAGAAATAGTATTTATTGTATTTATTACAAATTTTTATCTAATATATTAAGATTTATTTCTATTTATAAAAAATAGAATTCTAGGTGTTTTATGTAGCAAGTTGACCAAGTTTTTATAATACATGACCTCATAAATGTTAGACTCCACGACCAAAAACCCTTATTTAGTATTTAAAAATTATATTATTATATTTTAATTCTGATTTACGAGTATTTATTCTAGATTTCATTATTTGTTAAAAATTGATTTTTGGTGACTAGTGACAACCCGTTGTGACCTAGTTTTGGTTTTTACTTAGTTTTGGACTCATAGAATTTATAGGAGATGACCCTATTACTAAAAATCCTATTTTCTAATAAAATCCCAGAATTAATAATTTTAGTAATTAATATTATAAAAATAGTTTTTGGTAATGTTAATGGTTAGTAATATTTTAACGTGTAGTTACATGTGCAACCAACATAGGATTAATAACTAGATAATAACTTAATTTGTCTAGTAGAATAAGAGTCTAATTAGTGTAATAATTAATTGGTAGGTATTTGAGACGTTCATGTGGATAGCTCCGGACCAGACTTGTTGGGATCAAAGCTTGGCTTCGAAGGCAAGTACACCTTGATTGATTGTATTGTCAATTTAAATTATGCCTAGTTTTTATTTTTTAGTTGTGTGCACGCGTCTTAGACTAGCGGACTTACCCAGTATATTTTGATGATACGAGGTATCTTCTTACCTAACACATGGTATGGTCGTCCAACCCTTGTCCTTATCTGTTGTGAGGTTGGATTAAAATGAAGGTACGAGGTATCTTCCGAACTGATACTGTTTCAATCACGTTCACTGTCTGAGTGAGTGAGTCCATGGACTAGCGTATTGACTGGCCATCGGTACTTGAGTTCACGTCTGGTGTTAGCTGTTAGTGTTAGTTTGGGTTCTAGATTTTATTGACGTCATTGCATTATGTTTATACCGAGTATAAGTTTCGGATAGTTCATTGGGAGAGAAGAATCTGCTATTGAGCGTATGAGATTTTTGTTTCTTACTGTACTCTAAAAATGGTACAATTGTGTAATACCCGAGTCCTGCGAAACTCCGGGGGGATGACAGTTCTTCTATTTCTCCCCCCTCATGCGCCACTAGAGATGTCTCAAGTGTATTTCACATAGATGGTTAGTTACCCTATTTATTTTTTACTACTTTACCTTCATACATGTCGATTTCTTGTGTACTTGTTATATCCCCCTGAGGACCTGGCACCCTTTCTCTTTCGAGGAGGTCTTCCCTTCGATCTTTTTGATTACTAGAAGATGTACTTATTTTCTTTTCTTTCATATCCTAGTTGGTAGTAGATTTTTATACACCCGACTACTAGTTCTTCTCGACAATTTTCATACTTGGTTAATTGTCATATTGGATTATTTATTACTAATTATTTTTGTGGATGAGATTAGTATTGCCTGTGACTAATAAAATTATATACCACTTGTGAATTATTATTCATAATACAGTGTACGTATGTGCATGGTTTCATTATATTGGAGTTGCCATATACATACAGCTGACATGCTTATGTATTCCTAGTCATACTTATTTTGGGACTGGGGTGTGACACTGGTTATACGCTAACAGCTTTATTCCATTCAGGAACTGCCTCCATGGAAAAATGAACCTTCTAAGGGTCCCTTTGATTATCATTAGAAAGATGATTTACAAGGTTGTGACTACAAGCTTCCCTATAACGTGATTATCAGTAGTGTCCTCTCCTCTCGAAATAGCTCGAAGCACGATGACTCTAATTGAGGCAAATCATTAACCTTAGAAGGCATCTTAGAATCATGATTATTGGTCATGGTCTGATCTTATATCATGTCACTTCTTCTTCTATAGATCTTTTATTTCACTAGGTTGTAGAGTATATTCCCAAACTCATCCCGACCATAGCAAACAAACACACACTGTCTCGTCCTTTGATCAAGTTTAGACCATAATTCCTAACTGTTACAAATGAAACACAAAACCGTTCTCTAAACCAAGAGAACTTGTGAGGACCAAAAATATGCACAAACTAATTTTCCAATACTAACACAATCAAAAGCCTAACGCAAATACAACGATATTTACGTAAAAAGTCCCTACGAAATAACTACGAGATGATCAGTGTCTAACTCAAAAATATCTCCACTAATGAAATAAGAAGATACACCGACCCCTTACAAACTTCTCACTTGATTTACACGGATCACCATAATACTTCTATAGAAGAAAATAGATTACAATAAGTAGAACGTAGATTACCGAAGACTAGAAGACGAGGAAACTCCCAATCTCTCTATTCCTCTCTTAAAAAATTGTAATTGTTAAAAAAGCTCTCATTTTGATCTTGTGAATATGAATTAGGGTTAGTGAGGACCTATTTAAAGTCCCCTGATCCTGCAAGCATCTCGACATTGATAATGATCTAACGGTATTTAAAAAAAATCTACTTTTGGCCTTCAGCTTAAATCCCAATATATATTTTGTATATCGGTAGCGGTATACATGAAAAATGTCCTCTTTGAGTCAGAATGGTTCTGGAACAAAATTCTGTCTGACCAGTATACCTTTGGTATACCGGATACCGCTCTCTTTATTACTTTTCCAACTGTAGGCCTAACATGCACTCAAACAAGCCACATTTGTCGCTTTCGACTTCTCAAACTTTTTGACATACAAATGATATTTGTAGCACTCCGAGATATTCTCTACATAACTTGGGTACCCCACCTCTTTATGATATCCCTTATAAACTTGTCTATGGATACTGTACTTATCATCTTGGAATTATAGTAACAACATTTACAGGAGATCAATTAGTGCATAAACCAATATTTTTGTCATCATTCATCGGCCTACAGAGCTAGTAGCCTTTACACTTCCCATTAAGTAAATAGTTAGGAAGAGTTTTGACGTACCCTTAATGTGAAAAAATGAAATTTCTTATTATCTATTCTACTATATAATGCCAAAAGTTATGCTTCACCGTAAAAAATTTATTTCCAAAAATACCTTTGCATGTATTTACTAATTAAAAATACACTTAAAACTTAATAGGGATAACTAGATAATTACGAGAGCTGTCTTTTAATATTCCTAAATAATATGTTGTATTTTTTGCTAATTGATATGTGCAAATATAACGAGTATTCCAATGCAAAATAGGATAATTTATTTTCAATAATATTAATACGATATTTTTTCCAACTTATATTTAATGCAAGTATCAGAGTCTTCTTGGAAGTTAAATAAGGTATAATAAAATGTCTTCTTGGCAATAATATTCTATTTCGGGAATCCAAAGGATGCAGATACACTAAAGCTGAATAATGAAGCTCCAACTTTCTCATGAATGCACAGTGCATTTACATGCAAGATGCAACCAATTTCTTGGAAGTTAATAAGTTAGAATATCATTAAGTAAAATGTGATGTAATAATACTACTTATTAAATCTTTTGATAAAAAATACATTCCCAATCCCCAAAATGTATGGGTGCTTTACTTTGTATAGAATGGATTGCTAGAGGGAGACTGGGTGTTTTTTTGCTTAGACTAACAACAAGAAAAAAAAAGCAAACTTTTATCTTCCTTTCACAAGGGTTCTTTTTATTGGGAACGCAAACGCAAAAACCATTCTCCCAAACCAAGAAGCTACGAGAGAACCAATTAATAACACACAAAACCAAATGTCAAACCACACATAAAAATCATACGCAGATATGAGCAATTTTTTACGTAAAAATTCCTTACAGGAAAAACAACAAGAGGATTTGGGTCTAACCCTGAAAAGCCTCCACTAATAGAATAAGAAATACACCGACTCCTTACAAAATTTACCGATCCAAATGGATCACCATAACTCTTTGAAATAGAAAATAGAACACAAACATACGAAGAACGGAGACGACGAGAAAAGAATTACCTGAAACCGATCTCCACTTCGAAATAGCCTTTAATCTCTTCCTCTCTCCTTCCAATATTGTAAAAGCATTCTTGACTCCTTTTGTATTATTTTTGAGATATATTTTACCATTTTGAAATACCTAATATATATAGCCTCAAACTCATAACTAGTATTCTTATTATATATAGGAATATCCAATCCAAATCCAAATCCAAATCCATTGAGATGTTCCTATTATATGTAGGAATACTCAATCCAATTCCGGTGAGGTATTCCTTTTATATGTCGGAATATACAATCCATATCTATTAAATTATTCATATTATATGTAGGAATACATAATCCAAATCCATGGAAGTATTCCTATTATATGGAGGAATACTCAATCCAACTCCGGAATATTTTTCACATAGGTTGGGAACCCCACCCACTCCAACAAATCCTCCCTTTCCTATTAAGTGGAAAAGCTCATCATATCGACGATCTGCCTACAGTACTCGAACTTTTCTTTAGTAGAACCTTCGTGAATATGTCTGCTCCATTGTCAACTATATCAACATTCTTAAGTGTCGCGTCCTTCTTCAAAACTATATCCTGTATCCAATAATACCGAGTCTCAATGTGCTTTGAACGACTATTAAATGTCTAGTTCTTCACAAGGTGGATCGTACTCTGGCTATCGCAAAGCAAGGTGTACTGCTCTTGCTTTAGCCATATTTCCTGTAACAGCTTCTTCATCCATAGCAATGTGCTATGCCTCTGTCGTCGATAAGGCAACTCACTTCTACAACAGCGGCTGCCGCGATACCGCTCCACCAGTAAACATCATCACATAGCCTAAAGTTGATCGTCTCATGTATATATCTCCATCCATATCATCGTCAGTATATCCGACTAGCTTTGGCTCGTCACCACCACAAGAATGTCTCCAATCGACAGTGCCCTTATACCCTAGAATCCACATGACCACACTCCAATGTACCCTCCCCGGATTGGAGAGAAACCAACTAACCGTACCAACTGCATGAGTGATGTCTGGCCTTGTGCACACTATGGCATACATGAGACTGAAGGACCGTGTATGGCAACTATAGAGGGGGTGAATAGAGTTAGTGTATGCAGTAGAATAAAATCACCTATTAAAAACTATATATCGTATAATTAGTAATCAACTACTAATTGTAAGTGAAGCAAATATATAAAACAGTTGTAGCTAGCAAAATAGATAAATATATGCAGTTGAGTTTAGAAAAGAGCAAACATAAACACCGAGATTTTATCCTAGTTTTCCTATGAGAGAACTAGTCCTGGCCCGAGAACTCTTGCTCGGAGTTGTATCCACTATAATCACCAATAGTAAATCACAAGCTCTAATCTGAAGGCTCTCTACTTCTTAGAACCACGAGATTTGATCTGAAGTCTCGTAACTTTACTTACTTGTGTTTGATACGAAGAGCATGCAGGTTTTAAACAGAAGAGGGGCTTCATGAACCAAGATAATATAACTCAAATAACTTCTAACTGAGATTGCACTTAGCACTTAGAAAGCTGAGGAGTTGATGTCACGCCACAGTACCAGAATATAGAGACAGACACGGCCAGCTACCCTATACAAGGTACTATACGTCGTACGGCAAGCACGGCTGTAACTAGACAAGTGGTGCATGCTATAATCAAGTCTCCTAGGGTGAAGAACTTCTATGTCTCAATTATTCAAAAAAGAAGCAATAATATAGAACATTTTAGAATAAGCAGTAAGGTATCCCAAATGCCACATCTGAATGTTCTTTAGAGATATGATGATATAGAATGATGTGCCAGATGTTAGATCAAAGTATACATGATAGTAAGTCACCTGCAATCAGAATATATACATTCATGTATGGAACTAGTGTCCAAATTTTTTGGCTAACAGGTATCGGTGGCTAAACGTCCACAAGATAAAATATACAATGACGAGTAGGGAAGAAGAAAATCCACTCGTTTTCCTTGGCAAATATGTTTCTTGTACGCGCCATAAGTTATGGAAAAGTATGCTAGATCCATGGGTGCTGGCTCAAAACCTGGCAATGCAAAACCAGTGGGATTAGACCCAAAATAGCAAGTACCACAAAGAAAGCATGAAAGGGAGAACCAAAAATCTAAGTAATAAATATATAATAATATATAATAGTTCTATTTCGTAACTTAGGTTCATGGCATATCCTAGCATAAAGGCCAAACCCTACAACCAAACAAGGACAAAGGTTGAATCTGTCATACTACGATATTCTATTTCCTAGGCTACTAACAGAATAAAACAATCACAACCAAGTCCAATTAATAAAATCGACCAATTACTTGTACGGCTTGTCATTTGTGGAGTTTGAGGTTATCTCATACTAATGCATAATAGGTATTCTCATATCACGTTATTGCCAAACACTAGCTAACCAAGCCAATATATAGGAACTTCATGAATTGCACCACTTCCCATAGGGCCACTGCGCTAAATTATGATATTAGCGGTTCTAATATTCTTATAGTGAAAGAGTGTCTCGACATTATTTATAATAGGTCAGATACTGCACCCTAATAAGGCGGATGATATACAGTATCTGTGGTGGCCAACCCACAGCGCACTAGAGTGATTCTTTATGGTAAGATTCATTGGCATGATCTTGGAATACCATTTTCTTCCAATGTTATTACCAATTTTAGTTACCTAATTAATCCTATATTGTTTTGAAATCTCAAGGCGTTGCCACATGAGAATTTTTCTTAAGATATCGTACAAAGTACTGGCACGCTAGATACGAATCCATGGAAGTTCAATCTTGATTCACTCGAGGTATATGCAATATTTAATAAATTAAAATCCTAGCCACGCATTGGTATTTAACTCGCATATCATGTTCGTGCTGAAGAAAAATATATTTATAGTATCACTCTTTAAGGAATTTGGAGACATTCTCAATGCACAACCCAAATGTAAATCAGTTAACACGTAACACGGTATGTCGTACCTCGATGCACATTTGATCATGAACATTATCAGGTAATAATTATATCAACACGGATACAATATTTGAGTCTAATTACCAATTTATTATTGGGTCACATGAATTTTGACCACATTATAACATGAATCTTATGTCATGCACAAAGTCGGTTAGTCAATATTCACTTAGTCTGGTCCACGCAGAACATCTTAATCAAACACATATTCATGCCATGTATGAATCCAATCTTAGCACAAGGTCATGTCTAGCATGACGTCTGGTTTCTAAGTTCATTCTTCCTTAGAATCATAACATAAGCAATACCAGGATCAGCCACATGGAGGATGATGAAAAATATTTAAAATAAAATAAGTGAACACATAATAAAAGTTCTACGTGCACGCATGGAGTCACTAAGGATAACACATACATAAAATTGTACGCGTGAAGGTCAGGCGCATGAACCAAACAAACGCATGCTCAGGGTGCCGCATAAAGTGAGGGGCGCATAAAGTCTCATGAAGTCATGGGTGCATAAAGTGTGTGAGCTACAAAGGGGTGGCGCACTTTGTCAAGTTAACCAACACGACGCAGTTGATAAAAGTGTACGAGTTAAAAAGGGGTGGCGCACTTGAGAAAAGTACGCAGGCAAAAATAATGCGTGCTTTCAAAGAAAGTGTGCAAACAAGGTAGCTAAACGATAAAACACACAATCCGAGGTCAAAGCTCGACAGTCGAAAAACTCGTCAGTTGTCACTTTCCGTTCTCGATATACGTATTTGGAACATATTTTATTTTAACATAGTTGCATGTGCGTGGAGACTAGACCCATTTTTTGGTTTAACCTTGTTCACGGTTCATTTTGTGGGTTGGTTCAAATCATGAGAACCCTTGATTCAACCCTCAACCCTGCTATATATAACCTAACATTTTCTCTCTCACTCTTCACTTCTTTATTTCTTTCTCTCTCTTAAGTTTTTTCTCCCATTTTTTATTAGAAAGTACACCTTACATGAGAAATGTTGAAACCCTCTATATTAATTAATTATTATATTCTTTGCATGATTTTAAATACATTTAGATCTTTGATTTTTTGGATTTTTGGGATGGATTAGTATAGATCTATGTTTTTAACTTAGACTTTTTTGGATTTTATGAGTTTTTCTTGATTTTGATCTATTAAACATGTATTTTTGAAAACAAGTTTTTGCTACATGATAGAGCTTCCAATTTTAAGCGTTTGGCTTTTTGTTCACTTGATTTGGACTTAGATGAGGATTTTATGGACAAAATAAAATTTTAGTTTTTAGAGCATTCGCCATGGCGAACCTGCTATTTGGAGAAGACGAAGTTTTCATGCGGCCAACAAGCTATGCAGTCGAGAGTGCTATGCAGCCTGAGATGCTATACGGCCTGAGATTTTGTCGCATACTGACCAGCATGCGTCCATCTTGTTGGATGCATTACTGCCATTACACAAGTTTTCTGAAGCTAATTCTTGAACTCCTTGTGTTTTTACTTGCTGAACAAATAAAAAATTTGTTGAGTCCAAAAAACCAATATGCAGCAACTAGAACATGCGACCACTTTCTTTGGAACGCATGACTCTGATTGTTTGGCACATATTTTTATGGTTTTGTATTTTATCTCTTACATTTTATGGCTTGTCACATCCATCACTTCAGTCACTTTTATTTGATATGTCCATCACTTCGGCACTTGTTCCAAGAAAGTAGACTTTTTTCGGAGCATGCGGCTTAGAGGAGCATGCAACCTGGGATAATATGTGGCCTGGGGCAGTATGTTGCTGATAGTCCATGCGACAACCATCTCATGCGCCAAGTTGTGCATGCAGCTTAGCCATTTTATTTAGAATTTTTCTTTGTTCTGAGTGGTTGGTCTTAATAACTGCTTGTGATTGATCCTAAGGAAGAATGGGCTTAGTAACCGACCTTGTGCTAGATATGACCATGTACTAGAATTGACTATGTCATAAAAGACTAACCAGCTATGTGCATAACATGAACTATGGGTCCCAATACGATAATGCTCATATGAACAATTATATGTTTGGTAATTCGACCCAATTTTTTTATTCATGCTAATACAATTACTACGTGCTATGTATACATGTGTTATAAATATGCACTGAGGTGTGATATAACTTGCTACATGCTATGAGATTACGTCTTTCGGGTTGTGCATCGAGAATGCCTCCTATACTATGCGTCATATGATATTATTATATTATTTTTCCACTATGGGCATGGTATGTAGGTCAACTACAAAAGCGTGGCTAGAACTTGATCGATTATTGCATCACGTTCGAGTGAATCCAGTTTGGGCTATCAAGTAATAAATTGAGTTCTTATCTAGCGTGGACCATACTACGGTATGACATATAGGAGGATTGATCATGTGACCACGCCATGGTATTCCTAACATAACCATATGGCTAATTTAGGCAACTAAACTTGGTAGAGCATTGGGAGGGATAAAATCTCGAGATCGTGCACATTAGCCACCTCAGACAACTGTCATGATGAACAAGGCTGACCCCCTTAGATATTGGTCACGTCCACACTAGTGGACGACAATATCCGAATACTTATATTATACATACATTCTATGTGATCTAGCACGGTATCCTTACAAGGGACCGGTGCATAATATACAAGTGCTATAGGATTTCTATGGCTCGATTAGTCCCGCTAAATATCTCACGATCTGAGGATTTCTCTTAAGCATCTAATCTAAGATAACTCAGACTCCAAAGTAGCAAGCCGTATAATCAATTGGCCGTTATATAACTGGAATTTGTTGTGATTTTATTATTCTGTTAGTAGTCTAGGGCTATTATGCTAAGATAAACTAGGGACCGAAACCACGACACATAACCTATATTCTACCTATCTATTGTTTTGGGTTTTGTTTCTTCATTTCATGCTTCCTTTGTGGTACTTGTTATTTAGGGCCTAACCCCACTGGTTTTGCATGGCCAGGTTTTGAGCCAGTTCCAAAGGATCCAGCTTACTTTCCCCTTCCTTATGGCGCACACCAGGCAGATGGTCACTGAAGGGTACGAGTGGGTTTCTTCTTCCATGCTCATTAATCATATATTTTACTCTTTTTGGACATTTAGCCACCAACACTTGTTAGCAGTAAATCTGGACATTTAGTTTCCTTTACATAATTGTAATTAATAAGACTACAGTTAATCATGGTCATGTACTTTGGCTACTCTATCATCTTTTTATTTTGCATAGTTGGTTTCCAAAATATTATGAAAGGGCATTTGGGATGCCTTACTTCCTTGTTATATATGTTCTAGGTTTACTGTTCATATTTGACTGATTGAGACATTAGATGTTCGTGTGACCCTAAGTGACTAGCTTGTAGTATGTACCCCCTTGTCTAGTTACAGCCGTGATCGTCGTACGACGTATAGTACCTTGTCCGGGGTTACTGGCCGTGTCCGTCTCCGTATTCTGGTACTGGGACATGACAAGGTTTTATTGGTGGCCCATACAGGTTTGAGTTTTCAGACTTGTGGGGTGTTATGGTCATAGGAGTCTCAATCAAACATATGCCTTTAAAATCCTGAATTTGTTCTTCTCGAAGCCTTGTTTCACTATCAAATCAATTATTTCGTTGATCCTTCTCGTCTTGTTCTTAATATTTTTTCCTTTCTTTAGGGTTTCTTCAGTTGCTGGAGCAGTAGACATGGTCGTACAGGGTTCTCCTGGGAAACAACGGGAGATAGCACCTGTTCAGAATTAGATTCAGATAGAGCCAGTAATTTAGTAAGCCGGCACAGTGGAACCAAAATTTGGACATATTGAGCAACCAACCCTTAAGATCCCCGTACTGAGTAGTAACAATAGTACCAATGGTACTTGATACATAGGCATTACTAGAGATCTTTATAGGAAGGATGGCTATACAAAAATATCATATCGCAGTGCAACAGCACCAGCAGTTTCAACAGCAATAATTGAATAACTTGTTAAGTCAGGTTTTGCAAACGGCTCTAGAGAGAGGCGGAAGGACTGATTCGGGGGCGTCGGTCAGATTTTTTTGACTTAACCCGAGATACTTTGACGGCATGGAGGATACCATCACTACAATGCATGGCTTCAAGACATTAAATTTATTCTGGTGGCAGCAAGAGTTCCGGATGATGTGCAAGTTGACTAGGTCCGACTGCAGCTTCAGGACCTTGCTCGTGACTGGTGGGTTTCAGTGGAAGTCATCTTGAGGCATCCTATCTCTTAGGATAATTTTAAGACTTGATTCAGGGCTTAGTGCTTTGGAGTCATCGCACAATATGAGCTCTAGCAGAGGTTTATCGGTCTCAAGTAGGCTGGTAGAATAGTAGATAGATATATAGCAGAGTTCTGCAGGCTAAGTAGATTTGTTCTGACTGTGGTGGCTACAGAGTCGGACAGAGCGATGAGGTTCCAGCAGGGGCTTCACCTGGAGATTCTATAACTGGTAGACGGATATGACTACCAGACTTATAAAGAAGTATTGATAACAGCTTGAAGGCATGAGCTTACCATGCAGAGGTTGTCAGCAAGGACAGGAGGCCATAAGAGGTCTCATGCTCAAAGTGGAGGAGGAGGTGGAGGAGTACCCCAAACGTCATTAACATCACCTGGTGTTTGTATCCATGATTCAGTACCATGGTCTCACACCCCAGTCCCAAAATACGTAGTACTAGGACACGTAAGCATGCTAACCGCATGGATATGGCAACTCCAATATATGGAAACCAAAACCCATACGTACGCTGTAATATGAATATGAAATCCACAAGTGGTATAAATCTATCACAAGTCACAGGGTATCACTAAATCTCATCCACAGAAAATTGAACATAATTAAATAACCAATATCTATGAAACTAGATCTCAATACAAAGTATCTAAAAATGGTAGTTTGATGGAAACAAATCCACTACCAACTAGAATATATAAGTGCAACATGACAAACACAATATAAGAATATCAACTAACAATCTCGGGGCTCGAAGAGAAGACCTCCTTGCAAATATAAGTAACCAGTCCGGATGTACGCTCCTGCGAATACTCATGACATCTACTCCTGGAAAGGGACCAGGTCCTCAGAGGGACATAACAAGATACATAGAAGCATGCCAATAAAGCACTTAAATAAATATTCAATGAGTCGCCTAACCGTCTAAGTTAATGCAGTTTAAGAACAACTTTCCCAACGCGTGGGCTATCTAGCTAAAATGTGATTAGCATGGTTCTTTTGGAGATCCAGGGGACTACTAAGCATGTCATCTTTTGAACGGTAGAGGCCGCCTGATAATATATAATATATAGTGGTCATCACCACCCGTTTCTCCGGCGGAGAATTCGGGCGAACAAGGAAAAAGTGCAAAGGAGCCCACACGCCTTACTTGTTATTCTCCCCACCCCATGCTCTAAGCATGTCACATCCATGACACGGTAATACCTCTAATAACTGCCAAGTCTACTAGCATGCAAAGTTTCTAACAACAGTTATTCCTAACATACGACCCACACGTATAAGAGGCCAAACCCTGCACGCAAGTCCGTGATCTATATGAGACTCACAACTTGTGTAACAACTGTCTTGACAAATAAAACCTAATGATGCTTCATGATAATGGGGTGGTCTCATAAACAAGGTCAATGCATATACATAATAAACACATATTACGACGACACCGTCGTTGCATCCAAGTTTCCTTGGACGCGGATTTTATATAGCAGTTAAAATATATGAACTAAAGATAGAAAATAAAGATGCATGCAACATATAGAGTATGAATAACAGTACAATGGCAAGGTATACTTGTCTGGCAAGAGAGCTACAAAATATAACTTCTAGATGTCAAACACTAAGGGTCAGAAACTATGGCCTTAGAATGAACGTCTCCGGATGCTGAAATAGACATCACCAACTTTCCCAGAATAAGCGAAATAGCTAGAAAATACTACCCTTTCGTCCAATTTGGACATAGGAACAAAACGGTAATTTCGGGTCAAAGTGGGGTCCACATGTGGCCCACTTTGTACCAAAAAGCGTGCCAAGGATAAAGGTCTCTAAATGGGACAAATTATTGGTCAAACAAACTCTAACTATCAGTACGAACTCAACGGTATGTCCAAATATAGATTCCGGTGAGCCGGACATAATTTCGCCCAAAAAGTCAACCGTAGGGCCCGCCAATAGGCGACTTGGTCAACTGTCTTAGAATTATGTGAAAATTGGGTCACAGGACCAGCGCGATACCATGAGTCTAGTGGCACAAGTTTTGTCGCATTCTGACGAGAGTACACTAAATACGCAGGGCTTTTGCAAAAGTTACGACACGGGGGATTTTCTACGGATACGGGCTGATTCTGACACACACACACGTCCGAATCAGTTTTCGTGAAATCCCACTTGTCCGGGTATATCACGCGCACATTTTGGTACACTTGGTACACAACGGGGTGGCCCCATTTGGCGGGGAGCGTTCCGTATCGAAAATTTTGGAAATTGCCAAAAACAGGTTTTTGGGATTTTTAACTTGATTTAATTCAGCATACATCAAATAATAAAAGATTATATTTGAAAGGAATTAATCTAGGTCAGGTGATCTTCGCATACCAAAAAAAAAAACTAGATTCAAATCTCTGTGGTGAGAGATATGAGTCCGTGAACATGGATAGTTACCGTAGTTTTCGACGATCCCAAAAGTTATCGTTTTTCTCCAACTTGGTCGCTATTTTTGCCTAGGGTTACGCGCTGTTCGAGATAAACTAACACACAGTATTGGAAGGGGGTTAATTCGTGTACATACCGATGAAGACGGGGTCGAGTTTGGTAGAGCGATGGAGCGGGAAACTATGCTGGAAGTTGGGTTGCTGTAGTCAGATTCTGCGGCGTTCTCGCGCGATCCCGCGCGATCGCCCAACCGGCCGGCCGGTCGGCGGTGGCTACGAGTGCATGACGGCGACTTCCCAGGGTGGCGCGGCACTGAGTGTGGGGTGAATGGATATGTTAGGGATAGGGTTATGCAATAGTATTTAATATATATATGTATAAAGAGAGCAGGGGGGTTTATACGCGCGCTCGGTTTTGCTAGATGCGGCTGCTGCTGCTGCTGAGTATAGTTTCAACGCGGCCCGATTGCTGGGTTTTGTTAGATAACGGGTTGGACTTGGGGCTAGCGGGTTTGGGTTAGTTTATAGGGTTTTGGGTTTAAACCATTTTATTTTTTTTTATTTTTTTTATTCTCTTTCTATTTTATTTTCTAATTCTTTTCTATTTCTATTCTGTATAATAAGCATTAAATATATATATATATATGTATATATATATATATAGAAAATTCTAGAAATTATAATAGTGCATACCATTAAGCTATCAACTGTCCATAGGGTCTCCTACATGGAATAAATTATAAAAAAATTATAATTGCTCCATAAATTCCCTAAATGCACAAACACCTAAAATATAAATTAAATAAATCTATTTTCTCGAATTAGCTACTAATTACTATAATTTTATTAAATAATTAATTAAAAATAGTTAATACGGTTTTTAGAATTAGGGGTTTTACATTCTACCCAACTTATAAAAATTTTGTCCTCGAAATTAAAACGAAGCCACGATAGAAAGTCAAGGATGGTCTAAGATAGAGATTACAACTTATTCTGTACCTTCATCCATCCTAACTACAATGATTTTCTAATTGTCATGGGGATGTTTAGAGGGCCATAAATTGTATTGTTTAAAATGCAAGACTAGGTTTAAATGAGGGACGATGTTTCGCGTTTGCACATTCCACAAATTCATGGAGAAGATTCATATGAACAAAAAATAGGTTTCTTCATGTGTCATGACCAATGTTGTGGACACCTTAATGCACTTTTGCATAAAAGTGCCCAACAATTGGAAAATCGCACAAAGATAAAAATTGGATTAATTCAATTAAAAATAATACGCAGGGTGTCATTAAATTAATTAGAAGTACATGGGACTAACATTAGGTGGGACACAAGTGTCTTGGACATAGAGGGCTTAGGAAAGAATATTATGAAATTTTGGGTTACACGAAATGGGTCGAGATTGTGTCTCTAATTTCGATTGGAACGCACAAGGATACAAAGTTAGAATTTTTTTTGAATTAAGAAATAACGTTCGCGACGAATGTTATGTGACTTAAATGTAGTACAAGAGAGCTTAATTATAAGTTACACAAAGGTCAGAATAGAAGGCGGCCACATATAGGACAAGGGTGTGAGTTTGTAGGTAGACAATGGCTAGTGTAGTGTTCTAATTATTGAAGCAATGGTAAGGTGCACTATGTGATATAAATATTACAAAATTAAATAAAATACAGTGTTCTATTTCTAATTGGATTCAAACTAGCTCTAGTTTCTCTTTCTAAGCCAAGTAGATCTAAATTTTTTGGGTGAGGGGGTTTATAATCTACCCAACTTAAAAATAACTTTGTCCTCGAAATTAAAATATGGCATAATTTGTTAATTCCTTCACAATCGTATATAAGGTCAGTCAATCGCGATCTCTTCCAAAATTATAAATAACAGAACATATTCAAATCCATCACACTTACTTCAAATTAAATTAACTATTATTTAAATCAAAGTTCAATATCTCGTACTATCTTCTCAATTTTTTATTAATCAATCATCCAATTATAGTTCAAATCTATATGACATCCCACATCAAAATTTATATCATATCTCCAACTATCATAATCTCCTTTAGAAAACAAATTTTAATCCAATATTATTCCTATTTTTACTTATGAATTTTAGAATTCTTTAAATTTTAGTTTCAATTTACATCCTCAATATTTCAAATATTTAATCCAACAATCAAAATTTAACTTTTAATTCAAATCATCAAATTATAAAAAAATTATATCTACTTCACCAATTGTTTATTCCTAGAATTCTATATTTATCCTCAAGGTTTTAAATCGATGATTCAATCTTCCACATTCAAACTTCAAATCATGTGCTCAAGGTATAAATATTTGGTCCTCACTATTAAGACTTCAAAATTCATTAAATCCTCATCATCTTAGTCATTCTTAAATATTTCTAAAATTAAAATGGCTTAAATCTCTCAATTTAATCTTACTTGATCGTTTGATCACAATCAAATAAGCACCTCAAGTTGATAATGTGACTTCTACCCAACTTAGAATTTATCTATCTAGCACACAAGGCAATACATTTAAGAAAGATATTCCTCAATTTTTACTCATGTTTATTCAATCCTCAAACTTCAACACCAAATGTATCATATACGATATGCCCTTAATCAATTGTAAAAGTTAGTCACCAAATAATGCAATTGGCCTATAGGGTATATCTAGTACTATCAATGTATCAAACTTATACAAAGCACGAGGTTTCGTCTTTCCGAAATAGGGGAAGACGGAGAACAATAATGAAGAGTTCAAGGGGGAGGTAATAGAATAGAAGTATGGGGATCAAAGCATTTTTAAAGAATTCAAATGGGGATTATCAAGGCAGTTGTGGATTAAAATCTTATTTTGGTAATTCCTTTTAACATGCTCATATCCGTACAGTTATGCAACTGATATGATCTGCTCAGACATATCTAGAGGGCAAGTACATTCGTCTAAGAAGCTAAGTCAATTTTTATCTCAATCCACGTAAAGTAGTTATGCGAAGGGCGAACCAAGCGCACTAAGGTTAGCTAGACCTTAATACACTGATCCTGAAATGTATTAGTGTGGGTCCCCCAATAATACATATGTCATGAACAAGATCGATAAAGAATAAGCTTACAAAAACTAGGCTATAATAGCAGCATAAGTCAAGGTAGTACAACAAATATAAATACGCTGGATTATGATGAAAGAAGGTACATAATAATTCAAGTTCACAAAGAAGATAAGACTCTATAATCTCTACAGTTGTCATACTAACTCCTTATCGAAGTCGCTAGTCGACCAAATAGGGTATGGGTCTCTAAATTCTACAGTCTGAATAAACACTATCGTCTTTATGCTAGCACACAATTGATGTCATTTAGTTATACTTCATCAATGGGTCAAGAGGACTATGGGATACTATGTTGTGACATACTACCTAACTTAAAGCAATAAACTAGTACTGTAATTGCCTTGAGGGGATTCTACAGAATAACCTGGTCCTTGTAAATAAAGTAGAACTCTTATTAGGGTACACGAGGAAAAGATCTTGGTATTTATTAGGGTATCCTATTACATTATATAGGTCATGGTCATCTTTAGTCTTAACCATAGTGCTCATAGAACAAGTGTTAATACTAAGAATGGAAAAGTTACTAGCCTTCAAAGGGAAAGAGGATATAACCTATATTGAGGTGGGGTACAAGTTACGTAATTTGAAAACTAAGGGATACTCCTCAAGTCACAATCTACAAGAATAACTTAAAACTATCAAGTTCTAACTACCAGCACATGAATTCAAATTTCAAGATTATAACTATAACCTTAGAAACTATATATCCTAACATAGAATAAAATTACTCGGTCTACAATCAGAACGGTTAGGTGGCACGAATTAAAAGATGAAGGAAAAAAACGTAATTAGTCGTCGTACAATAGCGAGCGCTAAGGGTTTAGAGGAACAAGTCATAAAACTAAATAGAAAGACTCTAGATAATGTTATGGTTTTGTAAGGGAAGGTGGTTGCTAATATCTGTGTTTGAGGTATGATCAAGAGAAATATTCTAGTCATCCCCCTTGGCTTCCTAAGATACTGTTCTACTAATATCAAGACAAGAAGCTAAAGTTGTAGTTCTCTACTACTATCTCACCATGAAAAGCTAGGTTAGTCCTAATATTTAACCTTGGATTTCTATTGGTTCCTCAATACTAGGGTCAAACACTATGATCAATTTTAAACTAATCCTAGTAGTGTTTATACTACTCTCAAGTCTTCATAAATACATCAAGGGGTAATGGTAAACCAATCTATAGATAAGGGATGCTAGAGTTCACGGGATTGTGAGGAATGCTAGGGTTCCTTAGGTATTCTACTCAGTGATGTGTCAATATCCTAGTTGTACTTTTAATTTGAAGGTTACCCTACTTATTATCTAACAACAGGGACTTCTATATTCTAGGAGGGGCTATACTCAAGGAACTATTAGGAAAGCACATGAATCAAGCAGGATACAATTATTTAAATAGAATGGATTGGAAGAAAGGTGAGTCATAGTCAGATGTGGATGAGATCCTATACTCTAATCCTATTTGTAGGCTTGCTGGGTACAGTAACGTAACCGAGATAATATGCTCTCGACCTGCATGGGCCACCACAAAAACATGTCACGCTCCAGTCCCAAAATACGTAGGACTAGGAAACGTAAGCATGCCAGCCGCGTGGATATGGAAACTCTAATATATGGAACCCAAAACCCATACGTACGCTGTAATATGAATATCAAATCCACAAGTAGTATAAATCTATCACAAGTCATAGGGTATTACTAAATCCCATCCACAGAAAATTGAACATAATTAAATAACCAATATCCATAAAACTAGATCTCAATACAAAGTATCTAAAAATGGTAGTTGGATGGAAACAAATCTACTACCAACTAAAATATATAAGTGCAACATGACAAACACAATATAAGAATATCAACTAACAATCACGGGGCTCGAAGAGAAGACCTCCTCGCAAATATCAGTAACCAGTCCGAATGTGCGCTACTGCGAATACTCATGACATCTACACCTAGAAAGGGACCAGGTCCTCAGAGGGACATAACAAGATACATAGAAGCATGCCAATAAAGTACTGAAATAAATATCCATTGGGTCGCCTAACCGTCTAAGTGAATGCAGTTTAAGAACAAATTTCCCAACGCGTGGGCTATCTGGCTAAAATGGGATTGGCATGGTTCTCTTGGAGATCGAGGGGCCTATAAAGCATGTCATATTTTGAACGGCAGAGGCCGCCTGATAATATATAATATATAGTGGTCATCACCACCCGTTTCTCCGACGGAGAATCCAGGTGAACAAAGAAAAAGTGCAAAGGAGCCCACACGCCTTATTTTTTGTTCTCCCTACCCCATGCTCTAAGCATGTCACATCTATGACACGATAATACCTCTAGTAACTGCCAAGTCTACTAGCATGCAAAGTTTCTAACAGCAGTTATTTCTAACGTACGGTCCACACGTACAAGGGGCCAAACCCTGCACGTAAGTTCGTGATCTATATGAGACTCATAACTCGTGTAACAACTGTGTCACGGCCAATGAAACCTAATGATGCTTCATGATAATGGGGTGGTCTCATAAATAAGGTCAATGCATATACATAATAAAAACATATTACGACGACACCGTTGTTGCATCCAAGTTTTCTTGGACGAGCATTTTATATAGCAGTTAAAATATATGAACTAAAAATAGAAAATAAAGACGCAAGCAACATATGTAATATGAATAACAGTACAATGGCAAGGTATACTTGCCTAGCAAGAGAGCTGCAAAATGTAACGTCCAGATGTCAAACACCTAGGATCAGAAACTATGGCCTTAGAATGAACGTCTCCGGATGCTGAAATAGACATCACCAACGTTCCCTGAATAAGCGATATAGCTAGAAAACACTACCCTTTCGTCCAATTTGGACACAGGGGCAAAACAGTAATTTTAGGTCAAAGTAGGGTCCACATGTGCCCCACTTTGCACCAAAAAGCGTGCCAAGGATAAAGGTCTCTAAATAGGATATTTTATAGGTTTAAAAACTTTAAATGTCAGTACGAACTCAACGATATGTCCAAATGTGGATTTCGGTGAGCCGGATACAATTTCGCCCAAAAAGTCAACCGTGGGGCTTGCCAATAGGCGACTTGGTCAACTGTCTCAGAATTGCGTAAAAATTTGGTCACATGACCAGCGCGATACCACGAGTCCAGTGGCACAAGTTTTGTCATATTCTGACGAGCGTGCACTAAATGCGCAAGGCTTTTACAAAAGTTACGACACGAGGGAATTTTTATGGATACAGGATTATTCTGACACGCACACGCGTCCGAATCAGTTTCTGCGAAAGCCCACACGTTCGGGTATACCGCGAGCACATTTTGGTACACTTGGTACACGACGGGGCAGTTCCGTTTGGCGGAGCGTGCTCCGTATCACAAATTTTGGAAATTGCCATAACAGGTTTTCAGGATTTTTAACTTGATTTAATTCAGCATACAGCAAATAATAAAATATTGTATTTAAAAGAAATTAATCTAGGTTAGGTAATCTTCGCATACCAAAAAGAAAAACTAGATTCGGATCTCTATGGTGAGAGATACGAGTCCGTGAACATGGGTACTTATCGCAGTTTTCTGCGATCCCAAAAGTTATCGTTTTTTGCCAACTTGGTCGCTATTTTCGCCTAGGGTTACGCGCTGTTCGAGGTAAACTAACACATAGTATTGGAAGGGGGTTAGGTCTTATACATATCGGTGAAGACGGGGTCGAGTTTGGTCGAGCGATGGAGCAGAAAACTATGCTGGAAGTTGGGTTACTTTAGTCAGATTCTGCGGCTTTCTTGCGCGATCCCGTACGATCGCACAACCGAGCGGCCGACGGCGGTGGCTACGCGGTGCCCGGTGGCGTCTTCTCAGGGTGGCGCAGCGCTGAGCGTGGGGTGAATGGATAGGTTAGGGTTAGGGTTATGTAATAGTATTTAATATATATATATAAAGAGAGCAGGGGGGTTTACACGCGCACTCAGTTTTGCTAGATGCGGCTGCTGCTGCTGAGTTTAGTTTGAACGCGGGCCGGTTGCTTGGTTTTTTTAGATAATGGGTTGGACTTGGGGCTAGCGGGTTTGGGTTAGTTTATATGGTTCTGGGTTTTGGGTTTAAACCATTTTAATTTCTTTTTTTTATTCTTTTATTCTTTTATCCTCTTTCTATTTTATTTTCTAATTCTTTTCTATTTCTATTTTAATTAATAAGCATTATATATATATATATATATATATATATAATTCTAGAAATTATAATAGTGCATACCATTAAGCTATCAACTGTCCATAGGGTCTCCTACATGGAATAAATTACGAAAAATTTATAATTGCTCCATAAATCCCCTAAATGCACAAACACCTAAAATAAAAATTAAATAAATCTATTTTCTCTAATTAGCTACTAATTACTATAATTCTATTAAATAATTAATAAAACTAGTTAATACAGTTTTTAGAATTAGGGGTTTTACACGCGAAGGATGGCAGTTTCAACAGTGGCAGTACCAGCTCATCAATAATCGAGGTAGCAATAATAATAACAACATTAACAACAACAACAACAACAAAATTGCCAGGAAGCACCGGTTGGTTGCACCTACTGTGGCAAGGGAGGCCATACTTGAGACATGTGCAGAGCGGCAAATGGGCTTTACATAAGATGTGGTGATCCTGGCCACAAGATTGTCAATTATCCGATAATGCAGAGGCAAGGAGGGCCAGTCCAACAATTTTTGGAATTGCCATCACTAGGGGCTGTACAATACAGAGGACCAATGGTAGTAGCAACTATTGACGCAGGCACAGATGTTTCCGGCACTGCTAGTATCGGCATTGCCAGTACTAAAGACTCAGCGTCAACTATTGAGGCAGGCAAAGATGTTCCGGCAGAGGGACCAGTAGTAGGGTCAGCAGAGGCCAAAACAACGTATCCAAGAAGACAGCAGCAAGGAGCGCAAGAAGGCTAAGGACAAGCATTCACTTTGTCCCTGGAGGAGGCTGTGGCATCAGGTGATATAGTGGCAAGAAAATTTATGTCGCATCTTTTCCTGCAATTGTATTATTTTATTTAGAAGCTTCACACTCATTTGTATCTGCATAATTTGTGACATGTATTGGATTGGAGTTCGGGGCATTGTAAGAGAGGTTGAATATAATCACTTGTATTGGGCTCGTAGAAGTTAGTAGAGTATGTGTAGTATTTCCAATCATAGTGTTCAGGCGTTTATTACCCTCCAAGTTGATCGAGTATCCTATGAGTAACTTCGACGTAGTTCTAGGCATGGACTGGCTAAGAGACAGTATTCTATGATAGATTGCCAAAGGGGTAAAGTGTTATTTAGTATCCCAGGTGCGGAGGATTTTGTCCTTGAAAGAATCGTGAGGGACCTACGTGAAGACCGAGTTATAGCAGTAGTAGTAGAAATAGTAGAAGAAGAATAGTTTCCCCGGGTAGCCCAAGAATTTCTAGATGTATTTCCTGATGAACTTTCAGGTTTACCCTAGTAAGAGATATGGAGTTATGTATAAAGTTGATCCCTAGAATAAGGCCAATATCTTGTAAAGTTTACCAAATGGAACTATCAGAATTAGATATACTATACCAGAATATAGAAGAGCTGAAGGCGAAGAAGTTCATTCGGACCAGTAGGTCAACTTGGGGAGCTCTAGTGGTTCTAGTGAAGAAGAAGGATGGATCATCCCGGTTATGTATCGACTACAGACAGCTGAATGTGAGACAGTGAAGAACAAGTATCTATTACCAAGAATCGATAATTTGTTTGATCAATTGAGCAAGGCTAAGATTTTTTCAGCAAGTGTGAGAAACATGAAGAACATCTTCGGAAGTGTAATCTCCGTATCCTAAAATTCTAGCTTAAATATTATTTTTAAGTTAATTTGGGGCTAGGGAGATTTTTCTATAATTTTTAGTAAATTAAAAACTAGTAACACTAATTTTCTAGGACTTTTAAGAATTTATTTTCGATTTAAACTTACTTAAAAATATTCCAAACTTTTATTTTAGGTTCTAAATAATCAAATATATTTTCTAGAATTTTCTGTGAATTTTTAGCATTTATTTTGATTTAATTAGGGAAAACAGAATTAAAAACTATTTTTTGAAAATAAAAATCCAAAAAGTAATTATTTCTGCCCAATAAGCCAGTAGGGGCCCACCCGTCAGCCTCTCGCATCCAACTGAGTGGGACCCGCCTATCAGCGACCGCGGGGTGGGTATGGTGCAGCGAACCGAGCCGAGCCGAGCCGCATCCTAGTCCGAGTCGGACAGAGTTGTGCCGAGCCGCGTCAAATTCTGACCGTTCGATCTGAGCGGACAGCGTCGGATGGTTTCCACATTGCACTCCTTTGACCCACGGCTCCCTCTCTCCCCTATATATATAATAGTTAGGTTATTAATTTCTAGGGTTTTTCTTTGAGCCAAATTTTGGAGAATTGCCATATAGGGTTTCTTCATCTTCCAGAAGCCATTCTGCATAGCTCCGAACTCCAAATGAGGTCCAGTTTCATGCGTTAGAATGATATTGAGGTTAGATTTCTGATTATATAAAATTTTTTTACGAAATCATGAGTATTAAATTCTAGAAAATTGGTAGAGCATAGCATGTCCGAAAATGGACGTGTCTCAAGTTTTTTTGATTTCGGGAGAACCAGGAATCAGAATCATGAACCGTTTGAAGTTTCAGAAAGCTAAGGATGAGATCATTGACATATATATATTCTCCGAATTTAATTCGAAATATTTATATACTGTTAATTCTGTAGAACTTCTAGGTTAGAATTTAACCATCGGTGCACAATACAAAATTTGTATGTGACATAATTTCCAAACAAATTTGAATTCGGACGAGCCATAAATACCAACATTTTTTTGATGCTGAAATCTACAGGAAATCATGCATAAAAGTCAAGTTTGTGTCGGTTGACTTTTTGGTCAACAGATCGCCTCGATTTGCGTGCCATGAGTCTCGAATTGATAAAATTCGGTTTCTTTAGACAAAATATAGAAATTAACCTAAAAATTAGAATAATAAGATTAGAATAGAATTTTAGATTAATTATTCCAGAATTAAATAAATTATCTTTTGACATGGTAAATTGTAATACATAGGCTATTTGGACTGTGACTTGGACTCTGATTCATACCAGCTAAGGACCACAGGTGAGTATATTCTCTGATAGTTTCTTATTTATGATATCCTCTATTTTCATTGTAACTAGTATAAATATTCATATTTCTTTACATGATGGTTACATGGATTGGTATATCCGGATCTCGTTATAAGATGTTATTCCTTATTCATGGTATCTTGTACAAGTCTTGTTTTATTGTTTATCTTGTACATGTACAGACACAGATTCTCGAGAAGAGTCACGATCTTCTTGGGGAATCCCGTGCCATAGCGTACCATGGTTGGATCTACTATACCAGTCGGGGGTGCGGAGTATTTTAGTGCAGATATGTGATCATACCCTTCATGTACAATTCTTGTTCTCATGTTAGTGTTGGTCATACACCGCACGTATGACTAGCCAGGACCATACTCGTGTACAAGTTCCCAAGCTGATCACATGTTAAAGCTAGTACTCACACACTTAGTTATAGTATTCTTGTTCATTGACATATTGTTCCTTCCCGCATTTATTTACAGTATTTCCAGTATTTTTTTTATTGTATATCTCTCGTACATGCATATGCATCTTGTATATTTTTATCTATTTACTGCTACATAGTTTATATCATTGATGTAGAACTGCTGTTAGAGGTGTACTTTGCTCCAATCCTGACTGGATATTTTTTCAAACTGTGACATAGAGGACTTGTTTCCGGCATACTTGGAGATTTAGATGTTATGGATTGCAGGTTAGATTATTTATTATTGTTTAGACTTGTCTTGTATTATATATATTTTCTTAGACATCTTATCGTGCTTTAGTCTCTGTGATTGAGTATTCCATATTATTTGTGATATCTGCGTCTCCTTATGGAGTTGGATACTCTTGTGAGAGTGATTAGCTAGTATTGTGACCTAGATAGCGTTCTACCGTTGATGCTGCGGCGTAGGCTGGACGTACCTACGCTCTCGTGCCCCCTATACCGGGTGCGGATGGTGACACATTTTTAGTTATGGCCCATGCAGGTCAGACTTCGCAAGTTATGCGATATCGTGGTAGTGCGACGTCTTAATTATACTACTGCGTGCCTGCGATAGGATACTGGACATCGAATACTAGGATGAGAGAGGATACTCAATCATAAACTCTTGAGAGATTCCTGGGACAACCCTTGATAATATTATTATAAATTCTAATTTAAATCTTTCCCTTGTTTTCGTCCGTTCTTACATGTTGTTATTGAAATCGATTCTTGTTGTTAATTCTTGGTATCGTTGTTGAGTTTTGATTTTATAACAAGATAAATTTTATGGACTAAAATTTACGGTATCATCTGATGACATATATTGATGAGAACAGTGAGAAGGTAAAACGTCTTCTTTCGTTATGGAGCTTAGAGTTTATCGCAGCCACATTAGCTGTCATGGTGGAAACGTAGAAACCTAACTTCGGATGTACATATCTTAGTTATGAATTTAGAGTTTATCGTAGCCATATCGGTTGGCGTGGCAAGGATTCTAGATGACGTGATTATAGAGTTGTATACCTTAGTTATGGAACCTATCGTTTATCGCAGCTATGCTTACTGGCATGGCGAGAATTTTGAGTGTTATGATTTTGGACAGATGTGTATGATTATCAAGTTATATCTTAAATTGGTTCTTAAAGTATCATCTCAAAACTTATCCACTTCTATTATTTTAGGACTTTGTTCCATCGCTTCTTTTCTTTACTAGCAGTAGAAATGCCTTCAGTCCTTAATCCAGTTCCTTTTTGAGCTTCTTTTCTTTAAGGATTCTATGTTAGTATGATAATTGGTGACTTGCAATTAGGTTTGTGTGTCGTATCAGTGTTGACTGCTGAGAATATGACTTATGAGTTTGTAAGTATTTCTTGGTTGGACATGTGAGCAGTAGACATTAATCTAGAGATAACCGTAGCATAGTACCTTATAGCAATAGTTCTATCATAGGTGCCAGTACAGTTAGTATTGGTACTATAGGTAAAAGGGAGAGTAAAGAGTATCATTAATGGTTCCAAGAGTTAGTATCAAAGTCAGCATGCCAGTTTTGGATAGTCATGAATTCATGAAGTTGGGTGATCCATGTAAACAAGTAAGTATCGAGAAAATTGTATTAAAAATTTATGGAGCATAATATTCAATTTGATGGTTGATACTTGGGTGTGTCAAGAGTAAAGAAATGTATATGCATAAAAGGTATTAATGAGTGTTCCATGGGTAAAAAAATATATATATATCAAGATTGGTAATGGAGGATATATAGTGTATCACTGATTAGTATGTAAAAAATTTAAGAGAAAATACATTACATCAATCGAGATATGGAACCATATACCTGCCCTTAAGATTGAAGTGAAATATAGGTGTTACAGAAAGTACAAGTGATCGTGAGTTCTAATAAGTTTGATGAGGTGATCTAATGATAAAGCTAGTGTTACCATACCAAGAGTACTAATGTTTTTATATCGAGGATTAGTTGAGCAAGGTGCTAATAGCAGTAAGTACTTTATGTGATAATAATTAGATTGGTGTATCAATTAATATAAATAGAAAATCATTGGAGAAAATATGTGTGATGATAACTTTGATCATTTGGAAGTAATATTGCAAGTAATCCAGGCAGTGCAAATTTTAGTACATAGTTGAGAGTTGTAGACAATTGGTGTATTTGTGTGCACCTTGAGTATTAGCGACTGTGAGTATTTATATGTATACTTGTGGATTTAAATTTATAATTTGAAGATTGGAAATAAATTTCAATTTTTAAGATTTTTTGAGGACTTGAGATTTTATGTTATTAAAATTTTTTGAGGATTCAAATTCAATTCAATAAACATAGTTAAAGCTATAAAAAAATTTATAAGTGATTAAAATTTTATTTCGATATTTCAGTATTTGACTTTTGAGAAAAGTATATGCATTTTATTTTAAATCTTTCGAGAAGTAAATTTTGATAATTTTATTTTGAGGATAAAATTTTATGGTGGGTAAGAAATATATATTAGTATATGAGTGGATGAAGTGCATGTGTAAGGATATGTTGGCTTGAGCATGCCTGAGACGGCACTGCAAACTGACTTGGGTGTCCATCTAGAGTTGTATTAGAATGATTAGTACTTAGTATGGTGTGTTGCACTTTGTGTGCCCTTGAGTGATAAGAAAAAATAGTATAAACAATTGTAGTAGGTAAGAGAACTAGCATTGGGTGTGCTTGTAGTAGAAACAGTGGTACCTAAAGGGATACAGGTATCAAACTTTGGATGCATCATTAAACCTATGTTTGTATTAGCAGGTTCTGTTATGTTCTGTTCTTTCCTCATGTTCCTTTTTTCGTCTTTTGATTGATTGATCCCTTAGTACCGTAGCTTGTATCCATGATCCTCTTGCTAGAATATAGTTAGTAGTAGACCCCGACAGAGACTGCAATACTATGACAAAAAAGACCATGACCATGCATGTTTTCCATAGATTGTATGTTGTATGACTGTAGGTAGAATTTTCTTAGACTTTGATTGTTGGGGGTTTGACCATAGTGAAGAATTAATAAAAAGGTTATGATTTGACAGAGAGAGACAATATGCCTTAAATTTTGAGGATAAATATTTATTTAAATGAAGAGAGTTGAGAATTTAATATGGTAGAATTGACGATTTTGTTAAATCATTGATTTTATGAAGATTATGATATGATTGAATTTGTCATTAAATTTTCGTAGAAATTAAGAAGATTATCATTATATTTATTTTATTGTAAGATATGAAATTAAAAATTTATATTTTGAATGTTGCATTTGAAGATCTTGTAAGTATTATATTGTTTGAGTATGATGTGGAAAAAGAATCGAGGAGTAAGATCATTAACTGATTAGTGTTTGAATTCAGTTTTTGGTATGCGATTTTTAAATTTTATAAATAAGCATTGATTGGATTTCAATTAGAGGATTGAATATTAAATTCTTGCATTTCGTTATTAACTTAAAATTTTGGAGGAGATTGTGATAAGAATGGAATTTGATTTTATATTTAAAAATTTTCAGGAATATGATATTTATAGAATTTTGAGAAATATTGTGAAATAAAAATATGGATTAGTTCATGATTATATTATTTGATGAATTTAGTTTTGATGGTAATAAATAAATAAATAAAATAATTAAGGATTTTAAATTTTGAGGACAAAATTTTTGTAAGGTGGGTAGACTTGTGACCTCCGTATCCTAAAATTCTAGCTTAAATATTATTTTTAGGTTAATTTGGGGCTAGGGGGGTTTTTCCATAATTTTTAGTTAATTAAAAACTAGTAACACTAATTTTCTAGAACTTTCAAGAATTTATTTTAGATTCAAACTTAATTAAAAATATCCCAAACTTTTATTTTAGGTTCTAAATAATCAAATATATTTTCTAGAATTTTTTGTGAATTTTCTGATTATGTTTAGCATTTAGTTTGAGTTAATTAGGAAAAACTAAATTAAAAACTATTTTCTAAAAATAAAAATCCAAAAAGTAATTATTTCTGCCCAATCAGCCAACAGGGGCCCACCCATCAGCCTCCCACAGCCAACTGGGCGAGGCCCGCCTGTCAGCGACTGCGGGGTGGGTGTGGGTGCAACGAGCCGAGCCGAGCCGAGCCGCATCCTAGTCCGAGTCGGACTGAGCTGAGCCGAGCCCCGTCAAACTCTGACCGTTCGATTTGAGCGGACAGCGTCGGATGGATGCCAAATGTCACTCCTTTGAGACACGGCTTCCCTCTCTCCCCTATATATATAATAGTTAGGTTATTAATTTCTAGGGGTTTTCTTTGAGCCGAATTTTGGAGAATTGTCATCTAGGGTTCCTTCAGCTTCCATAAGCCATTGCGCATAGTTTCGTACTCCAAATGAGGTCCAGTTTCTTGCGTTAGAACGATATTGAGGTTAGATTTCTGAATATATAAATTCTAAAAAATTATGAGTATTAAATTCTAAAAAATTCGTAGAGCACAGTATGTCCAAAAATAGATGCGTCTCGATGTTTTTACGATTTCGGGAGAACCAGGAATCAGAATCATGAACCGTTTAAAGTTTCAGAAATATAATGATGAGATAATTAACATATGTTTTACCAGAATTTATTTTGAGATATTTATATACTGTTAATTCTGTAGAACTTCTAGGTTAGAATTTAACCATCGGTGCACAATACGAAATTTGTATGTGCCATAATTACCAAACGAATTTGAATTCGGATGAGCCGTAAATTCTAGCATATTTTTTATACTAAAATCTATAGAAAATCATGCATAAAAGTTGAGTTTGTGTCGGTTGACTTTTTGGTCAACAGATCGCCTCGATTTGCGTGCCATGAGTCTCGAATTGATAAAATTTAGTTTCTTTGTACAAAATTGAGAAATTAACCTAAAAATCAGAATAATAAGATTAAAATATAATTTTAAATTAATTATTCCAGAATTAAATAAGTTAAAATAAATTATCTTTTTACATGGTAAATTATAATACATAGGCTATTTGGACTGTGACTTGGACTCTGATTCATACCAGCTAAAGATCATAGGCGAGTACATTCTCTGATAGTTTCTTATTTATGATATCCTCTATGTCCATTGTATCTTGTCATGACCCGCACCCAGAATTTGGGCATGAGTCGTGGATACGTCCAGCCTACGCCGCAGCATCGTCGGTAGAACGCTGTCTAGGTCTCAACATATAATGTATCCTGCCAATAGTCTCAACTCCGTATGGAGGACAATGATAAAATCCACAGTTCTATAATATACTCAATCACAAGCTATAAGAAATAATGGCACGATGGGAATAGAAAAGAGTTTTAATAAAAACAACCACAATAATCCAACTCAAATCCTGGTCTAAATGACCTCACAAAGTCACAAAATAAAAAATACAACTCAGTCTTGTCTAGAACAATAATTGCAGAAAAATAGTCTAAGTACAGCCAGGTACATTCTCCTCTAGGCTAGGCAACTCCTCTGGGGTTTCTGGAGTGAAATCTCCCTCTAATCCTGGGCCGTAATGAGTGGGGCAAAGATCCTCCAGGTCCTCTGAAAAATATTATCCAGTCAGGATTGGAGCGAAGCACAAGCACTAACAGCAGTTTCATGAAATTGACAAAGACTATAAACAGTGTAAGAAATACAAGATGAAAATAAATGCTAGAAATATAAAGTACTGGAGAAATGGAAATAGGCAATAGAGCATCTAGCAATGAACAATAGACAGTGAATGCTAGAACAAGTAAATCTGAATAAAATAGACATCTAGCTAAGTGTTTGAATTATCAGTTTATTATGTGATCGGCTTGGGACTTGATCAGGCTGGTTATATATGATTAACTATGATTCTTGTAGGTCAGGCTAACCATATGGTTAGTTATGATGCATGTAGTGGTCAGGTTAATCATATATAACAGCTATGATGCATGTAAGATGGTCAGGCCGCACCCAACGTGAGAATTGGGGTGAGCTATGATGCATGTAAAGGATTTGGATATGATCACATAATCTACTAATAGTTCCCTATCCCCCAGCTAGCACGATGGATTCCAATCACGACTCCTCATGATGGGGATCTAGGATGCTAACCCGTGTATCCATAGTGTCGGAATCAAGTATGTAATACAACTGCATTATAGAAATAATCAACAATGAAAACTGTCAGAGAATGTACTCCCCTGTGGTCCTGAGCAAAGTGTGAGGATCGATGTCCAAGATGAAATCACAGTCACCTAATTATGTAAATTCAATGTTAAGATACTGAATTAGAGGAATAAACATGTTTAACTAATTAAATGCGAGGCTTCTAGGTCATGTCTAAGTCCATACTAGGTTAACTAGGACCATACTAGGTCTAAACCTTGTTACTCTAGGCTTTGTGTTGATACCAACCATTTTTACATACTAGGCAATTAACATAAATATACTCCTCTATAGATCCTAAGGTATTACCTAACTGTTAACTATTAATTTAACTAGTTCTCAATTTCTCATCTCAACTCATATACACTAAGATAACTCACACAGGCACTCTCTCCTAGACACTATACTTAATAGTCACACTGAAAAACACCCAGTACTACTACACTGACCCAGGTTCACTCACAGATTCTCACACACTGAAATCAGGAACTAACACACAAAATCTGACTGAAACCTGGAACACACTACACTCTCTAGTTCACAGTCTAAAATTGTTCAGACTTTACCTACAACCTACTGATACACTAACCACAGGCAAAACTCACACTGGTTAACTGATACTCACTTGTGAAGTGAAGCCCCCAACTGAAACTCTAAGACCTACACACACTCTCATCCACACACAGGTACCACTCATGTATCTCACAGGCATTCTAACTGACACACACTACAGTTTCAGACTCAGATAGTCATATTGCTCACCCCTAACACCCACACAGTTGCATTATTGAACCAGGAAAATTATCAGCTACACACCTACACATTGGTATGCCACAGCTGCACACTGAAAATACACACACTGACTACACCTTACTCTACACACAGCAGACACTTAGATACTCATCACTCACTGACACCCTATATGGAACACATAGGCTATATACCTCTCTCTCTCACTCACTGAATTTACACAGCCATGTACACACAGAATTCCATACTCTCAGGCACACAGATTTCTTACTGACACTGGTATCTAACTAATACACACAGTATTAACTGCTCACAGACTTTCCCCCCCACACATACTGACACAGTTACACAGTTTCACACAGCCATTTAAACCCCCCACCCCATCTCACTGATACTAGGATACACTCTACACTGGTCAGGATCTCCCTGCACCCTGAGAAACACACACACAGGTATTAGTTTCCCTCACACAACCTTACCCATCTCAGGTTATGCAGAATCGAGAAATTGGACTGCAACAGTCCCCTAATCTACACTGAACCTTGCTACCTTACCCGGGCATACTGACTCACAATACTGCAGTCATTGACACTACACTCGATCCAACTATACCCTATAATCCCAACTGCACAATGGTGTGCCCGATCTGCTACTGCCACACATCTCTCACCCCTTGTTGTGCACCCCTTTCTTAATACGATACTAAACATACCCAATTCAAATATCTCACAACCAAGGACACTACTCACTGCAAAACAACATGAAGCAAACACTGCACTGAATTCCCTCAATTAGGCACTTATACATCACTGAGATACTGAACTCTTACATCACTGATACACAAAACTCAGTGCACAGGCACCTGAAGAATCACTACACAGTCAGGTAGCTACACACAGAATTACATAGGTTCTATTATACACATACACACACATGAACCTGCAATATCTGAGATACTACCCTATCTCACAGGCTCTATTTACACACAGGTTTACCCACCGTGTCTGACATCCCAAGACACGGGGACACAAGTTACACATACAATAACACACAACACAGAAATTTCCCCCAATCGAAACCCTAAATTCGAGATCTAGACTAAAGGTAGGAGGGGTAATCAGGCTATATGCAAACCTTAATGATCTAGGGTCCACGAATTTGGGGAAAAACCCTCGTTGGAACACCAAACCCTAGAATTTCCTAGGTCTTCATGTAGGACCTACGAAATTGAGATCCATACAACAAAGGGGTTTCCTAATGGGCAAAAATAGACAGAAAACAGAAATAAAAGAATTAAAATTCGGATTTACCTATGGGAGATGATTTCTCCAATGAAAGTTCTTCTTCTCCCAGGCTTCTTGACCCCAAACTCCTTGCTTCTCTTTGCCTTGGAGAGGAAAAATGGAATCCCTAGGGTTTGCTCTCGAAATTTGGGTGGGGAATTGGTTTCCTGGATAGAGGCTAGGGTTTCTCCTTTCTACATGAAGGAAGAGAGGGTTCCCTTTTATATTAAACTAGGTTAGGGTTTCCAATGAATAGTTTTAGGTTAAACCCCCAGGTTAGGTCCTGTAGAACCTAATTTACTAAGGTTTAGTCAGTCTAGGGTTTGAGGGTTCACCCTAAAATTTTAATTCTAGGGTTTCACTAGAATTAGGTTTTCAATTTAGGGCTTAGTCATTAGGGTTTGTCCTAATGAGTTCTAGGGTTTGACCTAAATCCAATATCACTAACAATGTATAAATAGTTTTAAAAATCTCAGCAGGTTAATTAAACACATAATTATCCAAAATAGTAAAATTACCCAAATACCCTTATCTGGAAATGTGGTAGTGACATATCTAGTATAAATATTCATATTTCTTGACACGATGGTTATACGGATTGGTATATCCGGATCTCGTCATGAGATGTTATTCCTTGTTCATGGTGTATCTTGTACAAGTCTTGTTTTATTATTTATCTTGTACATATACAGACACAAATTCTTGGGAAGAGTCGCTATCTTCTTGGGGAATTGCGTGCCATAGCATACCATGGTTGGATCTACTATACCAGTAGGGGGTGGAAAGTATTTTAGTATAGATATGTGATCATACCCTTCATGTACAAGTCTTGTTCTCATGTTAGTGTTGGTCATACACCGCATGTATGACTAGCCAAGCCCGTACTCGTGTACAAGTTTCCAAGCCGATCACATGTTAAAGCTAGTACTCACACACTTAGTCATAGTATTCTTGTTCATTGACATATTGTTCCTTCCCGCATTTATTTACAGTATTTCCAGTATTTCTATTATTATATATCTCTCGTACATGCATATGCATCTTATATATTTTCTTCTATTTATTGCTACGTAGTATATATCATTGATGTAGAACTGCTGATAGAGGTGTACTTTGCTCCAATCCTGACTGGATATTTTTTCCAAACTGTGATATAGAGGACTTGTTTCCGGCATACTTGGAGATTTAGATGTTATGGATTGCAGGTTAGATTATTTATTGTTGTTTAGACTTGTCTTGTATTACATATATTTTCTTAGACATCTCATTGTGCTTTAGTCTCTGTGATTGAGTATTCAATATTATTTGTGATATCTGTGTCTCCTTATGGAGTTGGATACTCATGTAAGAGTGATTAGCTAGTATTGTGACCTAGACAGCATTCTACCGCCGATGCTGCGGCGTAGGCTGGATGTACCCATGCTCTTGTGCCCCAATACCGGTTGCAGATCGTGACAGGAAGGTCTTGCAAATTCTGAGGGTGCACCAGTTATACGTAAAACTCAGCAAGTATGAGTTTTGGTTAGATCATGAGTCATTCTTCGGTCAAATCATCTCGGGAGAAGGATGTAATGCCCCGCTCCACGTTGGCAATATATATCAACGTGAGTGGGCAGAACTTTATTTCCTGATTATTGCACGCCTTAATAATAAATCTGAATTTTTGCTTGCAATATTTTTCATAAGAGAATGATAGAACCTGCCTTGCATGTTAATGAATGAACTCACCTATCTTGTCTTAGAAACGATCAATTCTGCTTAACGAAGAATCCTGATAGCTTGACTAAGTGTGCATGAATATGTTCACTATCGCCTATGCTCCGAGAGAACCATATCGTGTTCTTGAATGTGTTCAAATGATAAGGTGGCTAGCCCCTGCAACAAGATTATAGTCTAATGGTTCGTCTCGTCTGCATACTAAAGTTTATTTGGTAGTGTTTCTATGCATTCGCATCTGTTGGATAATGGCTATTAGTGGAGAGCTGAACTGTATGTGTCACGGCTGCTACCATGATAGTGAAAAGCAACCATGAGTCACAGCTACCATTAGCATCAGATAAAGAGTCATTGGTATGCTAGACCAACAGCTGCCGATCCTGAGTTATTCGGGGACCGCCCTGCATATAGCTAGTTTATTGTGTTGGTTTGGATAGATGGACTGCCCCTAAGATGTGCATGTGTCTAGCTATACATTTGTCCCTAGAGTATAATCCACGAGATATGCTGTGCACACCCTAAAACAGAATGAACGGTTTGCTTGTTTATATCGTATATGAAATACTATTTTAAAAGATGTTCCAAAAATAATGTAATATGACTCCGTTCTTCTGATGCATGTAACGAACCTAGGTAAAACTAGAAAGATCACTAGTATTGTAATATTTTATAACATGATTATTTAGTGTTGGTTTTAGTGAATGCTTGCTTCTGTTCAGTTGTTTTATCTCACCAGTACTTATAAAAGTGCTGACCCACCCACAGTTTACTTGCTTGCAGGTACTGGATCATCCGAGGGAGCGATAGGCGTGCCTCAGTCGCCAAGACCCAAAATCTTGGTTTTGATTGTGCCCCGAGCTTGCTATCGTATAAGGGGGCATAATGTATGGAATAATGCCTTTGCTAAAGGAAACCCAGTCCCTCGATATATCCTGAATACTCAGTTGGCTAAATGCATTGCATATGCAATAATGTCCCTCTGCTTCTTACTTGATTGATGCGATGATAGCCAAACAAACTCTAACGATATGGCCTTGTGTGGGCGCAACCCCAAGCCCGCCCGATATCACGTCCCGGTAGCAAACGGGCCATCCCTTCCTCATACCCACGGGACAGGTGTGCCGAGGTGCGTTGATGAGCGTCCGGTGCACCAAGGCACGGTTATTCACATCCGGGTCCGCTAAGGGGCGAGGCGGTGGTCCGGGCGGCCCCTCGGGGGCCGGGGCATGACATAATGGTATTAGAGCGGAATTAATTTCTTGGCCCAATCCGTTGCTATGACTGAGATTTGCTGGATGTGGTATTGCAATAGAGCATTGCATACAATAAGTCCATAGATATTCTTAAAGTACAAATGTTTTAGGACTTGATTTGCTTGATTGTTTCGATTGAGTACGGCAAGGGATGAGGACTATCGCTGCTCGGGATATCGAGAAGTTTATCCTTGAAGTTTCGAGGATGAAACTTTTTGTTGGTTGGTAAGTATGTAATGTCCCGCTCTGCATTGGCATTATGTATCAAGGTGAGTGGGCAGAACTTCGTTCTCTGATTTTTGCATGCCTTAATAATAAATTTGAGTTTTTGCTTGCAATATTTTCATAAGAGAATGATAGAACCTGCCTTGCATGTTAATGAACGAACTCACCTATCTTGTCTTTGAAACGATCAAGTCTGCTTAACGAAGAATCCTGATAGCTTGTCTAAGAGTGCATGAACATGTTCACTATCGCCTATGCTCCGAGAGAACCGTATCGTGTGCCTGAATGTGTTCAAATGATAAGGCAGCTTGCCCCTGTAACAAGACTGTAGTCTGATGGTTCATCTCATCTGCATACTAAAGTTTATTTGATAGTATTTCCATGCATTCACATCGGTCAGACAATGGCAATTGGTGGAGAGCTGAACTGCATGTGTCACGGCTGCTACCATGATAGTAAAAAGTAAACCATGAGTCACAGCTGCCATTAGCATCAGATAAAGAGTCATTGGTATGTTGGACCAACAGCTGCCGATCCTGAGTTACACGGGGACTTCCCTGCATATAGCTAGTTCATTGTGTTAGTTTGGATAGATGGACTGTCCCTAAGATGTGCATGTGTATCTAGCTATGCATTTGTCCCTAGAGTATAACCCACGAGATACGCTGCGCACACCCTGAAACAGAACAAACAGTTTGCTTGCTTATATCGCATATGAAACTCTGTTTTAAAAGATGTTTCCAAAAATAATGTAATATGACTCCGTTCGTCTGCTGCATGTAACGAACCTAGGTAAAACTAGAAAGATCACTAGTAATGTAATATTTTATAACATGATTTCTTAGTGTTGGTTTTAGTGAATGTTTGCTTCTGTTCAGTTGTTTTATCTCACCAGTACTTATAAAAGTGCTGACCCACCAACAGTTTACTTGCTTGCAAGTACTGGATCGTCCGAGGGAGCGATAGCGATAGGCGTGACTCAGTCTCCAAGGCCCAGAATCCTGGTTTCGATTGTGCCCTGAGCTTGCTATCGTATAAGGGGGCATAATGTATGGAACGATGCCTTTGCAAAAGGAAACCCAGTCCCTCGATTTGTCCCAAATACTCAGTTGGCTAAATGCATTTATATGCAACAATGTCCCTCTTCTACTTACTCGATTGATGTGATGATAGCCAAGCAAACTCTAACGATATGGCCTTGTACGGGCACAACCCCAGGCCCGTATGATATCATCTCCAGGTAGCAAACGGGCCATCCCTTCCTCGCATCCACGGGACAGGTGCGCCGAGGCGCGGTGATGCTCGTTCGGTGCGCCGAGGCACGATGATTCGGGCCGAGTACGCTAAGGGGCGAGGCGGTGGTCCGGGCGGCCCCTTGGGGGCCGGGGCATTACAAAGGAGTAGCAATAGATCCGAAGAAGGTTGAGGCCATAGAAATTTAGCCAGTTCTTAAGACCGTAGCAGAGGTAAATAGTTTTTTGTGCTTGGCAGCATATTAGAGAAGGTTCGTAACAGACTTTGCAAAGATTTTATCACCACTGACTCGTTTAACATGCAAGGAGGCTAAGTTTGACTGGTCAGCAGAGTGTTAGTCTGCATTTGAAGAATTGAAGAAGAGCGAATAATTTCAGCACCGATTCCCACGCTTCTAGTAGGTTTCGGAGGGTTTACAGTATATTGTGACACATCTGGCTAAGGACTAGGGTGTGTATTGATACAACATGGAAGGGTGATATCTTATGCATCTTGACAGCTTTGAGATCATGAGAAGAACTATCTAACTTACGACTTGGAATTGGAAGTAGTGGTATTTGCGCTTAAACTATGGAGATGCTACTTATATGGTGATCGGGTAGAGATATTTACGGACCATAATAGTCTTAAGTATATATTTACTCAGAAGGACTTGAATATAAGGCAGAGGAGGTGGCTAGAATTGATAAAGGACTATGATGTAGAACTTCAGTATCATCCGGGCAAGGCTAATATAGTAGCAGACGCATTTAGAAGGAGAGGCAGCACATTCATGTTGACATCACAATGACATATCTTAGAGGATCTTTAAGGAATAGATATTGAGGTAGTACTTCCACAGGACGCAGGAATTTTGGCTTGCTTACAAGTGCAGTCTACTTTGGTGGAGAGAATCAAGGTGGCTCAGACAGAGGACCTGAAGATTCAAAAGTTACGGGCATAATGTGAGTCTGGTCTCAGGAAGGAGTTAACGTTTCAAGAAGATGGAACCCTTAGATTTGGGATCATCTATGTGTACCAAGTGGAGATATTACTCAAGAAGTTATGACTGAGGCACACAGTTCTCAATATTTAATACATCCAGGAGGCACCAAGATGTACAAGACATAAAACAATACTTTTGGTAGAATAGGATAAAGCGGGAGATAGCATAGTTTATCTTTCGATGTCTGATATGTCAACAAGTAAATACCGAACAACAAAGAATGACAGAATTATCACAATTGCTTCCTATTTCAGAGTGAAAGTGGGAGCATATCATGATGGACTTTGTGACTGGCTTACCTAGATCCCTGACTGGTTGTCTTATAGTTTGGGTGATAGTAGATTGTCTCACGAAAGTAGCTCATTTTTTTCCTTTTTGAGTAGGATAATCCACAGAGAAGTTGACAGTAAGACAGCACGGTGTTCCAGCAAGTATCGTATTAGATCAAGTTACCCGGTTCACTTCCTATTTTTGGAAAAGCTTGCATCATAGTTTGGGCACCAAGTTAAGATTCAGTACTTCTTATCATCCTCAAACAGATGGAAAATTAGAGAGAACCATCTAGACGTTGGAGGATATTCTACGAGCTTGTACTTTAGATTTTGGAAGGTCTTTGTAGAAGCATGAAAAATACGCTGGCAAAAGCTACGCGACGTATTGATACAGAGCAGCGCAAACAATGGCCTTCAGTGCCATCAGGCGTAAGAGCTCAAGGGTGCAGCGCATCCAAAACCGCTTCGGCGTAGACGGGACCCCCCCCCCATCGCCTCCAGGGCGTAAAAACTCAGCCGCTCTCAAAGCAGCGTTAAAATAGCGTACGAGGAACGCTTCGTCTTCCCCGAAATGAACCTGTCAAGTCACACAGTGAACCTGGCCTCTGACTCCTGACAAAAAGTGCTGCACGGCGACCCAGACGACGGCTGGAAACAGGCACAGACCCCTCGGGACGCACACCACAGTATGATGGCGGATCCCTGCATTTAATGCAGAGGATTGGGTTAAGATACCATCGAACCGTCGTTTACTGACGTCCCCTCAGCATAAACCGCTCTTTTTTGCACAGAGGGATACACTGCATTGTTTTACACAGGCAGGCATAAGCCGGTTTACGCTTCGCAGTAGACAAACCGCCTGCCACGTCAAAAGCTGCACATCGTACGGGGCTCGAGGCACGTCTCTACGTCTAATTGCACGGATTGCACGGAGCGGTGACAGGTTCAGTCAAGGCACGTCTCTGCAACGGATGCACAGAAGGGCTGCAGACCTTCGAAACACGTCTTCGCATTTAATGCACAGGATGATGGCAAATCTCTGTAGAAGATTTGATTATATCTTCGAAAGCCGTGATTCCGGCTAAGACGTCCCCGTCAGCACTCGGGCACGGTACGCAGCGGCTTCTATGCCCATTCAAGACCTGTGCCCCTTCGGCTCTCAATGCCTCTCCGGCTTCAATGCCTGTCCGGCTCCTACACCTATCCGGCTTCAACACCTCTCCGGCTCCTACGCCTATCCGGCTTCAACGCCTCTCCGGCTCCTACGCCTATCCGGCTTCAATGCCTCTCCGGCTCCTACGCCTATCCGGCTTCAACGCCTCTCCGGCTCCTACGCCTACCCGGCTTCAACGCCTCTCCGGCTCCTATGCCTATCCGGCTTCAACGCCTATCTGGCTTCTACGCCTATTCGGCTTCTATGCCTATCTGGCCTCTGTGCCAGGGTGACAGTCATTTGGCTTCTACGCCAACCATTTCTACACACGGGATACCTATCTGCGTGGCTCTTACGCCGTGATCTTCGTAGCAATAGTACGCGTTGTGTTCCCTTAGTTGGACCAAGGGCTAAAGTGATCGACCGCAGATCAGACACCTATAGCAATTTATACCCAGATTAAATAAATTGTACTCCCACATCCTCGTATAGGATTACATTGTACAAGTTTGTTTGTAAACAGAAGGGCGCGGGTTTCGCATAAATCCCGTCATTGAAATACAATTTCATTCCTTTCGTTTAATACCACAAACAAGATGGCGACTCTGCTGGGGACATCTTTCTCTTCTGACGAGGAAGTAATTGCTCAACACGATACGGTATCCGTGGGAACCGTGAAGAAGACGCTGGTCGTTCATTTTGACCAGTCAGCCTACGAAGACATGCTTCGAGCAGGGGGTAGCTCTCGCCCTCTCTCCGTCCAGGACAACAGGAAGCTGCGCAATGTGTGGATGCCCAAGACATCCTCTACTATTCCTGTGGACTCTCCGATCTCTCCGGACTCTCCGATCTCTCCGATCTCTCCGATCTCTTCGGCCAACGAGGTTGTAGCGACGCTCCCTCCGTGCCCCGCACGTAAAATTCAGTCTCCCGCTACGCGCGGTACAGACAAAACTTCGGGCAAAGCCTTAGCGCTAACCCCGAAGAATCCACTGCGCTTTACGCGTAGGAAACAGTCTCCCGCTACGCGCGGTGAAGACAAAACTTCGGGCGAAGCCTCAGCGCTAACCCAGAAGCCTTCACTGCGCTTTACGCGTAGAAATCTGTCTCCCGCTCCGCGCGGTACAGACAGAACTTCCGATGGTGCCTCGGCGCCAAGACGGAAGAACAGATCTCGCTCCACGCGCAAGACATCATCTGACCTCTACGATAAACCAGATGAGCGCTGTGATCTCCGCGAAGGAAAGCAAGCAGCAGGCTACTTAACCTCTCGGCCTTCACGCCAGCGAAGGAACAGAATGCCTACCCTCCGGATCACGCGAGAAACCAATGGCCGACTAAGGGCCTCTCCGGCAACTCCTCCTGACCTACGCAAATATCTAGTCCAGAAGCGTAAAGAGAGGGGACCTTCCAACATGTCTATTACGCCTCCTAGCGAGCATCATTGTAATAGACACAAGGTTGTGATTAATTGCTGCTGTCCCAAAACAAGACGATCGGTCTTCGACCGATTGGGCTACTCTCTGTCTTTCCAGGGAGAGGAACCCGCGCATGCGCCTGTAAACATGGCCTCACACCTGCGTAGAGGAGGGTCGAGTTCAAGACGTCATCCCTCCAAGCCCCCGAGCCGAAGGAGGTTCAGTGACACTCAAGCCGGAGTATTCCAGAATACTCGCGCAAAGTCACGACAGCCAGCTCCATCCTCTTCCGATTCCGACGCTGGGGGTCGCCAAGAATCAGAAGCAGAAAGTATAGAGTCGACTTCTACAGCGACCTATACTAATCCTTCAATGACGCCCAGGGAGATGGGAGCCTACGCCGTTGAAGATGAACGCGAGGAAGCTTCACCGTCAGGAGACGCGGAACAACGCCTCACCACGCTGGAAACATCTCTGCAACAAATACAATCCATGATGGAAAACATGCACCAGATGATGCTAACTCAGCACGCAGCTACCATGGCTCAAGCGTCGGTCCCGCCAACTCAGATACGTGTGGGGGTGGACTTACCACCATCCCTCCCGAGCCAAGAGCCCGCGCTGGATCAAGAGTCAGAAGTTCCTCCGCTTCCTCACTCAGAGAGTGCCTTACCTCCCACTGGGGTTACGATACAACCAACTCCGCACCACTCCATGGCCCCGCTTCCGACTGAAAATCTGATGCATGCAGTCTGGGAGTTGAAGGCCCAGTTTGACGCCTTGAAACACAAGGATCAGCTCAAGAAACTGGGAATCAACCAGCCCTACCCAGCTATCTGGGAGGAAGTCCCTTTTCCGTCAAGGTATAAACCTCAGACCATGGCCCTGTTCGAGGGAAAAACATCGCCGAGCCAGTACATGAATTATTTCAGCATGATGACGGTGTTGCTACAAGGGAACGACACCCTCCTTACTCGGGTGTTTAAAGGTTGCCTCTCAGGAGTAGCCTATCAGTGGTACCGCAGCTTGGCGGATAACTACATCACTTCCTTCGAAGACTTCAGAACTTTATTCTTCATACGGTTCTACGAGGGAGGAATGGACATGTCTATGTCCTCTCTCATCGAAGTCAAGCAAAAGGAAAAGGAAGACGTTCGCATCTTCATCGAACGTTTTCGTCAGGCCACCTTACAAATGCCTCCAGGAGTTTCTGACTCTGCATTGGTGGATATTTGCAGGAAGAACCTCCTTTTCGTGGTCTCGGTGTTCACAGGACCATATCAGTTCCGTGATTGGCCCTCGTTCATCATCTCGGCGGTAGCAGCCGAAGACAATAGTCGCAAGGCGCGCGACAATGGCATTACGATCTCCGCCTCCGACAGAGGCAAGAGGCCATCTCCTAGCAGCGACCATCCTCGTGGTACCAAAGGGAAAGAAGTCCTGGCAATTAATACGGCCAGACCAAAGATTGCGGCAACTGCGCAAGCAAAACCCGGGACTTCCAGACCCGTTGAAGTCTACTCCTTCGACGACGACGACGTCCCGAGCATATTCGAGTGTCTCGTCAAGAGTGGCAAGATCACCCTTCCAGAGCTGAGGCGGCCCCAGGAAGTTGGCAATACTAACGACCCCAAATACTGTGTCTTCCACCGATACGTACACCACCCAACAAAGGCGTGTTACGTACTGAAAAGGAAGATCCAGGGGTTAATCGATGCTAAGGCGATCACCCTGCACAACACCGAGAAGACGGTCACGGCCAACATGATCTCTCTCCAGTTTGGCAGTCTGCCTCCCCGAACGATCCTGGATGGTGTCACGCCTATTTTTCGAGCAACGATGAACATCATCAATCTCCCTCCAGCTCGGGATCAAAATCGCAACCTGGTACCCCTAACTACCCGGCAAGGCAAGATTATGTGGGTTCATCCCGACCTGGTGTCAGAAATCGGGGAAGAGACTGATGCTATCAGAGCTAAGTCTAGAAAGAACTCCAAATGTAAACCATGCCATATGGTTGCAACTCCAGAAGAAGACGAGGTGTTGGCTACAGCAACCCGATCAGGGAAAGCCTACCTCAAGGACTACGGCACGAGCCCGGAAGACGCCCCAGCCACCAAGCCTTCGGGACCCGAGCCCGCCACACCAGAGACCGGTCCTTCAAGACCAACTCCAGCGGACAAGGGAAAACAAAAGAAAGTACGCTTCGATGTACCTGTGAAGAACATTCCAAACAAAGGTTTAGAGAAACCGTACAACTTTGACATCCTGGCCCAACTGGCCAATACGCCAGCCAGGTTGTCCATCTTCGAGCTACTCAGGCTCTCCCAAGACACTCGTCTAGCCCTGAGCGAAGCGTTGATGCAAGCGGATGTGTGCCTAACCCAGCTCAAGTCCCCCAACGAGGAACTCGTGGCGTGCCCTCAATGCCACAGTGTGATGGAGGTGGTACCAAACATCACTTTCACCTAAGACGACATGCTGCTGAAACACAACAGGCATGACAGGCCTCTCTATCACACCGGATATATCGGTTCCATGGAAGTCGACCGGATTCACATAGATCCGGGATCGTCAATCAGCATCATTCCTCACAGTCTGCTCAGGCCGTTGAGGATCCCCACCAGCGAACTGGCCTATACCACTACTACAATTGTGGGTTTCAACGCTGGAAAGAGTAAACCATTGGGGAAGATTCGCTTGAGAATCCAGATTAGCAACCTTAGATCAGTGGCTACATGCTACGTCATTGATTCAGAGGTGTCCTATAACATCCTGCTGGGAAGACCGTGGATCCACGACCACAACATTGTCCCTTCAACTCTACATCAATGCTTCAAATATGTAGATGCCAAAGGAGCGGTGCAAACCGAGTTTGCAGACTTAAACCCGTTCAGAGGGGTGGAATCCTACTACTCCGACGCCGTGTTATACTCTCAGAGCTACACAGAAGAGGTAATGGCCCAGACAGAGAAAGAATCCCGTCGGGAGCCAGAAGAACCCTCTGTCAAACAACCTCTGTCGATCAAGGTGAAAGGACGGACTGCTCGTCCAAAGGCCACAGAGCCTATGACCGCCCACCTGAACGATGCTAGGTCAGGAAAGGGGGGTGATCCTTTGGCAATTACCTTAAACAAAAAGCCTCCACCCTTGGTCATCAACCTTCGGCGCGACAAAAAACCAAGGGATGTAAAAACTACTAACGCGGTTGCTAATGACAATAAAAGTCCCCTTTCCCCGTACATTGACGAGATAGAACCAATAGCACAAAAATTCTTGGGAGCTATAAAGGCCTATCATCCATATGTATGGGAAGTAGCGTCATCATCCAACGTCATCATAACGTATGGGCCCCATAAGGATTCTATCTTCATCGTCCCACCTACCTACAGCACTCAGCGTCCGATATTCTTCGGCCGTATGCGCAATCAACCAGCTATCCAAGAAGATGCTTTCGACGACGATACTGGGGAAATACAGGTTCGCCGATACAGCCCACAAGCGCTTAAGATCATGCAGAATATGGGCTACAATCTGAAGCGGAACCAAGGTCTCAACAATGGGAGGGGCAGGCGTACGCCGCTACTCGGCAACTCTTGCTACCGACAAACCCGCTTCGGGTTAGGATATCCGACCTCCCTTGCGGCTTCTGAAGACGCCATTACCTCTCCTCAAGGCGGCTTAACGTCCTCCGACTCATCCAACGATCTCGGACAAACATTCTCGGTGAATATGGCGTCGACAGATCCCTTAGAGGCAAGCGAACAAGAATCTGAGTTGTTCGAAAATGACGCTTGGGCTCAACACATGGATACGCAGTGGGAATTTTGCTTCGAGCAAAGGGAACCTCCCACTAAAGACGAAGTTGTCCAAATCGACGTTGGGGGTGAACTCTCACCAAAGCCAATATTTATCAGTAACTATCTTTCCCCAGCTGAAAGGGAAGAAATCATCCAACTGATAAAAGAATACGTCGACGTCTTCGCGTGGAATTATGAGGATATGCCAGGCCTGTCAAACAACACCAACGCCGGTTGAGCCCAAGCGTCAAACAACACCAACGCCGGTTCCGCCCGGATATGATGGACGCCATTGAAGCTGAAGTCAAGAAGTTGATAGCCTGCGGCTTCATCCGTGAAGAGCAACATCCCGACTGGGTCGCCAATGTTGTCCCAGTCATGAAAAAGAATGGGAAGGTGCGTATCTGCATCGATTACCGGGATCTAAATGTGGCCTGTCCCAAAGATGAATTCCTTCTTCCTATCACCGACATCATGATCGACAACACCTACGGTTTTGAACGCATGTCTTTCATGGACGGGTTCTCGGGATACAATCAGATCAAGATGCATCCTGAAGACGAGAAGCACACTGCTTTCCGGACACCACTGGGGGTATATTGCTATACGGTCATGCCCTTCAGATTGAAGAATGCCGGGGCTATATACCAGCGGGCCATGAGTAACATATTCCATGAGCATTTACGCAAAACAGTGGAATGTTACGTAGACGACATAGCCGTCAAGAGCCGCCTCAAAGGTGATCACCTCCAAGACTTGAGGACGGTGTTCGAGCTAATGCGTCGCCATCAACTCAAGATGAACCCTACAAAATCATTTCTGGGTGTATCTAGTGGCAAGTTCCTGGGATTTGTCATCACCACCAAAGGCATCCAGGTGGACCCTGACAAAGTCCAGGCAATCATAGAAATGCGACCACCCCGTAATCTGAGGGAACTCCGGGGATTTCAAGGCCGTCTGGCCTATATCCGACGATTCATATCCAACCTCTCGGGGAGATGTCAGCCTTTTTCTCACCTCATGAAGAAAGGTGTATCTTTCGTGTGGGACGAAACCTGTCAGCAGGCGTTCGGAGACATCAAACGCTACCTCACCAGTCTGCCAGTTCTGGCACCTTCCGTCATGGGAAAACCATTCTTGCTGTACATTCGAGCAATGGATCATTCACTAGGAGCTCTTCTTGTGCAGAAGAACGACATGGGGCATGAACAAGCTATCTACTACCTCAGCAGGATGATGGTCGGGGCCGAGCACCGGTACAACCCAGTGGAGAAGGAATGCTTGGCTCTGATGTTCGCCGTCCAGAAGACACGACACTATGTCACCGGACAGACCATTCATATCATCTCCAGGATCAACCCTCTGCGGGTACTAATGAGCAAACCGAGTGTTCTTAACTCCCGACTCGCGACTTGGGCGATGCTATTAACGCCATATGACATGGTGTACGTACCGCAGAAGTCCATTAAAGGCCAAGCACTGGCTGACTTCCTAGCTGCCCATCCGATCCCGGAGTCCTCCAAGTTATACGAGGACATTCCCGACGAAGTTGCAGAATGTAACTCCACAATGGAGACCGACGCATGGCAACTCTTCTTCGATGGGGCCTCCAGAACCGGTCCCAAGGGAAACATCGTCTCAGGAGTAGGAGTCGTCCTGGTCACTCCTGATCAGCTCGTCATCTACCGAGCATATTCTCTTAGCGAGCCCTGCTCCAACAATGTGGCAGAATACAATACTCTGTTAATCGGGCTCCGAGCCACCAAAGAGCTGGGGGTCGAATCCCTGGAAGCTTTCGGTGACTCTCTGCTTATCGTCAATCAAGTCAGAGGGATATATGAAGTCCGGAATCCAGACCTCATCCCCTACCACCAAGCAACGGTCGAGATAGCCATGACCTTCAAAGGATTCTTCCTGGAGCATGTACCTCGGTCTCAGAATCTGGAAGCCGATGCCCTGGCCAGTCTAGCCGCAGACTTAGCCACTCCTATAAGAAGGCAGGATTCGGTAATCCTTCTTAACAGAGACTTATTCTGTGCGAAGAACAACCTTCACATAGGACGCAGCCATGCTGTGAACACAGATCTCCCCGGAAAAGACTGGAGAAGTCCCTTCATAGATTTCGTCGCATACGAAATCTTGCCGGAGGACCCCAAAGGAGCAGATCAAGCGACGATCATTACGCTTCTATTACGATGCATCTGCACAATGCCTATATCGCCGGACCTACGACGGATTACTGTTGAGATGTCTGTCTAATGACGAAGCACAGCAGATTATCCGGGAAGCTCACGACGGCGTATGCGGAGCACACCAACCCGGTCCTAAGCTACAGGATCGCATCAGGAGAATGGGCTATTATTGGCCTACTATGATCACAGATGCGATACGGTATGCAAGACAATGCAGAGCCTGTCAGATTCACGCAGACTTCATACACCAACCATCTGAGCATCTGCATCCTACAGTTGCATCCTGGCCTTTCGAAGCATGGGGTATGGACGTCATTGGTCCCATTCACCCGTCTTCTTTCCGAGGTCACCAGTTCATACTGGCCATCACGGACTACTTCTCCAAATGGGCAGAGGCAATCCCTCTTGCTGAGGTAAAGGCGTCTAATGTGATCAGCTTCATCAAGCATCACATCATTTATAGCTTCGGGGTCCCCCGAAGGATAATCCATGACAACGGGCCCCAGTTCATCAGCCAAGCGTTTCATCGATTTTGCGATAAAAATCGAATACACAATATCGCCTCTACGACATACTATCCAGCTGCTAGTGGTTTGGCGGAAGCTTTCAACAAAACTATTATCAAACTCTTGAAGAAGTTCGTCTCTTCAAACAAAAGAGATTGGAACAAAAAGCTGGGCAAATGTCTCTGGGCATACCGCACAACGGTACGAACACCGACAGGCTGTACCCCATTCTCACTGGTATACGGGAGCGAGGCAGTTCTTCCCATTGAAATCCAGATCCCGTCGCTCAGGATAGCCGTGGCTAACGGGCTGACTCAAGAAAAGAATGACCTGTTAAGGCTTCAGGAGCTAGAAGGATTAGACGAGAAACGCCTCCAAGCTCAACAGCGCATCGCGCTCTACCAAGCACGCATTTCCAGAGCTTTTAATCGTAAAATAAAGGAAAGGGTGTTCAAAGTCGGCGAGCTAGTTTTAGCCGTAAGAAGGCCGATGATTCTTACTCACAGGAGTAAAGGCAAATTCCAGCCCAAGTGGAAAGGCCCTTATGTGATCGAGACAACATTCTAGAACGGAGCCTACAGACTAGCCCAGCCCAATGGAGACCTATTAATGGCTCCTATCAACGGCAAATTTCTGAAGAAGTACTACGCCTAATCTCCTCCACTCAGGAGGAATACGGCGAGATTCTCGTAATCCGACGAAACTACTTCAAAGAAGAAACTAGTATAGGCCCACAAATCAGTCATGTCCGTATCACCTCTGAACTGTATTTCCTTGGAGAATCTGCCATGTCCATATCACCTCTGAACAGGCTTTCCAAGATTCTGACCATTGATTATCACCTCTGATATCGATCGTCACTTCAACTAACACCCGTACTAAATCTAAGTACGCCAGTGGTGTTAGGTCCACAAAATCTGCTACGTCCATATTACCTCTAGCAGGGCTTGTCCTCAAACCTATTACTTGCACCTAGGTGCGCAAAAAGCAATAGGCCCACAAATCAGTCATGTCCATATCACCTCTGAACTGTATTTCCTTGGAGAATCTGCCATGTCCATATCACCTCTGAACAGGCTTTCCAAGATTCTGACCATCGATTATCACCTCTGATATCGATCGTCACTTCAACTAACACCCGTACTAAATCTAAGTACGCCAGTGGTGTTAGGTCCACAAAATCTGCTACGTCCATATTACCTCTAGCAGGGCTTGTCCTCAAACCTATTTACTTGCACCTAGGTACGCAACAAGTAATAGGCCCACAAAACAGCTATGTCCATATTACCTCTGAGCTGTAAACTCTAGTAAAGCCTATCACGTCTATCTCACCTCTGATAGTACTTTACCTTCAAAAACTTGGCCAAAGCACGTTCTATTATGTCCGTATGACCTCTGGATAGACGTGCCCTGCTGAAGTTTACCGAGAGTTTATCACGTCCATACTACCTCTGATACCACTCTCGTCCTAACCTGTCATTTACATTCCGAAATGATAGGTCCAAAGTTAGGAAAAAGTCTCTTTTTATTCCCAAGAAAGAACAAAATTACATCTGGGAAAGCAAAAAAAAAAGAAGAGAGTACATCATTACGGCGGAGCAGTCATGTCACGGATCTGCCGCGCTAGCACGGCCATCCTCTCGTCCCTAATGGCCAGAGCATCAGCACGGGCCCGCTCCAGCAGTGCCTCGTTGTCACTCGAATGGGACAGCTCGGCTATCGTCCGACGCACGCCCGCACAGGCACCTTCCGTGCGATCCAGATCCCGCCGCGCTGTGCTCAGTCGACCGGCCACCACATCCAAGCCTGCCAACGACTGGGAAGCCCTCTTCTGCCTAAGCGAGTTTCTCCCTCAACCTGTGAATCCTCGCTACATTCCTCTCGTGCTCGGATTGGCACGTTGTCTGGAGGGCGAGGATCTCATCCACGACGGCTTTCCTCTGAATTGCCTCCAGCTGGCGAGTTCGAAGGAGTTCCTTCAGGTCTTCCATCCGTTTGGCAAGATGCGCAGTCATAAGACCGTATCTGGTCTGGGCCTCAGCATCAAGACTGCCCTGAGCCAACCGCAAATACTCGTTAATGGGTTGTTCTAAACCATTAACCATCGCCTCCAGGGCATCGGCTCCCCCGGAATCGCCGAACTCCCTGACAACCCCGATCGAGAAATGGGCAGTTCTCTTCAGGCGCTCGAAATCTAAACTCTTCGCCAACACCATTGATATCATCGCTCCCAAACCGGTATAAAAGAGGCTGGTATGTTGCTCAGTCAGCGCAACTAAACCCGACTGAACGCCAGGAGAGACCGCGATATCAGCGAGTCCCCCACCAGAGACGATTGCATACGAGGTAGCCACAGCTGCCGCCTCGACGGTTGGTGCGACCGAAGGCAAGGTCACGGTGACAGGCTCATCCTCCTCTCGAGGCGACGAAACCACTCCGGGCGAGCTAGCCCCCGAAGGTGTTTCCTCCTCAGGATCAGGTACCTCCGTATCACCACCAGGGGCCGGAGCAGAGCCGGAAGGCGGCTCAACGCTACACTCCCCGTGGGCTCCATCCCCTGAGAAGAAAGAACCCGAAAGTCGACATCAGTACAACGGTAACCTTTCTAAAAGGAGACATAAAAAATGACATTTACCCGGGGCCAATGGTATATATGGCGCATCTGCAGCCGAGGCAGCTAAACCTCGCTCTAAGGACGCAATGCGAACTATCATACCTGGGGAAGGAGGTGGACCAACTGACATCGCCCGGAATTCCTCCAAGTCTCCACCAAGACGCGATCGAGGTTCGTCAACTGGAATCTCGCTAGGCACAGCAGGAGCTTTATCCGTTGCAGGTCCAGGGAAGGATCCTCCCATCTGCCATGGCCACCTAGGCGATCTCGTTCCACTACCCGGAGCAGTAGCCACAGCAGCGACCCCTAGCGAAGATCCTCCGGTGCCGCCAACCGAAACCATAGAGGGTCCCTCTCTAAAAGGCGAGGAACCTCCAGCCAAAGACTCATCCCCGACATGGGGAGATATAGGCCCACTCCCGGTAGCTTCAACACCAAGAATGCGGAAAGGGCGAGCAACTGTCTCCTTCCTCCTCTTACGAACAGAAGCCTCCTTAGGAGCAGGCGCCCTTCGCTTCTGAGGAACTACCAAAGCCCCCGCAGGCGGAGGCACTTCACACCCCGGCATCGACTCCAAGGGTTCATCCGGGGTATCAAACTCCTCACCCTCATCGGGAGAAACCGAGGGAACTTCAACTCCTCCCCCGGCAATGGGAGAGGACACCCTAAGACTTCCGCGTATGTCGAAATCGCGGTGGAAGGTGTTGATCTCCACATAAAACTGGGCGTAAGAATGAAGGATGCGCAGCTCCGTAGAGGGGATGACATCCGGCACGACGAAGGCTGCTCCAGTGCAATCCGTGGTGAAATACCGCCATCCTCTGGCTCCATCAATGAGCCCGCCTCTGGACCTGAAGCTGGTGACGGCATTGCCCACGTGCAGCTGGCCGTACCCAAATTGCCTGGCGAACCGACTAGGCAAATAAGGCTCGAAGAAGCAATGGTCTTCACTCCTGTACAGGAGATGGGAGGGTCTAATGCAGACCAGCCAATTAAAAGCCTCCGGAGAAAGATCGGTCTTCTCTCTACCCGAGTCCTCAAGCCTTATCCCTAATTGATGGCAATCTACGGGAGGGAGAGTACAGAGGAACTTCCAGCCATGGCTGAGGTTCAATGCCAGCCGACAATCTAGAACGGTGTCCACGTTCCAGGGAGAATCCTTGTAGTTCAACAAGAAATTTCCCCCTGAGCTGCTACCAGAGCCAGGAGACATCACCCGGGGATTGTGGAGAATTAACCAACCCATTAGATACAGGTATGGTAATTCCACCCTGGGAAAACTCTCACGCCGGGCTTCATCAGCAAGCAACCCATCGGTCAGAGCTCTCAAGCCCGCCTGTATACGGCACACCATGGCAGGAAGCAAGCCCAGTCTTGCCCCGAACACCAGGCGCACTGCCGGCCACAAGATGTTCCGGTGAATGCGGTCCGCGGACGCAGTACCAGGCACTACTACTCGACGCAGCCATAACGAGAGGAAACCAGCCAGCTGGGCTTCCTTGGATAGAGACCCGCGACAACGCCTCAGGTAACTACGGGCCGTAGTACCTTCGGGGTACTTTCCTACCCTCTCAACGAGGATCTGGTCCGAAGCTTTGCCCTCCTTCATAAGGCCATCCACGACCTGGGCACTAAGTACGCCCAAACAGTTCACGGGCTTATTCTTGCCCCCCGAAACTTTCTCCAACCTGGCAGCTCTAGCTCGGTGGAAGAAAAGGTAGGACATCCACTTGGTAGTGTGGGCCAAACCAGAGGGCTCGTTGTAAAAAGCGGTGCAGGCGAGATATTGGCACATCAGCTCCTGATACACATCCGCCACCCGAGGGTCCGAATCCCCCAACTCCCGGTTGGTGGGAACATACTCTTCATACGGGGTATCCCCCATCGGCAGCCTCGAGACAACCGCCATCTCATGAAGGGCCAATCCCAACTCCCCTAGTGGAGTGGCAAAGGTCCCAGTAAGCGAAACGTATCGCTCCATCAGTGCCAAGAACAAATTAGGGTTGGAAGGCAACCCGACGCTCGTCGCGCTCACAGCGGCATACAGCCCAATGCCCTCTAGCTCTTGCCGAAAGCGCTTCAAGGCCCAGTTAACTAGGCTGGTCCATCGGAGGTTTGCTGGGGGACCCACCTATTACATCGAGGATTCTCCTTGGGGTACACCCCACCTCGTCCCATGAAGCTGTTACAGAAAGTCGACAGTTGGACCGGCTGGATCACAGAGCTGTCTTCGCTCGGGACGCCACCCGGGTACAATCCCCGGAACAACGTCACAGGACCAGAAGGACGACTGACAAACGATCCCTGGTCAGCTCCTTTCTGATGAAAGATCTTCCCCGGCTTGCCATGAAGGTCGGGAGTCAACGTACACGACATCTTTCTGGGATGAGTGGCATGGAAGAAAGCCGAGATGGGATAATCCCTCGGCATCGTCGGTAGGTACAGAACCAAGCTCTCGACAGCAAAGACCCAAGGTTCCCTCATAGGCTTCGTCTGGGACCGCTTATCGATCATGTCCCCGAAAAGGAAAGCCGGCTTTACGTACCGCTCTCCGTCTACATACGTCAGGGGCTCCCCATTGATCTTACTCAGCAGTGCCCGCTCGCCCTGAGCCGCCAACAAAAATCCTCTTCCCTCAGGATACTGGGATCCGGAGAGGGAAAATGCCACGTGGGACAAGTCCTCTAGGTAGTTCGAGTGCAGCATCCCGGGGGAGGAACACATCACCTCGGTCAGCGGAGACTCACCCAGGTTAACTACAAAGGTGCAAAGAAAGTATGTCATTACAAAAATCTCGCACAAACATACAAAACCAAAGAAACGACAAACTGTGCTCTACGCCAGGATTGTACGAATTCGGTTATTATACGCCGGGAGTCCCCTCCGCAAACGTAAAATACTTATTTTATGACATACGCCAGTTTTCGGTAGCCAGAGCTTTTACGCTCGGAACTACGAAAATATGGCGCCTTTACGCTAGCACACGAGAAATGTGGGCGTAAAAGATAAAAACGCCTCCGTGCATCATCTTCCTCAGAAGAGGCTATCAGCACAGAAGGCGACCTAGCGCGGTCACGTTCAACGTGTGCGAAGGATTTTCGTTATTCTTGTCACCCCAAAGGATCTACCTCTCAGACCGGGTGCGCTGCCCGTCGGCGGGATACTTCCGGAAGGAAGTCCACCTTGCCCGACCGAAGACTCCCTCGCTGGGGCAGTGGGAGAAGAAGAAGAACCTATGCTCTTTCCCTTAGCAGAGGAGGTTTGTTTCGTCGCCATTTCTGAAAGCTCGAAGTGCTCAGAGAAGGAATGAAGGAGAAAAGCTCGAACAATCAAGAACTCTCGTTCGCAGAAGACGGATGAAAAGTTTCTCTCTCCAAAGCTTAGGATATATATAGAGTCCGGATCGACTCCTCGAATCCTCGGACGGACTCCTCGAGACCCTAACCAAGTCTCGCATTAATAGTCGGATATGATTGGGTGCTACGTCAAACCACTACCCTCAAAAGACGGACAGTCAGCGAATTCAAAAAATTCTTCGCGTAAGACAGTTCAGCAGTTCTACGCTAAAGGAGCTTTCTACGCTCGACAGCAACAGATCTACGATTTTACGCTCGCAAGCTACAAGTCTATAGTTTTTCTCGCCCGGATGCCTTTGTGCTCGGTAGCTTTTACGCTCGAGAGGCGACAAACCTACGGCTTTACGCTCAGCAGATACCAAATCGATGATCTCACGCTCGGTGGTGCTCAGTTTACGCTCAGAAGCAACAGATCCGCAGAACTTCACGCTTGAAGAAATTCTCTTTTCAGGAGCTACAGATCCACAAGTCCTACGCTAAAGGAGCTTTCTACACTCAACAGCAACGATTCTACGGCTTTACGTTCAAGCAGCTATAAGTCTATGGTTTTTCTCGCCCGGATGCCTTTGTGCTCGGTAGCTTTTACGCTCGAGAGGCGACAAACCTACGACTTCACGCTCAGGAACCACAAGTCTACGACTTCGCGCTCAACGGTGTTTTTCGCCCAGACGCTACAGGCTGAGGATTTCGCACTCCGCGACTTTCCGCTTATCCAAAACAGTCCCCGACCCGGTCAAGTGCAAAGAGTTCACACAGAAGATACTCGTTCTTAACCCCAAGTACCCGAAATGGACAGAGTACAACAATTAAGAAATTACTCTTTTCGGGTCCCAAAATTGGAGGTTCATCCGGACTCCAGTCTGAACATCTCGTCTGTCAAAGATGACAAAGCTCAGCCAGAATCCTCGACCCTGTTTCAAGGGAGTTTCGAGAGATTATTCTTGAAGACGAAGACTGAACAAAGTTCTGCTCATCAGAAGCAGCAGTTCAGAACTCTACGCGGTTCCTTAGCCCTAGCAACAGGACAGTTCTAAGTGTTCAAAATGCTAAAGCAGCGCTCTATGCACTATCCGCTGCACGTAAAGAACAGGACAGAACCTAGTACTCTCTATACAGGATCGCATAAAGTATCAGACGTGTCAAAGCTGCACACATTCAGACTTCACAGCAACATATGGCAAGTGATCATATGAAGAAAAGATGACTTTATTGAAGATTAAAATCATGATTACATATGAGGGAAACCCTGTCTACAGGGGTTTTTCTCTACTTTTCATGATTACATATGAGGGAAACTCCGTCTACAAAAGACTCCCTCGTCGTCTGAAGATCGCACCGAGAGGCTGTTCTGACAGGTTCTCACGTCGGTGAAGGTCTTCCTCTTCTTCTAAGAAGATGATCACCGGCGGACACGACAGAGTTGGGGCTTGCATAGATTTTGCAGATCCCCTACTCCGTGCACCGCTCAAACCGGGACAGCACTAGTCTGTCTGACTCTCGGCACCGAAGGTAAGAGGAGAAGGCGCCAGTTATAGGCAGCACGGTCAAGAACGACCGTTCCTCTCGCCAGACGCAATGCCATACAAAGTTGCTGATTATCCCGAGCAAGGGAGGCTAAGATATCCTTCCATGATCCATCGCTGCAGTAGACACTTGCTCGAAGACGCCGTCTTTTTCGGCTCCCAACATGCTGGAAGAACATGATCTTCTTCTTCCTCAGATCGACCCGACGAACTCCGGCGATCATTTTAGCATGGTGATGGGAATATGAGGAAACAGGTTAACCCTCCGCCTTTTTATAGGCAAAAGAGATCACAGCGGTCCCCAATAAATCCGCCATAAAGGCCGCAACGACCGTTTCAACGCTCCATTCAGAAACGTTTCGAGTCACGAGGGGCCATTCATGCTTCATTCAAAGCGTTTCAAATTCCAAAGGATTTTTAAAGCTTTGAAGGGGGTCTTGTAGAAGCATGAAAAATACGCTGGCAAAAGCTACGCAGCGTATTGATACAGAGCAGCGCAAACAAAGGCCTTCAGTGCCATCAGGCGTAAGAGCTCAAGGGTGCAGCGCGTCCAAAACTGCTTCGGCGTAGACGGGACCCCCCCTATCGCCTCCAGGGCGTAAAAACTCAGCCGCTCTCAAAGCAGCGTTAAAATAGCGTACGAGGAACGCTTCGTCTTCCCCAAAATGAACCTGTCAAGTCACGCAGTGAACCTGGCCTCTGACTCCTGACAAAAAGTGCTGCACGGCGACCCAAACGACGGCTGGAAACAGGCACAGACCCCTCGGGACGCACACCACAGTATGATGGCGGATCCCTGCATTTAATGCAGAGGATTGGGTTAAGATACCACCGAACCGTCGTTTACTGACGTCCCCTCAGCATAAACCGCTCTTTTTCACACAGAGGGATACGCTGCATTGTTTTACACAGGCAGGCATAAGCCGGTTTACGCTCCGCAGTAGACAAACCGCCTGCCATGTCAAAAGCTGCACATCGTATGGGGCTCGAGGCACGTCTCTACGTCTAATTGCACGGAGCGGTGACAGGTTCAGTCAAGGCACGTCTCTGCAACGGATGCACAGAAGGGCTGCAGACCTTCGAAACACGTCTTCGCATTTAATGCACAGGATAATGGCAAATCTCTGTAGAAGATTTGATTACATCTTCGAAAGCCGTGATTCCGGCTAAGATGTCCCCGTCAGCACTCGGGCACGGTACGCCGCGGCTTCTATGCCCATTCAAGACCTGTGCCCCTTCGGCTCTCAACGCCTCTCCGGCTTCAACGCCTGTCCGGCTCCTACGCCTATCCGGCTTCAACGCCTCTCCGGCTCCTACGCCTATCCGGCTTCCACGCCTCTCCGGCTCCTACGCCTATCCGGCTTCAACGCCTCTCCGGCTCCTACGCCTACCCGGCTTCAAAGCCTCTCCGGCTCCTATGCCTATCCGGCTTCAACGCCTATCCGGCTTCTACGCCTATCCGACTTCTACGCCTATTCGGCTTCTATGCCTATCTGGCCTCTGTGCCAGGGTGACAGTTATTTGGCTTCTACGCCAACCGTTTCTACACACGGGATTCCTACCTGCGTGGCTCTTACGCCGTGATCTTCGTAGCAATAGTACGCGTTGTGTTCCCTTAGTTGGACCCACGTCATACTCTCATTCAAAAGATCATCCATACGCAGGCATTGGTTACTTTAACCGTTGTGTAAAAGGGTGTTGTACTTCCCACTCCTCGGTTTTTACACCGACGGAGTGGTCACTGTCACCAAAACTCTATAAATAGAGACCCCTATCAATGGGGAAGAAAAAGGAGGAAAAAAAAAAGAATTATCATCCAGGAGAGAATTATCGTCCAAGGAGAGAGAGAGAGAGGGAGAGAGCCCGGAGAGCAGGCAAAGAGCAGGGATCGACGACCTTGGCCTCGTGCGTCCAACCTCTTCTGCAACCTTCGAAGCTGCTACCTGTCTTCCACGGCACTTCTTCAACATCGTGTGGTCCAAGGGCTAAAGTGATCGACCGCAGATCAGACACCTATAGCAATTTATATCCAGATTAAATAAATTGTACTCCCACATCCTCGTATAGGATTATATTGTACAAGTTTGTTTGTAAACAGAAGGGCGCGAGTTTCGCATAAACCCCGTTATTGAAATACAATTTCATTCCTTTCGTTTAATACCACAAACAGTCTTGAAAGGATCACCTTCATCTCGTCGAGTTCTCGTACAACAACAGTTATCAGGCCAGTATCCAGATGGCACCCTTCAAAGCATTATACGAAAAAAGTGAAGATCGCCATTGGCATGTGATGATATAGGTGAGCGAAAGATGTTAGGCCCTAAAATGATAATACAGGCAGTAGAAGTTGTTAAGCTGATTAGAGAGCTACTTCGGTTGCACAAGATAGGCATCAAAATTAGGCATATCAGCATCATAGGCCTTTAGAGTTTTGTGTCGGCGACTACGTGTTCTTGCGAATTTTGCTGACCCTTGGAGTCATTAGATTCATGGTTCGTAGGAAGCTTAGTTTGTGATGCATAGGTCCGTTCGATATTCTTATGCGGGTAGGCGATGTTTTATATCGTCTTGCCCTTCCGCCTTTGATATGAGAGGTACACAATGTATTTTATGTGTCTCAGTTGTGTAGGTATATTTCGGATCTGATTTATATCCTCGATCACTTTGAATTAGTAGTTGGTACCGACTTATCTTACGAGAAGCAACCTGTATCCATATTGGACCAAAAGAAGAAGGTGCTCAAGAACCGAACTATTTCTCTTGTCCGGGTTGCTTGGGCTATCACTCTCTAGGAGAATCAACGTGGGAGAGTGAGAAAAATATTTGATCCTGGTACCCGCACCTATTCAGTTCAGAAGGTATATTCTTTCTTACGCCTTCATATCTCGAATTCTGTTATTAGGGGATGACAATGTGTTGTGATGGTATTGCTTACATATGTAGTTGCTAGTAAATTTGTATCGTGCTTGCCCTGAGTTCTCTAGCTATTACTTGGATTCAAATTCTGAGGAAGGAATTTTTCGAAGGTGGAAAAAGATGCCACTCCCCGTTCCCGATATACGTATTTGGAATGTATTTTATTTTAGCATGGTTACATATGCATGGAGGCTAGAACTATTCTTTGGTTTAACCTTGTTTATGTTCATTTTGTGGGTTAGTTCAAGTCATGAGAACCCTTGGTTCAACCCTCAACCCTACCATATATAATCCAATATTTTCTCTCTCCCGCTTTACTTCTTCATTTCTTCCTTTCTCTTTAGTTTTCTCTCCTTTTTCATAGGCAAGTACACCTTGCATAGAAATAGAAAAATCCTCCATATTAATTGATTATTATATACTTTGGATGATTTTAAATACTTTTATAAATTAGAGATTTCGAATTTGGTGGATGGATTAATGTAGATCTATATTTCTAACTTAGGCTTTTTATCAGTTTCGTAAGTTTTTTTTTGGTTTTGATCTATTAAATATGTATTTTTGGAAACTAGTTTTTGCTACATTATAGAGCTTCCAATTTCAAGCGTTTTGGCTTTTTGTTCACTTGATTTGGACTTAAAATAAGGATTTTATGGATAATATTTTTTAAATTTTTGGAGCTATCGCCATGGCCGAACCTGCTGTTTGGAGAAGACGAAGTCTTCTGCGGCCAAGAGTGCTATGCATCCTGAGAGGGCTATGCGGCCTGAAATTTTGCCATATACTGACTAGCATGCATCCATCTTGTTGGATACATGACTGCCATTATACAAGTGTTCTGGAGCTAATCCTTGAACTCCTTGTGTTTTCACTCGCTGAATGAATGAGAAATTCACTAAGTCCAAAAGAGCAATATGCGACCGAGTAATATATGAGGCAAGCAGAGCATGTGGCCACTTTCCTTCGGATGCATGACTATGATTGTTTGGCACATCTTTTCTTGGTTTTGGTCTTTTCTCTCTAATACTTTATGGCTTGTCACATTCATTACTTCAGTCACTTTTCTGTGACATATCCATCACTTTGGTACTTGTTCCAAAAGAGTCAACTTTTGTCCGGAGCATGCGGCTTGGAGGAGCATACGGCCTGGGGTAATATGCGAGCTGGGATAGCATGCGGCCGATAGTCCATGCGGCAACCGTCTCATGCGCCAAGTTGTGCATGCTGCTTAGCCATTTTATTTGGAATTTTCTTTGTTCTGAGTGGTTGGTATTGACAACTGCTTGTGATTGATCCTAAGGAAGAATTGACTTAGCAACCCGACCATGTACTAGACATGACCATGTGCTAAAATTGACCATATCATAAGCGACTAACCAGCTATGTGCATAATATGAGCTATGTGTCCCAATGCGATTCGGCTCATAGACCAACTATAATTTCGGTAGTTCGATCCGATTTCTTATATCCGTGTCGATACAATTACTACGTGCTATGTGTATATATGTTATAAATGTGCACTGAGGTACAAAATAAGTTGCTATGTGCTATGAGATCACATATTTTGGGTTGTGCATCGAGAATACCTCCTATACTACGCGATATATGATATTGTTATATTATTTCTCCAATACGGGCATGGTATGCGGGTCAACTATCAAAGTGTGGCTAGAACTTGATTGATTGTTGCATCACGCTCGGGTGAATCCAGTTTAAGCTATCAAGTATCAAATTAGGTTCATATCTAGCGTGGACCGTACTATGGTACGACATATTAGAGGATTGATCATGTGACCATGCCATGGGATTCATAACATAACCATAGGGCTAATTTAGGCAACTGAAATTGGTATAGCATTGGAAGGGATAAAATCCCAAGATCATGCACAGTAGCCAACTCAAACAACTATCATGACGTGCAAGGCTGACCCCCATGGATATTTGACACATCCGCACTAGTGGACGGCAATATCCGAATACTTATATTGTATATGCGTTCTATGTGATCTAGCAGGGTAGCATTACGAGGGATCGATGCATAATATACAAGTGTTATGTAATTTTTATGGCTCGTTTAGCCTCGCTAAATAGCTCACGATCTGAGGATTTTTCTTTTGCATCTAATCTGACATAACTCAGAGTCCATAGTAGCAAGCCGTACAATCAATTGGCCGTTATATAACTGGACTTTATTGTAATTGTATTATTCTGTTTGTAGTCTAGGGACATGGATTATCATAGTGTGATGGTTCAACCCTTATCCTTGTTTTGTTGTAGGATTGGGCTATTATGATAAGATAAACTATGGACCAAAACCACGACACAGAACCTATATTATACCTATCTAATGCTTTAGGTTTTGTTTCTTCATTTTGTGCTTCCTTTGTGGTACTTGCTATTTGGGGTCTAACCCTACTGGTTTGGCATGGCCAGGTTTCGAACCAGTTCCAAAGGATCCAGCTTACTTTCCCCTTCCTGATGACGGGCACCAGGCGGATGGCCGCTGAAGGGCACGAGTGGGTTTCTTCTTCCCTGCTTGTTAATTATATATTTTGCACTTGTTGGGCATTAAGCCACCAGCACTTGTTAGCTATAAATTTGGACATTTAGTTTTTTTACATGATTGTAATTAATCATACTATAGATGATCATGGTTATGTACTTTAGCTACTCTACCATCTTTTTATTTTGCACAGCTGGTTTCCAGAATATTGTGGTAGGACATTAGGGGTGCCTTACTTTCTTGTCATATATATTCTATATTTATTGTTCTTATATGACTGATTGAGACATTAGATGTTCGTGTGACCCTAAGTAACTAGCTTGTAGTATTCACCCCTTGTCTAGTTACAATTGTGATCGCCGTATGACGTTTAGTACCTTATACGGGATAGCTGGCCGGGTCTGTTTGTGTATTCTGGTACTGGGCACGTTTAGTACCTTATACGGGATAGCTGGCCGGGTCTGTTTGTGTATTCTGGTACTGGGCGTGGCATCAGTCGAGGAGCACAAAAATCAATAACACAAAAATCGAGAAACCAACCCAAGCTTCATCCCTAAGGAAATAAAGAGGGAAGAAAGTGCACGAGCAGACCAAACATAATTAAAATATGACGGTTGACGAAACATAGGTAAAGTGAGCCAGATTGCCAAACGCGAAGAAAGTGCGTTGACTAAATGTGGCACAGATTCTCTTGGTTTTCTATGGATAACTTTGATTGAATATGCACCAAAGTACGCCAACTGAGTTTCCTCTCGAAAGTACACCACTGACTCAAGGAGTGTGGCTGTCACACTTTTGCTAGGAGACTGAGTGTAGTATGATTAGTATGCACGAAGAGTTGGAACAACAAACTAATGTGTCCAAAGTGAAACATACGTATTTCTACGCAAATGGGTCATCTTACATACACTTCACAGAGCACCATTCTTCTTCTTCAGCCAGTCATTTTGGTATACGTATGGTATCAAGTTTCAGCACCGAACTAGCTAGACTCAAAATCAAGCACGACCAAAAGCAAAATTAGAAAAAATGGTGCTCTACATTATGAGCTAATTAGTTTTGTAAAACACAAATTGGGAGATCAAACCTTAGAAAAATAAAAGTGAACCCATAGACCCAAACTCCGGTCCATGCAATTCCAACCAAAAAAAATCAAGAACAACGAGCATTAAAGATGAAGGGGTGCCCGATCCCAAAAAAATGAGCTAGAAATGAATAGAAAAATATTATGAACTAAAAGAATGAATAAATCCATGGTTCTTCTCTTGTGCAAGATGTACTTGCCTACGGAAGGAAAGAGAAAACCTAAGATAGAGAAATAGAAAGGAAATAATGGGCAGAGAGAGAGAGAAATTGAAATATATAGGCTTAGGTTTGAGATATAGACCATTGGATCACCCAAACTCATTCAAGCCACACATGCCACTAACCCAACCAAACCCACTCTCTCCACAACTCTCGGATCCGATCAAAATAATGGTCGGGCTAGCAAACAATATGCGCCAAAGTGCACCAAGGACAAATGCACAAAAGTGCACCGGGAAAGGGGGCTGACAGTTGATCTTGGAGATGGAAAAATTTTAGGCTCAGGGCATTGCTAACAAAAGGATAGAAAGATGTAGAATTGGATAATTTGATTTTAATCCTATTTATAGGATTTTAGCAAATCGAATTCGGCCAAAGTTCGGATGGATTTTAATTCAAAATTTCAAACGTTGGACCAAGAAATCAGAGAGTTTAATAACTGGGTTGATTTCATACTAAATAGGTGACCGAGTTCGGCGAGTTAGGTCCGCATTCGGTTGCCTATTCTAGTAGGGTTTGTGTTTGAATGTAGGCTGGTTTGGTGGATGTGTTCGACGGTTTATTTGAGTGGACAAGGTAACCTTCCTTAGATAGGTATCTGTAGGTGGATAGGTACTTCAAATTGCCAGTGTGACTCGACTTACTTCAATCCTAGACTCAATAAATGAAAGATTACATTTGCTGAAAATATAGAAAAGATCACACACAAGAGATCCAGAGGCTGGTGCAAATGTCTGTCTTTAGCAGTGATGTAGTTTAATCTCAGTCGCTTTACTTCGCATATAGTATCTGCTTCTTAGTATTTAGTTATTATGTTTGTCGATTATCAGAATCAGGTTGACCGTGACCACTTTGTGAAAACAATGTCTTCCATTATGATAATTGACAAACTATGCCAAAATACAAATTGATGTATCCTTGATGTAGTATTTGAAGCGAGTTTTGAAATAGAATAGCTCTCCCTTAGGAAGGGCTTTCCTTTGAATGGGTGCTGAGTCGAAACACCTATAACCTGTTATTCCTTTACAGAGAGCATGAGTATCACAATATCATCACAGTCCAACTGTCATTATTAGTAGTTTATCATAGTGCTATCATTTGTTAGTACTAGTGCTAATATCATATCTTGTATTATCAAATAATTCATATTTGTATTTGGTCATTTTTTTCCCTTTGTCAAAATATCATAGGAGAAACTCACAGCTCCCCCGAAATGAATAACTAGGATGATGAAGAAGAAAGTAAATACATCATATTACAAGACAACATAGAACATGCAATATATTTTGAAAATATATATATATATTGCAGATAAACTAGTTATGCGAAGATCATATTTCAAGACAATATAAATGAAAGTCTCAAATAGTTAATCTAAATGCAAAGTGTTGCAATTGTGACATATTAGATAGAGAGTTTAAGCATAGATCATAGATGTACACTGAAATAATAAAAGTCCACAAAGCTGAAATATAAACTAAAATATAAGTAGTTTTCTCCTGAGCATTCACAGATTATCGTCAGCAGCAGGGCCATCAGCAAACGGATGATCATCGAAATAAACTGTATAATCAAAATTTAAGTATAAAATACGTACAACGTACGTACATATATACTAATTTAGTTAGAGAGAAGAAAACCAGTGACTTTTCGGATGCATCCAACATTTCTGCGAGCTGACTTCAATGCCTATTCGGGTGATCCTAAAGCCTAGGTATCCCCCTTGCAATAAAATTGATAAGAAGACTGAGGGAGTTATTCAATGGTCGTCTCTTCGTAATATATATAGACAACAGTTTCTCGGTAATGCTCCATTGAGACTATATATACCTAAAGAGACTAATGGAATCATCAATATATGATCAACAGGTTTAGGTTGGTATCATCAATTTGACTTGTCTATTGACGAGGTCAAGTTTGGTTTAAGATATAAAAGGATCGGGTTTAGGTTGACCAGAGATGGATTTTGATTGGGAGAAGGGCCTAGGCTAGGATGAACCATACAAAATTGCCAACTTGTACTGCAAGAACATGTATTAACCTGATTAGGTGGCTTAACCAATTCTAATCTACATATTGAGCTCGGAGAAAGAATGTTTAGATGACTAGGACAATTGATTAGGCTAAGGTAGGGCAGACTTAACAAGAAGAGTTATTTATTTTTAGGGTCTCGCATAATATTAAAATTTTGAGTTTAGGTCCCTAATTTTTTCAGAAGAGGATTTAGGTCTCGTTCTAACGGTTGATTTTGGACGACCGTCCAAAATGAAGATACAAAGTCAAATTTTAAATATTATAACAGACCCTAAAACTAAATAGAAATATATAAGGGTTTAGTTTTGTATGGTGGAAATTATTTGACTCGGATTATTTAGTTTTGTCATGACAAATCAAGAATAAGACTTGTGATACTGTTGTTTGATTCTATCCTGATCTTAGCTGCCACACAACTCTCAGGGACTCTTGATTTGCAAGCAATCAACAATTCAACATGACAAGATACATATGACGATACACGATTTCTATAAAGTCGTCTCCATCGAAATTGTCGTCAGGAGAATTATGTGGCTGTTGAGACCAGGGAGTAAACCATAGTATCGTAAGTCTTATTCCTTGGTCATGACTAAACTAAATAACACAAGTCACTTAGTTTCTACCTTGCAAAACTAAATAACCCTAACATATTTTCATTTAATTTAAATGTTCCGTATAATATTGACAAAAATTAGTTTATGTTTCCATTTGAACGGTCAGCCAAGTCTACTGTTTAGGATAAAATCTAAATTCTATTATAGACAATATGTAAATCTAAACTTCAAATTTTAATATTATACGAGATCCTAAAACTAAATTATCATAACAAAAAAAAAATATGGTAACAATTGATTAGGCAGTCAACTAAGACATCATCGTCTGGCAGGACAGACATTAACAACGTAAGTACTCCATCCACTCTTCAGAAGATAAGATAGTGGACACAAAAGAAAACAAACCACAACTGATATTTTGCAGATACGCCATGTTGCGTGGATCCGCAAACCAAAGTTACACGACAAGAACATTACGCCAACACAATCCTCCGCTTGAAGTGGACGTACCTATGGCCACCACCATCCATCAATTCATACTACTCACTGACTCACTACGATCGATATGCTGCAATTCTCACCATCCATCTATATGTCCAAATCTAACTTCACAAAGAAGGACGGGTCAATGAAAGTGATACTGAGGCGCAATGTTTTGCTCAAAACACCCCACAGGAACTAACGATCTGGCCTTGTCCCCGGCAGATCTTTGGACTATGAGTTCATCTAGGAGAAGTGCTTCACTCAGTTGCATGCCACAGCCTCACTCAATCGCCTTTCCTTTATTGGGCCCCACGGCACGCACATTTCAAGGATGCGATTGAGCGATGGTATTGTGCCAAAAGAGCAAAAATACTCTTCTCACCGCAGCAACAAACAGTAACAGCTTATAAGCTCATTTTGTTTTTGTTTTTTATTTTTTGCTTTTGAAAAAAAATGTTGGTGTTTTGTCTTTGGACTGATGAAAGATAGGTCCACATTGTCTACACCACTAAGTGAGTATCTCAATATAATACTTTGTATCTGTTTAGGTGTGCACATGGGGTGCGGTAGAACACAAGTGGGTGTCATGTAGAAGTGTTTTTCTAGAAGGACTAAGTAATAACTATTTGAAGAAAGCATTTTATTTTTTTAGTCACTCTCTTGAAAAAATCCTCCCGCGTACACTTTCTTACTTCGAAATTGAGAGACGAAGAGAGTTGTTGCTGCTGCCGCCGCTATTGGAGTCCAGAGGAGTTCGTACGAGTTCCCGAAAAGGTGACGACGAGCGTTCCGGTAATTCTATTCAGAACTTGTTGGTTTCTGGAAGCAGTTCGTGTGGGACGAATCTTGCATTGAGCAACGGTGATCGTTATCTCCTCAGCAAGCAGAGATCTTCTAATTTCTTTTTCCCCTTCTCTTCTGCTAGTTATATTTAGTTCTGTCCGATTGCAACTGCAATTGCAAGGAAGAACAAAGTTATTTTTTGATTATTGTAATCTTGTTTGGAAGTTGTAATCGAGATTCATTATAGTGGATAGTCATAGAGGGAACCTATTGGGTCTTTCTTGATCCTGGAGAGGTAAAGATTGAGACAGGTTGTCAGAGTCATTTCTATTGCTGCCTAGAGCCCTACCCCCTACTTAAGATAGCTTGGGAATGAGTCAATCTCATGTCGGAGCCTTTCTTTTTTCTCGACTCCCTATCCTCTTGCTTTGGGCTGGCGCTCCAGCGAGGAGTCAGCCAAGGCAGCTTCAGGGAGTGCAGCTAGTTTTGACTTGTATTAGACCCAGTCTCCGGTGAAGAGTTTGGTTTGTGAACCCTTGATCTCGATTTCTTCAAGAATTAGCAGAGGCGATAACTTCTGTTCCTGGTCCTGTTCATCCATCTTTGGTTAAGTCTCGGGACTAACAATCTCAAAGTAAGAACCGAGTAAGATGGAGAACAACCATGCAATTCTTCTCAATAAAAGTTTTAACAAACTTAATAAGTTTGGCGGGGAGCATTAAAACATCTGGAAGAGAAATATCAGTCTTAATATTCAACTCATAAACATGGATTACGTGTTGACAGATCCTGATCCTATTATTCCGGAGGGTGGTGATGCTACTGTTCGAACGAATGCTAGTACAACTACTTCATAGAACAAGTGGTGGAGAGACAACAACCTTTATAAGTTGTTGATTCTGAACTCCGTGGAAGATACTCTGGATGAGTCATACAGCAAGACGGACCATGCAAAGGTCATCTAGGAGTCACTAAAAAGTCTAGAAAATACAATTTGAGGACGATAAGATGATGTCGCCTCAAGTCAAGAAATTTCTCAACTATAGTCAAAAACTTGAGGATGATTTCATGCTCATGGTATACGCTTTCATCGTGGGGGGTAATGTCGCCAAGTGTCACATCCTAGAAATAGAATAATGGAGAACGGGGGTGGACAAAGCAAGCTACGTACACCAGAGTACTCAATACTCCGAGATACGGTCACGATTGACATGTGAGGGTTTACTCGACAATCCAACAGTCATTCCTGGGTCAAGATTCTAGTTGTCCCAATCTGTCACTACCATATTTCTAGGTAAGGATATTTTTATCATTTAGCATATTTTCTATTTAGTGATTAAATATTATATATTGTGCTACGAATTATTAATATTGTGTAGTGCTATTTATTATTAGTTAGTAGGCTAGCCTAATTATTGGACTTGTCATTAATGGACCCAATTAGATTGTCATGACACATTGAGCCCAATATTGGGTTAGGCCCATTAGACTCATTCCCAGTAACAACTACAACTGGTTGTTGTGTTGCATCAGTGAGGAAACAACAACAAGTATATGCCTTTGTGGATCTGTAGTATACACATGAGTGGCAGCAGCAGATTGGATTGGTGGAATCACAGGACTGCAGGCGACTTGTTGTTGTGCTATTAGCACTATAATAAGGAAGGCAGTTAGATCAGTAGCCGCAAAATAGACTTGGAGGCCTGGGGTTGTATCGAGCAGTAGTGAGCAAGCTTATCTATTCGGTAGTATTGCAGATTTAGGCGCAGGTCTGGGGAGCATCCACAGGTGATATGGAAAGATAAAATGTGTAGCAAAATATCCATGTATCAGTGAGAGTATTACATAAGTTCAGTGAGCAAGGGGGATGCAGTATGATTGTGCCAGGTCAGAGCACAAGCCTGCGTGTAATACCCCATTCCGCTCAAGCGGACTGCCGATTCAAACGGCAAAAGTGCAATATCCTGACCCGCTTTGCTCAGGCAAGAATAATCGTTTGAGGTAAAGGATATCCAGACTTGTTCCTTCAGGAGTTTGGCTTAGTCTTTCAGAGGATCGTTCGGAGTATCACTCGACCGAGGCGAATCATCGCTAAGGTGGGTGGCTACGGTGAACTTGTCTTTGCTTAGCCAGCACCCTTAAAATATGGAACGATACATGCTAGTCGCTAGGTGAATCACCCCTGCATGCTAATAAGAATACAACACACCTTGCTAAGGGAATAATCTAAACTTGTATTGCTTATGCTAGAACATGGAAATAAAATGCTTATATACAGACTCTTGCATGCTACCTTTGCCTTATACAAACTGGACCCTACTATGCCTCGATAGAACGATATGTATATATTCTTCTTAGTGTAAAGTTTACTTGTTTACACTGCACGACCCTAGATCATGTTGCTCGTTAAGTCCCTTTACAATTTTACTACTCGGCTTACCTTCGGGCCAGAACGAACGTGAATGTTTAAGTTTTCCTTATGAATGCATGCTTACCTACTTATATGTTGCCTCAATTCAATGCTTGTCATAGAAAAATATTTCATGACATATTTAGTGTATGCTATCTTGCCTTGTTTTTATCCAAACCACCGGAAGACTATCTAATAGTCATTCCGAGCAAGTATGAACATTGAAAGTATTCGAGACCGTTAGGTCGCCAAGGTGTTTTCCGAACTAGGGGATTGCATCAAGGATAGTCAAGCAAGATAACATCAAATTTCCTCAGAATGATACTCATCTGGTATTCAATCTAACGGTTCAGGAAGATTATGTGAAGACAGATCATGTTATGTGATTGTCTCATGCTCGTATTGCCTTAGTTTGCATCAAGTCAAGTACAACACTGAAAAGAAAATCGTGTTAAGTAAAGCAATAAGAATTATCGTTATGAATCTGGATTGACCCTAGACCTACATGTCGCGGACAACTTGTGCACAAGGCTTATATGGTTTTCGCGGTCGGTTGCCAGGGCGTTGTGACCGGTCCGATCCGGACGAAAACATTTTGTATAGTCGTATGTTATGGGGCAAAGTATTATATAACGGGGCTCGCCACCTGCGTTGCATATTATCTTTGTCTTGAGATTGTAAACCCGTCCTTTATGGCTATGCCAACGACTTATGTCATATATATAAGTCATCCTCGCTTAGCGACAACCCGCGTGCGAGTCATTGCATTGCATCATGAACATCTGAAACACCTGAACGATCATAACACAATTGTGTAAATATGGAGCACTTAAACGTATTGTATAATACACCTAAGAAATCCTTAAGACTCGTGCACCCGATATGTAATCTCGCAGTACAATACTGTATTTGCATAAGTTATTTGCCCTGGATTGTATTATATGAATGCTTGTTCTTGAATTAACTTGGTTTGCCTTGGACAGGGAAGGACAAATAGGTAAGTTGGTAAGTCTTGCCGTGTTTTCTCTTATATCGCAAGGCACACTGCCACACGAGTTAGGCTTTTCATATATGCCATGAAACTGACCCTAAGGCACAACAAGAAAGACAACAAAATAGTTGGTGCACGGAACCTATGTTACGTGTTTGGATTTGTCGAGCGGGCGAGTAGCCTCCCCACCAGAGCATTCATGTACTGATAATCCACCAGGTTGCTTGTAGGGTGCGGAAGAACATCGTTTGGTGCGGATGCCTCCTTCGTGCGTGCTAAGGTGTAAAGTTCACTCTGGAGCCTTGGAGCGTTGCGTTCAGAATAGAAGCGCATATACAAGACATAATATTGGAACACCGCCTATACATTATTTCACAAATGTAGCCACTTTGTACGCTTTTACTGTTTCAGAGAGAGAGGCTTGAGCAACTTGTAATATCGGCTATGCGCCGCCTATAATATTGTCAATATCAATAAAGAGCTTGTTCTACTTCTACTTGTGTTATTCAATGCTTCCACTATTGTCGATTTAGTGAACTTATAACAAAATCGCCTATGTGTTTATAATTGTGCTGCACTCAGACAATCTGTGTGACTTTGTGTCTTAGACCTTGTAAATCCCCTCACCCAAAATTGGGCCTATTTGGCTTAGATAGAGAGATTAGGGCTAATTAGAATCCAATTAGCAATAGAACACGATATTTTATTTAATTGTACAATATCGTTGCTTCGATAATTGGAGCACTACACTAGCCATTGCCTTCATACAAATTTCACAACCTCGCCCTAGACATGTCTGTCTACCATTCTGACCTTTGTGTAACTTATAATTATGCTCTCTTGTGCTATATTTTAGTCGCACAATATTCGTTACGGACGTTTATATTTAATTTTATAATAATTTCAACTTTGTATCCTTGTGCGTTACAATCAAAATTGGAGACACAATCTTGACCCGTTTCGTACAACCTAATTAATGATAATATTCTACTCTGAGTTTTCTATGTCCATGACATTTCTGTCCCACCTAATTTTAATCCCATATACTTCCAATTAATTATAGAACAACATTTAAACCAATTTTAATTAAATTGATGTAAGGACCCAACTTGACCCAAAGTTAGACCCAACACCAAACCAAACTCTCAGGCACACTCTCAAGCTTCATACTAAACACCAAACATCCCTTTCATCCGATACATTACACCAAACATGGTATTTTCACTCATTAAATCCCAAACCCATTTTTTGTTCAAAATTTTAATTTTGGGGACTTATTTGCAAAAGTGCAGTGAGATGTCACCATCCTATTGGTTTAAACCAAATGAAGAACCAAACCCCCTCCCTTTCACCATTCAACTCTTCCCCTCTCTACTCTTTTTGGTTTGATATTCCCCTCATGTTGAATCTAGACCACTCATTCAAATGGAGCCATCCCCACCACACAATACCTTCACCTATGTATATATATACATAATCCCTCATACCCCTCTCCCAATGCAAACCCTATCCCCATGTGTACTTGGCCGGCCCTAAACCCTTGGCTACCATCATCCTCATCCCCCACATGCAAAACCAACTACTTCTCCATTATTTTACTTCATCACCATCACCCCCATCCTTCAAAACTCAAACCGAAACCCTAACTCAACCCTATTCACCATCACCCACACCTTCATCCCCCCCTCCGGCCACCCTCGCCAGAGCAGCCTGCCACAGCCGACTGTAATCCCTCCACCACCACGTAGACCTCCACCCACTGGACCATCCCGCACCCTGTCGACTGCTGTACCCAGAAGCCCGTCGACCCGCCAGACGAACCCCTCATCGAGCCGCTCCGTCAACCCACTGCCATCCTCGCCGGAGCCTTGGACCCCCGCCTCTCCTCGAATAGACCCACCACCGGCCAACTCCTCGCCTGGAGATGTTGTCCCTGCTTCCAGCCACCACCACCGATCGCCTCTCCTCTCCTTCCCTCGACCCTGAACCGACCACCCATCTCGACGAGCTACCCCGGTCTCCACCCGAGTCACTGCCACCCTCTACGACCGGCCTCAACTACCTGAACCACCATCCCCTCGACCTCCATCTTCCCTCGTCCACCTCGCCACCACTGCCACCGTCATCTCCCTCTCCATCACCACCTCTTCCCAATTCCAGCTCCTCTCTGTCATCGACCCCATCCTTCATGTTCAACCTATATGACCGGACCTCCCCTCCCCTGGCTGGACCTCCCCTCCCCCTGGCCGGTATCACCCTTCACTACCTCCCTACATTATCATCACCACCATACTTTATCATCACCATACATTATCATCATCCTAGTCATCATCGTCATCGTCCTCGTCATCTCCATCACCCACATCATCATCCTCGTCATCACCATCGGCCACATCATCATCGTCGTCATTACTATCGTCCACATCATCATCCTCGTTATCACCATCACCCACATCATCTTGCTCGTCATCACCATCTTGTAATCCATATCATTATCTCCCATCATCTTCATAATCATCACCATCATCATCATCATCGTCACCCTCGTCGCCATTATCATCATCATCACCTCCATCTTAACCCTCATTGTCATCATTGACATTGTCGCCATCATCACCATCGCCATCATCGTCGTTTACCATCGTCGTCGTCACCGTGATTCCCGTACGCGTACCCCGAGGATATTTGATTTATCTGCACGACTTCAGGAGCAGGTTATTGGTGCTACACAACTTTCTTGCTAGGCAAGTATACCTTGCCTTGTTGTACTGTTTAAATTCTGTATTATTGGTTGCATATTTATATTATATAACTGTGCGCGTCCGAGAGAGACTCGGGTGCAGTCAACGAAGGCATTGACGTTAGGACTTGTGTTTGACCTAGTGTCTAGTAGACCCACCTAAAGTTGTGGAGTTATCAGTATGACTCCCCAGGCTTTGACATATTTCTTACACGTGTTGTGAGTCTCATGTAGGTCATGGACTTGCGTATGCGGTTGGCCACCCGTATGTGTAGGTCGTGCGACGGATAGTGTATAACTGCTAATAGTGATGCATGTTAGAAGACTTAGCAGTTATTAGTAGGCGGAGCATAGACTATCAGGGTACGATAGCCCAATCCTTGTCCTTGTTTGGTTGTAAGGTTGGGCTATTATTCTAGTGATAGAGTATGAGCCAGAGTTACGATGCCTCGGCGTAGTAGCTAAGGCATGTTGTGGATACAACATACATAAATCATTGGGTGGGGAGGACAACTAGTAGGCGTATGGGATACCTACTTCCTTTATGCAGATTCCCCGTTCTTCGGAGAGGTATGGACATTATATACTATGCAGATTCCCCGTTCTTCGTAACGGTATGGACGTTATATACTATGCAGATTCCCCGTTCTTCGGAGCGATATGGACGTTATTATATTACAGCGCCCTTGTATTGTAAAACCCCCTTCCTAGAAAATCGTATATACCCTTTTATTTATTAATTATTAATTAAATTGTAGTAATTAGGTCCAAATAGGAGAAATAGATTTTTAATAATTTTTATGTTAGGTGTTCGGGCACCTAGAGGACTTGTGGGACCATCAGGAATTTTTCGGAATTTATTTCATGTAGGAGACCCCTTGAGCAGTTGCTAGCCTAACGATGTGCAATACCCTATTATATAAATTTTCTTATGAGTATATATATATATATATGTATATACAAAAATATATTTATGTATATATATTTTATAAAGAAAGAAGGAAAAAGAAAGAATTAAATAAAGTATAATAATAATACTAACTAATAAAATAATAATAATAGAATAATAATAGTAAGCATACTATTAAGTCCTTAGGAACCCACTCCAGCCGATTCCTTACTGACTAAGGCCTTTAGCAAAACTAACTGTGGCCGCTTGCAAACCTTTAAGACCCGCTAGCACTTAACTATTCCAGCGGCTTCACCCCGCGAATCCAATCTATCCCTCTCTCTCTCCTAAATATATATATATATACATATAGTTAGCTCATAAAACCCTAACCTAAAACTCCAGACTTCCTCTTCCCATCTAGAGCCGTCACCGCAGCCAGAGAAGCCTCCCCAAGCCATCCAACCATCCCGTCGACGCCGACATCGCGAACCGCAGTTTCTCACTCGAGGTACCTTCGCTCCGGCACGATTTTCTGTTGACTCGCATGACCAAACGCTGTTCCGTTTTTATAGGTATGATCTTCCCTCAACCCTCTCCAATATTTGTTTTATAGTCAACCTCGGAAAACGTGTGCCCCTAGGTGAAAAACAGCGCCCAAGTCAGCGCGAGCAGACAGAATTCTGCAATCGCAGAATTCCAGATTTACCACCCATATTGCCGAGTTCGTATCTCTCACCACAGAGATCCGAATTCGGTGATTCTTTTTTATACCTGTAGATTAGATGACCTAGTTTATTTTCTGCATATTTACTTTGTGCTATTAGTCGCTGTGGGCAGAAATATATTCGTCACAAAACTGCGCGCACCCACTTTTTCCGGTTTTCCAAAAGTTGGAGATCGGAGCGCGCCCCGCCAAACGGGACCGCCCCGCCGTGTGCCAAGTGTACCAAATGGTGCACACAGCATAACGGGAACGTGGAAATTCGTGGAGACTGATTCGGACGCGTGTGCGCGCCGGAATCAGGCCGTATCCGCGGACACATCCCGTGTCGCCACTTTTGTGGAACTCGCGAGTATTTTATGCACGCTTGTCAGATTGCGACAAAACTTATGCCACTGGACTCGTGGTAACGCGCTGGTCCTGTGACCCAATTTTCACGCATTTCTGAGATGGTTGACCAGATCGCCAATTGGCGGGCCCCACAGTTGACTTTTTGGACCAAATTTTGTTCGGCTCATCGGAATCCAAATTTGGACATACCATTGAGTTCGTATTAACATTTAGAGTTGTTTGACCCATAGTTTATCCCATTTAGAGACTGTTACCCTCGGCACGCTTTTCGGTGCAAAGTGGGCCACACATGGACCCCACTTTTGTCCAAAATTATGGTTTTGCCCCTGTGTCCAAATTGGACGAAAGGGAAGTGCTTTCTAGCTATTTTGCTTATTTTGGGAATATTGGCGATATTTATTTCAGCATCCGGAGATATTTGTTCTGTGGCCATAGCTTCTGGTCCTGTGTATTGGACATCTGGACGTGACATTTTGCAATTTCTTGCCAGGCAAGTATACATTGCCATTGTACTGTTATTTACATTCCATATGTTGCATGCATCTTTATTTTCTGTCCTTAGTTCATATATTTTAATTGTTATATAAAATGCTCGCGACGGTGACGTCGCGATATGTTTTTACTTATGTATTGCATTGACCCTGTACATGAGACTACCCCATTATCATATAGTATCATTAGGTTCATTTGGCCGTGACACATATTTTTACACGAGTTGTGAGTCTCATATAGATCACGGACGCATGTATTGACTGATCATCGGTACGTATGGGCCGTGCGTTAGGGATAACTGCTGTTAGAAACTTTGTATGCTAGTAGACTTGGCAGTTATTAGAGGTCCAGGGACATAGCTTATTATAGTAAGGTGGTCCTATCCTTGTACTTGTTTGGTTGCAGGATTGGGCTAGGGTACTAAGAATAGGCTATGGACCAAATCGTGTCATGGATGTGACATGCTTAGAGCATGGGATAGGGAGAACAACAGGTACCGCATTTGAGCTCCTTTGCACTTTTTATGTGACGCCCAGATTCTCCGCTGGAGATACGGGTGGTGATGACCCATATATATACATTGGCGGGCCTCCGCCGTTCAAAAGACGACGTGCCTTTGGGCCCCTGGATCTTCAAAAGAGAACCATGCCAAATCCCAGTTTTCAGCCAGATAGCTCACTTGTGGGGAAAGTTGTTCTTAACTGCATTCACTTTAGACGGTTAGGCGACCCCTTTGGATTTTTATTTTAGTACTTTATTGGCATGTGTTTAAGTATACTTGTTATGTCCCTCTGAGGACCTGGTCCGCTGCCAGGTGTAGCTGTTCTTGAGTGTTTGCAGGAGCACAAATTTGGAAGGATATAGATGCTTCGTGGATGTCTTCTCTTCGAGCCGTGATTGGTAGCTAGTACTTATTGTTTGAGTGAGTTGTATCTATATTGTATTTACTTTTTCCATTTGAGTTGGTAGTGGATTTGTTTCCACCCAACTATCATCCTTAGATTCTTCTTGTTGAGATCTAGTTTCATAGATACTGGTTATTTATTTCTATATGATTTTGGTGGATGAGATTTAGATTTTGACCTGTGACTTGTATTTCATTTTATACCACTTGTGGATTTTATATTCATATTACAACGTACGTATGGATTTGGTTTCCATATATTGGAGTTGCCATATCCATGCGGCTGGCATGCTTACGTGTCCTAGTCCTACGTATTTTTGGGACTGGGGCGTGACATGTTTTTGTGGTGGCCCATGCAGGTCGAGAGCATATTGTCTCGGTTACGTTACTGTACCGAACAAGCCTGCACCTAGGACTAGAGTATAGGATCTCATCCACAATTGACTATGATTCATCTTCCTTCTCTCCGTTCTATTCGAACAATTGTATCTTGCTTGATTCCTGTACTTCCCTAATAATTCTTTGAGCATAGCCTTCTCCTAGAATATAGAAGTTCCTGTTGTTAGATGATAATTAGAGTAGCACACCTATTTAGAATACAACGAGATTATAGATACACCACTAAGTTTAGAGTATCTAGCGAACCCTAGAATCCCTTATCCCTATAATTGGTTTACCATTACCCCTTGATGTATTATTAAGACTTGAGAGTAGTATAGACGCTACTAGAGTTAGTTAGAAGTTTTACCATAATGTTCACCCTAGCATTGAGGAACCCATAGAAAACAAAAACTTAATGTTTGGACTGAACCTAACCTTCATAGTTAGATGATATTGGAACTATAAACTTGTATCATTGACTTGTTATTAGTAGACAGCACCCTAGGAAGCCTAGAGGAATGTAATCAACACTTCTCCCTTGATCATACCCCGAACATAGCAACCAACACCCCACTCCCCTTAGAGAACCATGATGCTATCTAGAGCCCTCTATCTTTATTTTATATATTGTTTCCCTGCGACCATAGCGCTCGCTATTTTGCGACGGCTAATTACGTTTCTTCTCTTCATCTTTCAACTCGTGCCATCTGACACTTCGGATAGTAGGCCAAGTAATTTTATTCTTTGTTAAGGGCTCATAGTTTGCTAGGCTTATAGTTGTAGCCTTGAGTGTGAAGTTTTTATGCTTGGTAGTTAAAACTTGATAAGTTTAAGTTGTTTTATAGATTGTGACCAATGATTAACCCTTAGCTTTTAAATCGTGTAATTTGTACCCTAACCTCGATACAAGTTAGACCTTTTCCCCTTAACGGCCAGTAACTTTTCTACCCCTACGATTGACACTTGTTCTATAAGCACTATGACTAAGACTTAGGATGACCATTACCTACATAAAAAGGATACCCTAATCAATACCAAGATTTTTCCTCATATACCCTAATAGAGAGTTTCTGTTTTATTTACATGTGCAAGATTATTGTGTAGGACCCTCTTAAGACTGTCATCGTATTAGTTAATTCTTATAAGTTGGGTAGTATACCTCACCACCTAGTATCATATAGCTCTTGTGATCCATTGATGAGGTGTAACTGAATGGCAGTAATTGTATGCTAACATAAGATGATAGTGCTTATCCAGACTATAGAACTTAGAGGCTCATACCCCTACTTTGTCGACTATCGACTTAGACAAGGAATTAATATGATAACTGTAGAGATTGTAGAGTCTTTTGTTATTGTTGCCTATGTTGTTTTGTTTTTACAACTTGAATTATTTGTAACTTCTCTCATCATAATTCAGCGTTATACTTTCTGTGCTACCTTGAATATGCTGCTATTATAGCCTAGTTTTGCAAGCTTATTCTTTATCGAGCTTGTTCATGACATGTATTATTGGAGTACTACACTAATACATTTCAGAACCAGTGTATTAAGGTCTAGCTAGCCTTAGTGCGCTTGGTTCGCCCTTCGTAACGCTACTTTACGTGGATTGAGATATGTAGTGATTAGTAGACGAATATACTTGCCCTAGACATGTCTGACATATCGTATCGGTTATATGACCGTACTAATACGAACATGTGAATAGGAACTACCAAAATAGGATTTCAATCCACAACTGCTTTGACAATTCCCAATTGAATTCTTTAAACGCCTTGATCCCAATACTTCTATTCTACTATGCTACCCTTTAACTCTTTATTATTGATCTTCGTCTTCCCCTATTTCGGAAAGACGAAACCTCGTGCTGGGTATAAAGTTTGATACACAGAGAGTACTAGATATACCCCATAGGCCGATCACATACTTGAGGATTATTCTTTCGCAATTAAGGACATATCATATGTGATATGATCGGCGTTGAAGTTTCGAGGATTGAACGACATGAGTAAATAAATTAAGGGATATTTTCTTAAGGTATATAGCCTTAGGTGATAAGTGGATAAATTCTAAGTTGGGTAGTAGTGCATTGTCAACTCGGGAGAAATTTCTTTTAGATTATGATCGAGTAAGATTAGATTGGGAGAGGTTCAAGCCATTATAATTTTGAGAAATTTAGAAGGATGAATAAGATAATGAGGATCAATAAATTGATATTGAGGACCCAATATTTATACCTTAAGTGCATGAGTTAAAATTTGAACAATGAAGGTAGAATCACCAACTTGAATTTAGAGGATAAAAATAGAATTTCAGACTTGAATATTGGTGGACTGCATTTAATTTATTTTTCAATTTGGTGAATTGAATTAAGAATTAAAATTTTGGCTGGACGACCTATTTGAAATAATGAGGGTGTGAATGGAATTTAAAGAGTTGAGGCATACAAAATTTTATAAGTGAAAATGGAAATATATTGGACTCAAACCACTTCTAAAGGAGATTATGAAAGTTAGAGATCGTGAGGTAAAAGTTATATGAGTATGTAAATCTTGGAGATGTTTTGTGGATATGGATAATTTGAAACAAGGAGAGAAGAGATAACCATAGGTTAAATTTTGATTGGAGCAATGGTCATCTTAACCTAGAAGTGATTGCAACGGATATGATTAGGATTTTAGTTATCGCAAGAAGATTGCGACTGACTTGCCTTATTGTACATAAAGGATTAACCGATTCTGCCTTATTTCAATTTTGAGGACGGCATTGTTTAAGCTCGGCAGATTGTGAACCCCTCACCTAAGAATTTGACCCACTCGGCTTAGATAGTGAGACTGAGGCTAGCACGAATCCACTTAGAAATAGAACACGGTATTTTTTTATTTAGTTTACAACATGATATCACTTGACACACCTTACCGTGCTCCGATAATTGGAGCACTACACTAGCCACTGCCTTCCTACAAATTCTACACCCTTATCCTAGACATGCCCATCATCCAATTCTCATCTTTGTGCAATTTTTTAATTGTTGGACGCTTTTATGCAAAGGAGCATTTATGTGTCCACACCATTGGACATGACACATGAAGAAACCTATTTTTCGCTCATATGGATTTTTTCATGATGTGCAACGTGCAACATCGCCCACCCCTTTAAACCTAGTCTTGTATTTTAAACAATGCAAATCTTGCACCATCCTTGCATTCTATCGTGGCTTAATTTTAATTTCGAGGATGAAATTTTTATAAGTTGGGTAGAATATAAAACCCCCTTCCTAGAAAATCGTATATACCCTTTTATTTATTAATTATTAATTAAATTGTAGTAATTAGGTCCAAATAGGAGAAATAGATTTTTAATAATTTTAATGTTAGGTGTTCGGGCACCTAGAGGACTTGTGGGACCATCAGGAATTTTTCGGAATTTATTTCATGTAGGAGACCCATTGAGCAGTTGCTAGCCTAACGATGTGCAATACCCTATTATATAAATTTTCTTATGAGTATATATATATATATATATGTATATACAAAAATATATATATGTATATATATTTTATAAAGAAAGAAGGAAAAAGAAAGAATTAAATAAAGTATAATAATAATACTAACTAATAAAATAATAATAATAGAATAATAATAGTAAGCATACTATTAAGTCCTTAGGAACCCACTCCAGCCGATTCCTTACTGACTAAGCCTTTAGCAAAACTAACTGTGGCCGCTTGCAAACCTTTAAGACCCGCTAGCACTTAACCATTCCAGCGGCTTCACCCCGCGAATCCAATCTATCCCTCTCTCTCTCCTAAATATATATATATATACATATAGTTAGCTCATAAAATCCTAACCTAAAACTCCAGACTTCCTCTTCCCATCTAGAGCCGTCACCGCAGCCAGAGAAGCCTCCCCAAGCCATCCAACCATCCCGTCAACGCCGACATCGCGAACCGCAGTTTCCCACTCGAGGCACCTTCGCTCCGGCACGATTTTCCGTTGACTCGCACGACCAAACGTTGTTTCATTTTCATAGGTATGATCTTCCCTCAACCCTCTCCAATATTTGTTTTATAATCAACCTTGGAAAACGTGTGCCCCTAGGTGAAAAATAGCGCCCAAGTCAGCGCGAGCAGACAGAATTCTGCAATCACAGAATTCCAGATTTACCATCCAAATTGCCGAGTTCGTATCTCTCACCACAGAGATCCGAATTCGGTAATTATTTTTGATACCTATAGATTAGATGACCTAGTTTATTTTTTGTATATTTACTTTGTGCTATTAGTCGCTGTGGGCAGAAATATATTCGTCACAAAACTGCGCGCACCCACTTTTTTCGATTTTCCAAAAGTTGGAGATCGGAGCGCGCCCCGCAAAACGGGACCGCCCCGCCGTGTGCCAAGTGTACCAAATGGTGCACACAGCATAACGGGACACGTGAAAATTCGTGGGGACTGATTCGGACGCGTGTGCGCGCCGGAATCAGGCCGTATCCGCGGACACATCCCGTGTCGCCACTTTTGTGGAACTCGCGAGTATTTTGTGCACGCTTGTCAGATTGCGACGAAACTTGCGCCACTGGACTCGTGGTAACACGCTGGTCCTGTGACCCAATTTTCACGCATTTCTGAGACGGTTGACCAGATCGTCAATTGGCGGGCCCCACAGTTGACTTTTTGGACCAAATTTTGTTCGGCTCATCGGAATCCAAATTTGGACATACCATTGAGTTCGTATTGACATCTAGAGTTATTTGACCCATAGTTTGTCCCATTTAGAGACTGTTACCCTCGGCACGCTTTTCGGTGCAAAGTGGGCCACACGTGGACCCCACTTTTGCCCGAAATTACGGTTTTGCCCCTGTGTCCAAATTGGACGAAAGGGAAGTGTTTTCTAGCTATTTTGCTTATTTTGGGAATGTTGGCGATATTTATTTCAGCATCCGGAGACATTTGTTCTGTGGCCATAGCTTCTGGTCCTGTGTATTGGACATCTGGACGTGACATTTTGCAATTTCTTGCCAGGCAAGTATACCTTGCCATTGTACTATTATTTACATTCCATATGTTGCATGCATCTTTATTTTCTGCCCTTAGTTCATATATTTTAATTGTTATATAAAATGCTCGCGACGGTGACGTCGCGATATGTTTTTACTTATGTATTGCATTGACCCTGTACATGAGACTACCCCATTATCATATAGTATCATTAGGTTCATTTGGCCATGACACATATTTTTACACGAGTTGTGAGTCTCATATAGATCACGGACGCATGTATTGACTGATCATCGGTACGTATGGGCCGTGCGTTAGGGATAACTGCTGTTAGAAACTTTGCATGCTAGTAGACTTGGCAGTTATTAGAGGTCCAGGGACATAGCTTATTATAGTACGGTGGTCCTATCCTTGTACTTGTTTGGTTGCAGGATTGGGCTAGGGTACTAAGAATAGGCTATGGACCAAATCGTTTCATGGATGTGACATGCTTAGAGCATGAGGTGGGAAGAACAACAAGTACCGCATTTGAGCTCCTTTGCACTTTTTCTGTGATGCCCAGATTCTCCGCAGGAGATACGGGTGGGGATGACCCATATATATACATTGGCGGGCCTCCGCCGTTCAAAAGACGACGTGCCTTTGGGCCCCTGGATCTTCAAAAGAGAACCATGCCAAATCCCAGTTTTCAGCCAGATAGTTCACTTGTGGGGAAAGTTGTTCTTAACTGCATTCACTTTAGACGGTTAGGCGACCCCTTTGGATATTTATTTCAGTACTTTATTGGCATGTGTTTAAGTATACTTGTTATGTCCCTCTGAGGACCTGGTCCGCTGCCAGGTGTACCTGTTCTTGAGTGTTTGCAGGAGCACAGATTTGGAAGGATATAGATGCTTCGTGGATGTCTTCTCTTCGAGCCGTGATTGGTAGCTGGTACTTATTGTTTGAGTGAGTTGTATCTATATTGTATTTACTTTTTCTATTTGAGTTGGTAGTGGATTTGTTTCCACCCAACTATCATCCTTAGATTCTTCTTGTTGAGATCTAGTTTCATAGATACTGGTTATTTATTTCTATATGATTTTGGTGGATGAGATTTAGATTTTGACCTGTGACTTGTATTTCATTTTATACCACTTGTGGATTTTATATTCATATTACAGCGTACGTATGGATTTGGTTTCCATATATTGGATTTGCCATATCCATGCGGCTGGCATGCTTACGTGTCCTAGTCCTACGTATTTTTGGGACTGGGGCGTGACATGTTTTTGTGGTGGCCCATGCAGGTCGAGAGCATATTGTCTCGGTTACGTTACTGTACCGAACAAGCCTGCACCTAGGACTAGAGTATAGGATCTCATCCACAATTGACTATGATTCATCTTCCTCCTCTCCGTTCTATTCGAACAATTGTATCTTACTTGATTCCTGTACTTCCCTAATAATTCTTTGAGCATAGCCTTCTCCTAGAATATAGAAGTTCCTGTTGTTAGATGATAATTAGAGTAGCATACCTATTTAGAATACAACGAGATTATAGATACACCACTAAGTTTAGAGTATCTAGCGAACCCTAGAATCCCTTATCCCTATAATTGGTTTACCATTACCCCTTGATGTATTATTAAGACTTGAGTGTAGTATAGACGCTACTAGAGTTAGTTAGAAGTTTTACCATAATGTTCGCCCTAGCATTGAGGAACCCATAGAAAACAAAAACTTAATGTTTGGACTGAACCTAACCTTCATAGTTAGATGATATTGGAACTATAAACTTGTATCATTGACTTGTTATTAGTAGACAGCACCCTAGGAAGCCTAGAGGAATGTAATCAACACTTCTCCCTTAATCATACCCCGAACATAGCAACCAACACCCCACTCCCCTTAGAGAACCATGATGCTATATAGAGCCCTCTATCTTTATTTTATATATTATTTCCCTGCGACCATAGCGCTCGCTATTTTGCGACGGCTAATTACGTTTCTTCTCTTCATCTTTTAACTCGTGCCATCTGACACTTCGGATAGTAGGCCAAGTAATTTTATTATTTGTTAAGGGCTCATAGTTTGCTAGGCTTATAGTTGTAGCCTTGAGTGTGAAGTTTTTATGCTTGGTAGTTAGAACTTGATAAGTTTAAGTTGTTTTGTAGATTGTGACCAATGATTAACCCATACACTCAAAGTTGTCCTCAAATTGCATTCACTTAGATGGCTAGTGCACCCCTTTTATTTATTCAGTATTTACTTTATGGCATGCTTCTATGTATCTTGTTATATCCCTCTGAGGACCTGGTCCCTTTCCAGGTATAGATGTTCATGAGTATTCGCAGGAGCTCAGACCCGGACTGGCTACTTATATATTTCGAGGGGGTCTTCTCTTCGAGTCTTGTTATTGGTAGATATTGTACTTATATTGTATTTATCTTGTTTATTATATATTCTAGTTCGGCAGTGGATTTGTTTCCATCCGATTGTCATCTTCTGATACGTCATATTGAGATCTAGTTATATGGTTATCGGTTATTCATTTATATTTGATTTCTCTGGATGAGAATTAGCTATACCCTGTGACTTGTGATAAGTTTATACCACTAGTGAATTGCTATTCATATTACAGCGTACGCATGTGCTATGGTTTCCATATATTGGAGTTGCCGTATACATGCGGATGACATGCTTACGTTTCCTAGTTCTACGTATTTTGGGACTGGGGTGTGACATATTTTTAGTGGTAGCCCATGGAGGTCAAGAACATATTGTCTCGGTTACGTTACTGTACCGAGCAAGCTTATACTTAGGATTATAGTATAGGATCTCATCCACAATTGACTATGACTCATCCTCCTTCCAATCTATTCTATTTGAATAATTGCATCCTGCTTGATTTATGTGCTTTCCTAATAGTTCCTTCAGTATAGCCTTCTCCTAGAATACAGAAGTCTCTGTTGTTAGACAATAAGTAGTGTAACCTTCCTATTAAGAGTACAACTAGGATTATCACGCCCAAGTCCCAAAATACGTAGGACTAGGAACACGTAAGCATGCCAGCCGTATGGATATGGCAACTCCAATATATGGAAACCAAAATTCACACGTACGCTGTAATATGAAAATTAATCCACAAGTGGTATAAATATATGTCACAAGTCATAGGGTATAATCTAAATCTCATCCACAGAAAATCAATATAAATGACTAACCAGCATCTATATAACTAGATCTCAACATAAGTATCTAAGGATGATAGTTGGATGGAAACAAATCCACTACCAACTCGAATGTAAGAGCAAATATTAAAGTAAGTACAACACAACAACACCATATAAGAACACCATCTAGCAATCACGGGCTCGAAGAGAGGACATCCACGAAACATATATAGCCATCCAATCTGTGCTCCTGCAATTACTCAAGAATAGATACACCTGGCAGAGGACCAGGTCCTCAGAGGGACGTAACAAGATACAGAAAATATGAGCCAACTTGAATACAGTAAACATGCATATAATTTAAAAATAAATAAGTACGCTGTACAAGACAATCTATATGAATGCAAATGAGGACAGCTTTTCGACGTATGGGCAAGGGTAGGCTACTCGATCTACCTCACAACTCACACACACGTTAATGGACATCAGAAATCGACATACCATGGGGGTAGCGACCAGTGAGACTCCAGAAATCGACATACCACGGGGGTAGCGACCAGCGCGACACACGCCCGTAGTGCGAGCTATATACTACAGTTTACCAGAGTGGTTAAAAGCCCATACGCCTAATGATTGTCCTCTATGATACTAGGTGCCATGTGTGTGTCAACATATCTAATACATAGTAATGACTGGAGAAAAACTACACATGCAAGAACTATACAGAAATAAAATAAATAAACAGAAATATAAATAGCATGCAAAGTACTGTAAACAATTTGGCAAGGTATCTTGCCTGGTAAGAAAGCTGCATAATGTAGTGTCCCAATGTCAACACCAAGAGTAAGAAGCTATGGCCTCAGAATGAACGTCTTCGGATGCTGAAATAAACATTACCAACGTTCCCAGATTGAGCAAAATAGCTAAAAGTACTTCCCTTTCGTCCAATTTGGACACAGGGGCAAAATGATAATTTTGGGTAAAAGTAGGGTCCACCTGTGGCCCACTTTGCACTGAAAAGTGTACCAAGGGTAACAGTCTCTAAATAAGACAAACTATAGGTCAAATAACTCTAAATATTAATACGAATCCAACGGTATGTCCAAATGTGGATTCTTATGGGCCGAACACAATTTTGTCCAAAAAGTCAACTATGGGGCCCGCCAATTGGCGATTTGGTCAACTGTCTCAGAATTGCATAAAAATTGGGTCACAGGACCAGCGCGTTACCACGAGTCCAGTGACGCAAGTTTTGTCGCAATCTGACAAGCGTACACAAAATACGCGCGAGTTCCACAAAAGTTGTGACACGGGGTGTGTCCGCGGATACGGCCTGATTTCGGTACACACACGCGTCCGAATCAGTTCTCATAAATTTTCACATGTCCGGTTACGCTGTGTGCACCGTTCGGTACACTTGGTACACGGCGGGGCGGTCCCGTTTGGCGGGACGTGCTCCGTTTCACAACTTTTAGAATTCTGGAAAAAGTAGGTTCGTGCAGTTTTGTGACGAATTTAATTCTGTCCACAGCAGCTAATAATCTAGGGTTATTTGACAGAAAATAAACTTGGTCAAGTGTTCTACACATATCAAAAAGAATCACCGAATTCGGATCTCTGTGGTGGGAGATACGAACTTGGCAACATGGGTGGTCACCTCAGTTTTCTGCGATCCCAGAATTCGGTCTGCTCGCGCCAACTTGGACGCTGTTTTTCGCCTAGGGGTACCCATTTTTCGAGGTTGGCTATTATACAAATATGGAAGAGGGTTAAGGGGTGAGCATACCGGTGAAGACGGAACAGCGTTTGGTTGAGCGAGTCGACGGAAAACAACTCCGGAGCGAAGGTGCCTCGTGTGGGAATCTGCAGTACGCGAGGTCAGAGTCGTCGGGATGGTTTGGACGGCTTGGCGGGGTTCTCTGGCTGCGATGACGACTCTAGATGAGAAGAGGGGGTCTGAATATTTTAGGTTAGGGTTTTTGAAAGATAAATAAATATATATATATATATATATATATATATATATATATATATATATATATATATAATATAATAGGAAGAGAGAGCCAAATGGGGTCGGGTCTGGGAGTTATTAAAGGGGCGGGGCTTTAGAAGCAAGTTGCTGAAGATGGGGAGGCGGGTCCCTGGATATTGCTACGGCTGAAGGGACTCTCTGTGGAGAAAATTGCTAAAGGGGTGGGAATAAGTTGCTAAGGAGTTGCTGAAGTGGGAATATAGTTGTTATTATTATTATTATTAGTTAATTCTTTAATAATTCTTTTACTTTCTTTCCTTTTCCTTTCTAAATATATATATACATATATATATTTATGTATACATATATATTATATATATATACTCATAAGAAAATTCATGGATTAGAATAATGCACACCATTAGGCTAGCAACTGCTCAAGGGGGTCTCCTACATGGAATAAATTTCAAAAAATTCCTGATGGTCCCATAAGTCCTCTAAGTGCCCGAACACCTAAAATAAAAAATTATTAAAAATCTATTTCTCCTATTTAGCACATAATTACATAATTAAATTATTATTTAATAAGAAATAATAATAAATACGGTTTTTTAGAAATAGGGGTTTTACATTCTACCCAACTTACAAAAATTTTGTCCTCGAAATTAAGATTAAGCCACGATAGAATGTCAAGGATGGTATAAGACTTGCATTATTTAAAATACAAGGCTAGGTTTAAAGGGGTGGGCGATGTTGCATATTGCACATTTCGAAAAATTATGAAAAAATCTATATGAGCGAAAAATAGGTTTCTTTATGTGTCATGTCCAATGGTGTGGACACATAAATGCTCTTTGCATAAAAGCGCCCAACAATTAGAAAATTGCACAAAGATGAGAATTGGGTGATGGGCATGTCTAGGATAAGGGTGTAGAATTTGTAGGAAGGCAGTGGCTAGTGTAGCGCTCCAATTATCGGAGCACGGTAAGAGCGCTAAGTGATATAACTATTATAAAATTAAATAAAATATCATGTTCTATCTCTAACTGGACTCAAGCTAACCTTAGTCTCACTAACTCGGCCAAGTAGGTCAAAAATATATTTTTTTTTTTTTTGGGTGAGGGGTTCACAATCTGCCGAACTTAAAATTTTTCATCTATCACCTAAGGCTATACATCTAGAAAAACTATTGCTCAAATTATTTAATCATGATTTTTAATCCTCAAAGGTTTAACACCAAACATATCACCTATGATATGCCCTTAACCAATTATAAAAGAGAGTCACTAAGTCATGTGATTAGCCTTATGGGGTATATCTAGTACTATCAGTGTCAACTTATACCAGTACGAGGTTTCGTCCTTCCGAAATAGGAGAAGACGGAGAGAAATAATAAAGAACTCAAGGTGAAGGTGACAGAATACAAGTACGAGGTTCAAAGAGATTAAAGAATCAAAAAGAGAGTTGTCAGGACAGTTGTGGATTGAAATCCTATTTTTGGTAATTTCCTATTTACATGCTCATATCAGTACAGTTATGTAACCGATACGATGTGTCAGACATATCTAGGGGCAAGTATATCTGTCTACTACCATATATCTCAATCCACGTGAAGTAGTCATGCGAAGAGCGAACCAAGCGCACTAAGGTTAGCTAGACCTTAATACACCGATTCTGATTAGGCAATTGTATCATTGTGTGCACCCAATAATACATATGCCATGAGCAAGCTCGATAAAAGAATAAGCTTGCAAAAACTAGGCTATAATAGCAGCATAAATCAAGATAGTACAGAAAATATAAATACGCTGGATTATGATGAAAGGAGGTACATAACAATTCAAGTTCACAAAAGATAAGACTCTATAATCTCTACATTTGTCATACTAATTCCTTGTCTAAGTCGATAGTCGACAAAGTAGGGGGTATAGCCTCTAAGTTCTACAGTCTGAAAAAAAAACACTGTCGTCCTAAGTCTTAGTCTTAGTACAAGTGTCAATAGTAAGAGTGGAACAGTTACTGGCCTCAAGGGAAAAGGAATATAACTCGTGTCGAGGTGGGGGTACATGTTACACAATTTAAAACTAAGGGATAAGCACCAGGTCTCAATCTACAAGAATGACTTAAACCATCAAGTTCTAACTACTAAGCACACCATTCAAAATTCAGAGTATAACCAAAATCCTAGCAAGCTATATATATCCTAACATAGAATAAAATCACTTGATCTATAATCAGAAGTGTCAGATGGCACACGTTGAAAGATGAAGAATAGAGGAACAAAATTTAGTCATCGCGCAATTAGCGAACGCTAAGGACGCAGAGGAACAATATATGAAATTAGAATAGGGCTCTAGATAGCTTCGTGGTTTTCTAAGGAGGAGTGGTATGCTAGTTGCTATGTTCGAGGTGTGATCAAGAGAAATTTTATATTCATTGCTCTTGGCTTCCTAAGGTACTGTCTGCTACTAATAAGACAATGATCTAAGTTTATAGTTCTAATATTATCTCGCCATAAGAGTAAGGTCAAGCCATAATATTTACCCTTGGATTTCTATTGGTTCCTCAATGCTAGGGTCAAACAATATGGTCAAACTTCTAACTAACTCTAGTAGTATCTATACTACTCCCAAGTCCTCATAATACATCAAGGGGTAATGATAAACCAATCTATAGATAAGAAATTCTACGGTTCACTTAATTATTCTAAACTTAGTGGGGTGTCTATATTCTCGTTGTATTCTTAATAGGTGTGCTACCATAATCATCATCCTAATAACAGGGGTTCCTATATTCTAGCAGAAGGCTATACTCAAAGAACTATTAGGATAGTACATGAATCAAGCAAGATGCAATTATTCAGATAGAATGGATTGGAAGGAAAGCGAATCATAGTCAGTTGTGGATGAGATCCTATACTCTATTCCTAGGTGCAGGCTTTTTCGGTACAATAACGTAACCGAGACAATATGCTCTCGACCTACATGGGCCACCACAAAAACATGTCACGCCCAGTCCCAAAATAAGTAGGACTAGGAACACGTAAGCATGCTAGCCGCATGGATATGGCAACTCCAATATATGGAAACCAAAATCCACACGTACGCTGTAACATGAAAATCAATCCACAAGTGGTATAAACATATATCACAAGTCATAGGGTACAATCTAAATCTCATCCACAGAAAATCAATAAAAATGACTAACCAGCATCTATATAACTAGATCTCAACATAAGTATCTAAGGATGATAGTTTGATGGAAACAAATCCACTACCAACTCGAATGTAAGAGCAAATATTAAAGTAAGTACAACACAACAACACCATATAAGAACACCATCTAGCAATCATGGGCTCGAAGAGAGGACATCTACGAAACATATATAGCCATCCAATCTGTGCTCCTGCAATTACTCAAGAATAGATACACCTGGCAGAGGACCAGGTCCTCAGAGGGACGTAACAAGATACAAAAAATATGAGCCAACTTGAATACAGTAAACATGCATATAATTTGAAAATAAATAAGTACGCTGTATAAGACAATCTATATGAATGCAAATGAGGATAACTTTTCGATGTATGGGCAAGGGTAGGCTACTCGATCTACCTCACAACTCACACACACGTTAATGGACATCAGAAATCGACATATCACGGGGGTAGCGACCAGCGAGACTCCAGAAATCGACATACCACGGGGGTAGCGACCAGCGCGACACACGCCCGTAGTACGAGCTATCTACTACGGTTTACCAGAGTGGTTAAAAGCCCATACGCCTAATGATTGTCCTCTATGATACTAGGTGCCATGTGTGTGTCAACATATCTAATACATAGTAATGACTGGAGAAAAACTACACATGCAAGAACTATACAGAAATGAAATAAATAAACAGAAATATAAATAGCATGCAAAGTACTGTAAATAATTTGGCAAGATATCTTGCCTGGCAAGAAAGCTGCATAATGTAGTGTCCCAATGTCAACACCAAGAGTCAAAAGCTACGGCCTCAGAATGAACGTCTCCGGATGCTGAATAAACATCACCAACGTTCCCAGAATGAGCAAAATAGCTAAAAGCACTTCCCTTTCGTCCAATTTGGACACAGGGGCAAAATAGTAATTTTGGGTAAAAGTAGGGTCCACCTGTGGCCCACTTTGCACCAAAAAGCGTGCCAAGGGTAATAGTCTTTAAATGGGACAAACTATAGGTCAAATAACTCTAAATGTCAATACAAATCCAACGGTATGTCCAAATATGGATTCCGATGGGCCGAACACAATTTTGTCCAAAAAGTCAACTGTGGGGCCCGCCAATTGGCGATTTGGTCAACCGTCTCAGAATTGCGTAAAAATTGGGTCACAAGACCAGCGCGTTACCACGAGTCTAGAGGCGCAAGTTTCGTCGCAATCTGACAAGCGTGCACAAAATACGTGCGAGTTCCACAAAAGTTGTGACACGGGATGTGTCCGCGGATACGGCCTAATTTTGGCGCACACACGCATCCGAATCAGTCCCCACAAATTTTCACGTGTCCGGTTATGCTGTGTGCACCTTTCGGTACACTTGGTACACGGCGGGGCGGTCCCGTTTGGCGGGACGCGCTCCGTTTCACAACTTTTAGAATTCTGGAAAAAGTGGGTTCGCGCGGTTTTCTGACAAATTTAATTCTGTCCACAACAGCTAATAATCTAGGGTTATTTAACAGAAAATAAACTAGGTCAAGTTTTCTACACATATCAAAAAGAATCACCGAATTCGGATCTCTGTGGTGGGAGATACGAACTCGGCAACATGGGTGGTCACCGAAGTTTTCTGCGATCCCATAATTCGGTCTGCTCGTGCCAACTTGGGCGCTATTTTTTGCCTAGGGGTACCCATTTTTTGAGGTTGGCTATTATACAAATATCGAAGAGGGTTAAGGGGTGAGCATACCGGTGAATACGGAATGGCGTTTGGTTGAGCGAGTCGACGAAAAACAACTCCGGAGCGAAGGTACCTCGTGTGGGAATCTGCAATGCGCGAGGTCGGAGTCGTCGGGATGGTTTGGACGGCTTGGCGGGGTTCTCTGGCTGCGGTGATGGCTCTAGATGAGAAGAGGGGGTCTGGATATTTTAGGTTAGGGTTTTTGAAAGATAAATATATATATATATTTAATATAATAGGAAGAGAGAGCCAAAGGGGGTCGGGTCTAGGAGTTATTAAAGGGGCGGGGCTTTAGAAGCAAGTTGCTGAAGATGGGGAGGCGGGTCCCTGGATATTGCTACGGCTGAAAGGACTCTCTGTGGAGCAAATTGCTAAAGGGGTGGGAATAAGTTGCTAAGGAGTTGCTGAAGTGGGAATATAGTTGTTATTATTATTATTATTATTATTATTATTAGTTAATTCTTTAATAATTCTTTTACTTTCTTTCCTTTTCCTTTCTAAATATATATATACATATATATATTTGTGTATACATATATTATATATATATATATATACTCATAAGAAAATTTATGGATTAGAATAATGCACACCATTAGGCTAGCAACTGCTCAAGGGGGTCTCCTACATGGAATAAATTTCATAAAATTCCTGATGGTCCCATAAGTCCTCTAAGTGCTCGAACACCTAAAATAAAAAATTATTAAAAAATTATTTCTCCTATTTAGCACATAATTACATAATTAAATTATTATTTAATAAGAAATAATAATAAATACGGTTTTTTAGAAATAGGGGTTTTACAAGGATAATGACACATCACTAAGTTAGAATACTTAATGAACCCTAGCGTCCCTTACCTATAGAATAATTTACCATTATCCCTTGATATAGTTTATGAATGACTTGAGAGTAGTATAAACACTAATAGAGTTAGTTAGAAATTTAACTATATTGGTTGACCCTAACATTGAGGAACCAATATAAATCCAAGGTTGAATATTAGGACCAAAACATAGCTTTTATACTGTGATAGTATTATAGAACTATAAATTTAAGTTCTCGTCCTGACACTAGCAGACAGTACTTTAGGAAGCCAAGAGGAACGAATATAACATTTTCCTCGATCAAACCTTGACCACAGAGATTAGCTACCACCTTTCCCTTAGAAAACCGTGATATTATCTAGAGTCCCTTTATTTTTCAATTCAAATCTTGTTCCTCTACAACCTTAACGTTCGCTAATTGTGCGACAACTAATTATGTTCTTCTATTCTTCATCTTTTAATTCGTGCCACCTAACCTTTCTGATTGTAGGCCAAGTGATTTTATCTTATGTTAAGGATATATAGTTTGCTAGGATTATAGTTATAATCTTGAACATTGAATTGTGTGCTTGGTAGTTATAACTTGATAGTTTGAGTTATTTTCTTAGAGTGTGGTCTGATTATTCTTAGTTTTAAACCACGTAACCTCTACCCCACCTCAATATAGGTTATATCCTCTTTCCCCTTGAAGGCCAGTAACTTTTCCATTCTTACTATTAACACATGTTCTATGAGCACTATGACTAAGACTTAAGATGACCATTTCCTAGATAATGCAATAAGAGACCCTAATGAATAACAAGATTTTTTCCTCGTGTACCCCAATAAGAGTTTTTGCTTTAATTACAAGTACACATTTATTTCGTAGAATCTCCTTTAAGGCAGTTACAGTAGTAGTTTATTGTTTTAAGTTGGGTAGTATGCCTCACAACCTAGTAGCTCATAGTCCTCTTGATTCATTATTGAAGTATAACTGAATGACATTAACTATATGCTTGCATAAGATGATAGTGTTTATCCCAACTGTAACACTTAGAGGTCCATGCCCCTATTTGGTCAACTAGCGACTTAGACAAGGAGTTTGTATGACAACTATAGAGATTGTAGAGTCTTATCTTTTTGTGAACTTGAATTATTATGTACCTTTCTTCATCATAATCCAGCGTATTTATATTTTCTGAACTACCTCGACTTATGCTGCTATTATAGCCTAGTTTTGCAAGATTAATCTTTTATCGAGCTTGTTCATGACATATGTATTATTGGGGCCTGATCAACCACACTAATACAATTGTCAATCAGAATCAGTGTATTATGGTCTAGCTAGATATAGTGCGTTTGGTTCGCTCTTCGCATGACTACTTTACGTGGATTGAGATATATAGTTAACTAGTGGACGAACATACTTGCCCTCTAGATATGTCTAAGCATATCGTATCGGTTACATAACTGTACTAATACGAGCATGAGAAACTACCAAATAGGATTTCAATCCATAAAATAGGATTTTAATCCACAACTGCCTTGATAATTTCTATTTGAATTCTTTAAACACCTTAATCCCCATACTTCTACCCTATGGCCTCCCCCTTGAACTCTTTATTATTATTTTCCGTCTTTCCTTATTTCGGAAAGACGAAACCTCGTGCTTGGTATAAGTTTGATACACAGAGTACTAGATATACCCATAGGCCAATCATATTACTAGATGACTATCTTTTATAACTGTTTAAGGGTATATCATATATGATATATTTTGTGTTAAAATTTTTGAGGATTGAGTAACATGATTAAGTAAATTTGAGGAATAAGTTTTCTTAAATGTAAGAGCCTTATGTGATAGATGGATAAATTTTAAGTTGGGTAGAAATTGTATTATTAACTTACGATAAAATACTTTCAGATTGTGATCAAGTAAGATTTGATTGGGAGATTCAAGCTATTTTAATTTTGGAGAAATTTAAAAGAAGGATCAAGATAATGATGATTTAATAAATTTTAAAAACCTTGATATGGTGAACCAAATATTTATACTTTGAGCACATGATTTAAACTTCGTGAATTGGAGGTTGAATCATCGATTTAAATCTTAAGGAAAATAAATAGAACTCTAAATATAAACATGGACGGATTGAATTCCAAATTTGAGGATTGAATTAAAATAAATTTTGATAGTTGGATTACCTATTTGAAATATTGAGGATATAAATTGAAAAAAAATGTAAAGAGTAGGAATTCACAAGTGAAGATAAGAATAATATTTGATTAGAATTATTTCTAAAGGAGATTATGATAGTTGAAAATGGTGGTATAAAATTTATACTCGTTATTTAATTCTTGAAGATGTTATATGGATTTAATTTAAAATTTGATGTTGATGATTTGAAAAAGTGAGAAAAGATTACGATAGGTTAAATTTTGATTTGAATAGTGACTATCTTAATTTTGAAGTGATTACAAAGGATTAATTAGAATTTTAATTATCGCAAAGAGATTACGATTGACTTGCCTTAGGTACGTGAAGGAATACCAAACTATGCCTTATTTTAAATTTTGAGGTTAAAATTATTTTAAGTTGGGTAGATTGTAAACTCTCTCCCCCAAAATTGGGCCTACTTGGCTTAGATAGAGATATTATGGCTAATTAGAATCTAATTAGCAATAGAACACGAAATTTTATTAAATTATACAATATTATATCACTTAGTGCGCCTTACCGTTGCTTCGATAATTGGAGCACTACACTAGCTATTGCCTTCCTACAAATTTTACAACCTCGTCCTAGACATGCCTGGTTACCATTCTGACCATTGTGTAACTTATAATTATGTTCTCTTGTACTACATTTTAGTCGCACAGTATTCGTCACGGACGTTTATATTTAATTCTATAATTATTTTAACTTTGTATCCTTGTGCATTTCAATCAAAATTGTCTCATCAAAATTGGAGACACAATCTTGACCCGTTTCGTATAACCTAATTAATGATAATATTCTACTCTAAGTCTTCTATGTCCATGACACTTCTGTCCTACCTAATTTTAATCCCATGTACTTCCAATTAATTAAAGAACACCATTTACACCAATTTTAATTAAATTGATGTAAGGACCCAACTTGACCCAAAGTTAGACCCAACACCAAACCAAACTCCCATACACACCCTCAAGCTTCATACTAAACACCAAACATCCCTTTCATCCAATGTATTACACCAAACATGGTATTTTCGCTCATTAAATCCTAAACCCACTTTCTATGCAAATTTCTAAATTTGGGGACTTATTTGCAAAAGTGCAGTGAGGTGTCACCATCCTATTGGTTTAAACCAAATAAAGAACCAAACCCCCTCCCTTTGACCATTCAACTCTTCCCCTCTCTCCTCCTTTTGGTTTGATATTCCTCTCATGTTGAATCTAGACCACTCATTCAAATGGAGCCATCCCCACCACACAATACCTTCACCTATGTATATATATATATATAATCCATCATAGCCCCTCTCCCAATGCAAACTCCATCCCCATGTGTACTTGGTCGGCCCTAAACCCTAGGCTACCATCATCCTCATGCCCCACATGCAAAACCAACTCCTTCTCCATTATTTTCCTTCATCACCATCACCCCCATCCTTTAAAACTCAAACCGAAATCCTAACTCAACCCTATTCACCATCACCCACACCTTTATCCTCCCCTCTGGCCACCCTCATCGGAGCAGCCTGCCACCTCCGACTGTAACCCCTCCACCACCACATAGACTTCCACCCGCTGGACCATCCGCACCGTGTCGACTGTTGCATCCAGAAGCCCGTCGACCCGCCGGATGAACCCCTCGTCGAGCCGCTCCGTCAACCCGCTGCCATCCTCGCCGGAGCCCTGGACCCCCGCCTATCCTCGAACAGACCCACCAGCAGTCAACTCCTCGCCTGGAGCAGCTGTCCCTGCTTTTAGCCACCACCACCGATTGCCTCTCCTCTCATTCCCTCGACCCTGAGCCGACCACCCATCCCACCGAGCTACCCCGATCTCCACCCGATTCACTGCCATCCTCCACGATCGTCCTCTACCGCCTGAACCACCATCCCCTCGACCTCCATCTCCCCTCATCCACCTCGCCACCACTGCCACCGTCGTCTCCCTCGCCATCACCACCTCATCCCAATCCCAGCTCCTCCCTGTCATCGACCCCTTCCTCCCTGTTCAACCTCCATGACCGAACCTTCCTTCCCCTGGCCGGACCTCCCCTCCCCCTGGCCGCTATCACCCTTCACTACCACCCTACATTATCATCACCACCATATATTATCATCACAATATATTATCATCATCCTAGTCATCATCGTCCTCGTCATCTCCATCACCCGCATCATCATCCTCGTCATCACCATCGACCATAACATCATCGTCGTCATCACCATCATTCACATCATCATCCTCGTCATCACCATCACCCACATCATCTTCCTCGTCATCACCATCATGTAATCATCATTATCATCTCCCATCATCTTCATAATCATCACCATCATCATCATCATCGTTACCCTCGTCCATTATCATCATCATCACCTCCATCTTAACCCTCATCGTCATCATTGACATCGTCGTCATTATCACCATCGCATCATCGTCATCATTATCGTTTACCATCATCGTCATCACAGTCATTCCCGTGCGCATACCTTGAGGATATTGGATTTATCTGCGCGACTTCAGGAGCAGGTTATTGGTGCTACACAGTTTTCTTGCTAGACAAGTATATCTTGCCTTATTATACTGTTTAAATTCTGTATTATTAGTTGCATGCTTATATTATATAACTGTACGCGTCCGAGAGAGACTCGGGTGCAGTCAACAAAGGCGTTAACGTTAGGACTTGTGTCTGACCTAGTGTCTAGTAGACCCACCTAAAGTTATGGAGTTATCAGTATGACTCTCCAGGCCTTGACACATTTTTTACTCGTGTTGTGAGTCTCATATAGGGCACGGACTTGCATATACGGTTGGCCACCTGTACGTGTATGTTGTACGACGGACAGCATATCACCCCCAGATAGATGGGCAATCAGAGAGGATTATTCAGACTCTCGAGGATATACTGCACACTTGTGTTTTAGATTTTAGAGCCTCTTGGGACGATCATCTTCACCTGGTAGAGTTTGCTTACAACAAAAATTACCAGGCCAGTATTAAGATATCACCATTCGAGGCTCTATATGGACGTAGGTGTCGCACTCCTCTATCTTGGGATAATATTGGTAAAATAGCCTTATTGGGACTAGAGATAATTTTTTATGTAACTGAGAAAGTGTAGCTCATTAGAAATAGAGTTCGGGTGGTGCAAGACAAACAACGGTAATGGGCCGATAGCCGCCATAGACCCTTAAAGTTTGAGGTATAGGTTTTGTTTGTATTGCTTGTGATTGCTTTATTTTAGGTTGAGTGTTAATGCAGTATTTTATTCTAGATTGGCGATATGGTGTTCTTTCAAATTTCTCTGACACGGGGTACGATTCGCTCTGGTAGAGGCAGAAAGCTTAGTCCACGATACATCGGAACCTTTGGTGCCCTAGCGAGGGTGGGTACAGTAGCCTACAGACTTGATTTGCCTCCTATAATAGAGAAGTGGATGAAGTGCTCCATATGTCGCAACTGAGACAATACGTGATAGATCCTAATCACGTATTGGATAACATGGAGATCGAGGTGGGTCCGACTCTCAGCTTCCCAAAGTAGCTAGTGGAGATTCAGGATCATAGGGAGATGGTGCTGTAAAACCAGACGATTCCTTTCGTACACATCGCGTGGAGGCATCACTGTCCAGTAGAATCTACCTGGGAGAGGGAAGCCGATATCCACGAGCGATACCCTTCTCTGTTTGAGTCGCGAGGTATCATTCTTTCTTGCTTGCTGTATTGGTTGTGGTAATATTAGTTATTTCTTAAATATCGATGACAAAATTTTTCTAAGGAGGGTAGACTTGTTACTACCATATTTCTATGTGAGGGTATTTTATCATTTAGCATATTTTATATTTAGTGTTAAATATTATATATTATGCTATTAATTTTTTATATTGTGTAGTACTATTTATTATTAGGTAGTAGGATAGCTCAATTATTGGACTTGTTATTAATGGACCCAATTAGATTATTATGACACATTGAGCCCAAAATTGGGTTAGGTCTATTAGACTCATTACCTTTAGTTAATTAAGGAGATTAGATTATTTTTTATTAGATTATAAGCTTTATTATATAGCCTTCCTAATTATTTAATTATAACTAACTAGTGGGGGTATAGTGGACATTACTTGTTGTTTAAAAGAGGGGCTAGAGACGGCCGGCCATAATTAGAGGGGTCTTTCTCTCTGCTCTACATAATTTATTTTATTTTAGATCCCCAAATTAGTTCTTCCCCAATTCACTTCATCCCTTCACCAAATTCACCCAATTGACTCTAATTCTTTTTCATTTACATCATCTAAGGAGCATTGGTGTAAGCCCCCTGATTTTTATAACTTTCTAATTTGGTTTTTTCAATTTTTCTGGAATTTTCTAGGATTTTTCTGTACTTAAAACCTAGATATTTTGTGATTAAATGATTTTTAAATATTGTTAATTAATAATAAAATATTATGGAAATAATTTTTATGGTGTATAATGGAAAACCAGACATAGGGTAATTTTTCAGAAATTTATTGGACTCCGGAAGCAGTTTTAAAGCCCTAAAAACTAATAAATAAAGAAACCAAATTAAACCCCTAAATAAACCCGGTTCAATTGAACCAAACCAACCTGGACCGGATTACTGAACCAAACCCAAATCGTATCAGGTCGGGTCGGATCTAGACCCGAACCCGATACCCGACAACCCGTACCCGCACTTAAATACTAAGCGGGTCGGGCCGGATTCATGTGAACCCGACCTGCGGACCCATAACCCAAACCCATGCCTGAACCCTAATCCCAATTCTCATCGGGATTACTATTCATCCCCTTTAAATACCCTCGTTAAGCGTGCCAAGCCACCCGAAACCCTAACGCGCCGCCGCCGCCTTTCTCTCCCTCAGCTCCGGCGAGAACCCTAGCCGCTTTCCTCCTCCTCGCTCTGCCCGGACTCGCCGTATCCTCTCCGCCACGACAAACCCCCTCCTCCGCCGTGCCCGACACCCGCAGCACCCCCATCTCGACCATCTCCTCGCTCCACCACCTACCGACGACCCGCCCCACCGTAGCAGCTCCTTCGTCCCCGGCCGAACAGCCCGACCTAGCCACCCTCTTCCCTAGAGCCGACCTCCTCTCCGTCGTCCTCCTCTCTTCTCCACCTTCGACCAGCCCACCCTATCTCCTTCAACTTCCCCCTCGCCGTCCCTGTCCAGGACCACCGCCGCCGGCCAATGCCCTAGCAGCTGCCACCTTCCCGCAGCTGCCCTAGCCGACCTCGACCACCCTCCAGCTTTGCCTCCGACCTCCCCCTCCGCTCCACCTCACCAGAGCTCCATCTCCTCCCCGCTACCATAACTCTCTCGCCCCGACTCCGGCCAGCTCCGAGCGCCCCGCCTTCCTTCTTCTTCCCCACGCCGCAGCCTCTCCGTGCAGCGCCGCTCCGCCCCGAGCCGACGACAAAGCCCCGAGCCGCCGCCTCCGGCCAACAGAAGCCCAATCCCTAACCCTAGCACCCGAATTCGGTCAGGACACGGCTCACTTCGTGTCGACTCGGACACGACTCGGATACATGAATTTTTAGTTTCTGGAGCCCTGTTCAGGTAGCATTTCCTCTCTCCTCGTTATTTTGTTTTTGATTTCATCTGTTGCAACGCGTAGACTGTATAACCCTCTCGATGCCCGTACAACCCGCTCGGTGCATCGCGTCCTGTGGTGATCGCGAACCGCGATCCAAAAACAGGAAAACCAACACCACGTTTCACCCCGGAACTGAGTGCGCCCCGCCAAACGGGACGACTCGGTCGCACGCGGTCTTTATCGAAATGTGCGTGCCATTGATACGGACATGTAGGAATTCGTAGAAGTTGATTCAGATGTGCGTGCACACCGAAATCAACGCGTATCCGCCGGCACCGCCCCGTATCCGTCTGTTCTGGAACACGCTGTAACTTTGTGTACACACGTCGGATCGAGACAAAACTTGCGCCATCGGACTCGTAGCAATACGCTGGTCCTGTGACCCAAGTTTGGTTCGATTCTGAGAACGTTGACAAAATCGCGTATCGTGGGCCCCACAAGCTTCACTTGACGGGCGATTTTGTGATCGGCTCATCGGAATCCAATTCTGGAAGTTCTGTTGGGTTCGTATCATCGTTCCTGACTTGTTGACACTAATTTTGACAAATTTGGAGACCGTTGATCCTGACACATTTTTGGTACGAAGTGGCCCACATGTGGACCCCGCTTTGACCAAAAATGTCATTTTTGCCCCTGTGCCCAAATTGGACTTAAGGACAGACGTTTCTAGCTATTTGATATTTTCTGAGACTGTTGGTGATGTTTATTACTGCTTTTGGAGGAGTACCTGCAGGATCCACGGACATAGGGACAATTGTTGGTATTCGAACCACAGGCAAGTATACCTTGCCAAATCCTGCAGTTTTGCTACTTATCTCCTGGACTTATTTATACATTGTCGTGCAAGAAACTTGTACAATATTTGCATGCTCCCCTTTCAGTTGTTATTTTCTTGTCCTATATAGTTTCTTGATGCACTTTTTTATATCGATTTATTCCTGCTGCTCTAGTCTTATTTTCTCGTTTTATGTGCATGCACATTATTTGCTCTTTTCTATAGATCACTATTTGTTGCATAGATATATTGTGATGTTATATATTTACTCTACGCTTCCTTGAGTTGACTAGATTGGTTTCTTTACGTTCCTAGATGATCGTTATTAGGCATTGACTGTACTTGAGCATTCTCGATTGTGAGTACCCATTGTGCTGCGAAAGAGACTTGTTCATTTGACTACCTCATTCGTGAGCTCCCATTGGGTTGCGACAGAACTATACTGTAGATTAGGAGTCCCCATTGGCCTACTTTCTATAGGACCGTGATCTCCCATTGAGTTACGGTTACCCTAATTTGCTTGTAGTCATGTTTGATAGCACCATCGGCACGCCACCATCTTAGATGTAGTGATTTCTCGTATCTTATTTGTTCCTCTTGTGTTTATTTTTTGGTCTATCTTGTATGTTCATTTACTGTACTTTTGGCTCATATTCTTTTGTATCTTGTTATGTCCCACTGAGGACCTGGTTTTGTTCTCCAGATTTAGCAGACGATGAGCACCCGCAACTTTACGGACCGACACCAGACGAGGGTACGATTGTAATTGATGGCCCTGCTTATACTTCTTTACTTTCTAGCATGTTTTAGTTATATTTCCTTGTCTCTACTTTTCCATTTATCGATAATGGATTTGTCTCCACCCGACTTAGTATTATCTCTTGCTGGATATTCGATAGTATCTTTACATTCAGCATTTATTCCAGTTTGCTATTTAGTTCATATACTGTTCTGTTGTTGATAAGATTAGTATAGATTGTGACTTGTATCATTGGACCTACTTATTGTTATACTACAGCTTAAGCATGCCCCGATGGATCTATTAAATTGGGTTTGTCCATCGGTGTGTGCTGCTGGCCATTATCACGTGTCTGGTCCCCCGGTATTTTGGGACTGGGGCGTGACATGGTTTTTGTGGTGGCCCATGCAGGTCAACGACTAAATTATTCGGTTTCAACTTAGGGACCGAGCAAGCCTGCAGTAAGAATAGGATAAGTTTTTTAGATCTCATCCACTTGCTTGAAACGTTCTTGATATCTATATCGGATTCAAAATTAATTCTTAACTTGCATCTTGCCTTGATTCCTGTGCGTCCCTTATAGTTTATTTTGATACAGAGCAATGGATTCACAAGCACGCGACGAGACTCCCACAAGAACACCACAAGTTGCAGATATCACCTATGACGATGAAGTGACACTAGTTGGTGGAGGCCAACCAGAACAACAAAACAGTCAAGATACCTCAAGAGATCGACAAGACGATATTCTACCTCCGCCGCAGTTCACACCACCAATGGCCGTATTCCCACAAGGGCAAGCTATGGACGGGCAACAGATGTTTCAAATGATCTACCCAATGATGCAAGCCCAACAGCAGATTTAAGAAGAGACTTTGAGTCGCAGCCTAGCACTTGTATTAGAGCAGGCGAATCTACCAACTCGACGGCAAACGACGGGCTCTATTACCGATTTTCGCCAGCTGAAGCCCCGTACCTTCTCAGGCAAGGAGGAGCCCACAGAAGTTCATGAGTGGATCACCAACACACAACACCAGTTGGAAGCAGCTGAGCTTCCCAGAGAACGTTGGATGACTGCCGTTAGAATGCAGTTGACGGATAATGCACATCACTGGTGGCTATCTGAGGAGACACGGCTCGGACCAGACCGAGTCACTTGGAAAGAGTTTTCTAGACTCTTTCAGGAGATGTACATTCCGGCTATCGCTTGATCAGAACTTTGGGACAAGTTTAATCGCCTCACTCAAGACAGTATGACTGTAAAAGAATACAACGCAAAATTTATTCGTCTGAGCCGCTTCGCCCCAATCTTGATTCCGACAGAAGAAGAGAAGGCTGAGAAGTTCTTCGACGGACTAAACATTGAGCTACAAAAACTAATTGGATCCGTTCCACCTACATCTTATCCGGACGTCCTTGCTGCAGCCAGACGCATGGAGCACGTCACTAGAAGAGAGACCAGTCTGAAGCGATCGTCCACATCAGCACCAGCCGGAGCACCACAGGAAGAAGTTACAAAGAGACCTCACATGCACCAGCCACCAGAAGCATCTCCACAAGCACTACCTATCTGTCCATATTATTGCAGGCGAGGCCATATTGAGGACCAGTGCAGACGCAAAAAGAGATTATGTTTAGCTTGCGGATCCAGTCAGCATTTATTGAAGGAATGCCCTGAGCGTCGAGAAAGAGCACCAACGGTTAACCAACAAGCTCTACCAGCACCAGGAGGGTATCAACCAAGGCCACCCTTGGCACCTTGAGCAGCACTCTTCCAGCAGGCCCAGCAACAGCAGAGGGCACCTCCTCAAGAACGCGGACAAGCTTTCGCGATGACTTTGGAGGACGCACAGATTCATGGAGTAGCTAATGCGCGTAAGTTTTTATAGTTTTCTGTTTCTAGTGTTGCTTTAGTTCGTGCCTGTTGGTTCATGACCTTAGCCTTGACCTTGTAATTTTGAACTTGCTAATAACCTAGTATGCTTTTATAATTGATAACTATAGAGATTGTAGAGTCTTTTGTTATTGTGCTTATTTTGTGTTATTTTGTGAACTTGAATTTAGTTGTAACTCCTTTCATCATCATCTAGCATACTTATAATTGTTGTACTACCTTGACTTATGCTGCTAATATAGCCTGGTTTTGCAAGCTTATCCTTTTATCGAGCTTGTTCATGACATATGTATTATTGGGTCGACATACTAATACAATTGTCTATTCAGAATCAGTGTATTACGGTCTGATCAACCTTAGTGCATTTTGGTTCGCTCTTCGCACGACTACTTCACGTGGATTGAGATATATAGTTGACTAGTATACTTGCCCTCTAGATATGTCTGAGAATATCGTATCAGTTACATAACTGTACTAATACGAGCATGCGAACAAAGGATTACCAGAATAGGATTTCAATCCATAATTGTCTTGACAAATCCTATTTGAATTCGTTAAACGCCTTGATCCTGACACTTCTATTCTATTACCTCACCCTTGAACTCTTTATTATTGATCTTTATCTTCCCTTATTTCGGAAAGACGAAACCTCGTGCTTGGTATAAGTTTGATATATAGACAGTACTAGATATACCCCACAGGCCGGTCGCATTGTTGATGACCCTTTATATATGATTAAGGGAATATCATAGGTGATGTGTTTGGTATTAAAGACTTGAGGATTCAATACCATGATTAAATAAGTTGGGATATAGCTTTATTAGATGTATAGCCTTAGATGATAGATGGGTAAATTCTAAGTTGGGTAGAGACCGCAGTGTTCACTTGAGAGGAATCATTTGGACTGTAATCAAGTGAGATTGGATAGATGAACCCTACCATATTTTAATTTCGAGGACGAAATTTTTATAAGTTGGGTAGATTGTAAGCCCCCTGATTTTCATAAATTTCTAATTTGGTTTTTATAATTTTTCTGGAATTTTCTGGGATTTTTCTGTACTTAAAACCTAGGTATTTTATAATTAAATAATTTTTAAATATTGTTAATTAATATTAAAATATTATAAAAATAATATTTTATGGTGTAAAATGGAAAACCAGACATAGGGTAATTTTTCGAAAATTTATTGGACTCCGAAAGCAGTTTTAAAGCCCTAAAAACTATTAAATAAATAAACTGAATTAAACCCCTAAATAAACCCGGTTCAATTGAACCAAACCAACTCAAACCAACCCGGACCGGATTACTGAACCAAACCCAAACCGTATCGGGTCGGGTCGGATGTAGACCCGAACCAGAAACCCGACAACCTGTACCCGCACTTAAATACTAAGCGGGTCGGGCCGGATTCTGCGGACCCATAACCCAAACCCATGCCTTAACCCTAATCCCAATTCTCATCGGGATTACTGTTCACCCCCCTTAAATACCCTCGTTAAGCGTGCCCAGCCGCCCGAAACCCTAACGCGCCGCCGCCTTTCTTTCCTTCAGCTCCGGCGAGAACCCTAGACGCTTTCCTCCTCCTCGCTCCGCCCGGACTCGCCGTATCCTCTCTGCCATGACGAACCCCCTCCTCCGCCGTGCCCGACACCCGCAGCATCCCCATCTCGACCATCTCCCCGCTCCACCACCTACTGACGACCCGCCCCACTGTAGCAGCTCCTTCGTCCCCGGCCGAACAGCCCGACCTAGCCACCCTCTTCCCTACAGCCGACCTCCTCCCCGTCGTCCTCCTCTCTCCTCCACCTTCGACCAGCCCACCCTGTCTCCTTCAACTTCCTCCTCGCCGTCCCTGTCCAGGACCACCGCCGCCGGACAACGCCCTGGTCGCTGCCACCTTCCCGCAGCTGCCCTAGCCGACCTCGACCACTCTCCAACTCCGCCTTCGACCTCCCCCTCGGCTCTACCTCACCAGAGCCCCATCTCCTCCCCGCTGCCATAACTCTCTCGCCCCGACTCCGGCCAGCTCCGAGCGCCCCGCCTTCCTTCTTCTTCCCCACGTCGCAGCCTCGCCGTGCAGCGCCGCTCCGCCCCGAGCCGACGACACAGCCCCGAGCTGCCACCTCCGGCCAATAGAAGCCCAATCCCTAACCCTAGCACCCGGATTCTGTCAGGACACGGCTCACTTCATTTTGACTCGGACACGACTCGGACACGTGAATTTTTAGTTTCTGGAGCCCTATTAAGGTAGCGTTTCCTCTCTCCTCATTATTCTGTTTTTGATTCTGTCTGTTGCACCGCGTAGACTGTATAAGCCTCTCGATGCTCGTGCAACCAGCTTGGTACATCGCGTCCTGTGGTGATCGCGAACTGCGATCCAAAAACAGGAAAACCAACACTCTGTTTTACCCCGGAACTGAGTGCGCCCCGCCAAACGGGACGACTCGGTCACACGCAGTCTTTACCGAAATGTGCGCGCCATTGATACGGACGTGTGGGATTTTGCAGAAGTTGATTCGGATGTGCGTGCACAACGGAATCAACGCGTATCCGCCGACACCGCCCCATATCTGTCTGTTCTGGAACATGCTGTAACTTTATGTACACACGTCGGATCGAGACAAAACTTGCACCATCGGACTCGTAGTAATACGCTGGTCCTGTGACCCAAGTTTAGTTCGATTCTGAGAACGTTGACAAAATCGTGTATCGTGGGCCCCACAGGCTCCACTTGACGGACGATTTTGTGATCGGCTCATCGAAATCCAATTCTGGAAGTTCCGCTGGGTTCGTATCATCGTTCCTGACTTGTTGACACTAAGTTTGACAAATTTGGAGACCTTTGACTCTGACACATTTTCGGTACGAAGCGGCCCACATGTGGATCCCGCTTTGACCAAAAATGTTATTTTTGCCCTGTGTCCAAATTGGACTTAAGGACAGGCGTTTCTAGCTATTTGATATTTTCTAAGACTGTTGGTGATATTTATTATAGCTTTTGGAGGAGTACCTGCAGGATCCACGGACACAGGGATAATTATTGGTATTCGAACCCCAAGCAAGTATACCTTGCCAAATCTTGCAGTTTTGCTACTTATCTCCTGGACTTATTTATACATTGTCGTGCAAGATACTTGTACAATATTTGCATGCTCCCCTTTCAGTTGTTATTTTCTTGTCCTATATAGTTTCTTGATGCACTTTTTCATATCGATTTATTCCTGCTGCTCTAGTCTTATTTTCTCGTTTTGTGTGCATGCACATTATTTGCTCTTTTCTATGGATCATTATTTGTTCCATAGACATATTGTGATGTTATATGTTTACTCTACGCTTCATTGAGTTGACTAGATTAGTTTCTTTACGTTCCTAGATGATCGTTATTAGGCATTGACTATACTTGAGCATTCTCGATTGTGAGTACCCATTGTGCTGCGAATGAGACTTGTTCATTTGACTACCTCATTTGTGAGCTCCCATTAGGCTGCGACAGAACTATACTTTAGATTGGGAGTCCCCATTGGCCTACTTTCTATAGGACCATGATCTCCCATTAAGTTGCGGTTACCCCAATTTGCTTATAGTCATGTTTGATAGCACCATCGGCACGCCACCATCTTAGATGTAGTAATTTCTTGTGTCTTATTTGTTCCTCTTGTGTTTATTTTCTGGTCTATCTTGCATGTTCATTTACTGTACTTTTGGCTCGTATTCTTTTGTATCTTGTTACGTCCCACTGAGGACCTATTTTTGTTCTCTAGATTTAGCAGACGAGGAGCACCCGCAACCTTACGGACCGACACCAGACGAGGGTACGATTGCAGTTGATGGCCCTGTTTATACTTAGTTACTTTCTAGCATATTTTAGTTATATTTCCTTGTCTCTACTTTTCCATTTATCGGTAGTGGATTTGTCTCCACCCGACTTAGTATTATTTCTTGCTGGATATTCGACAGTATCTTTACTTTCAGCATTTATTCTAGTTTGCTATTTAGTTCATATACTGTTCTGTTGTGGATAAGATTAGTATAGATTATGACTTGTATCATTGGACCTACTTATTGTTATACTACAGCTTAAGCATGCCCCGATGGATCCATTAAATTAGATTTGTCCATCGGTGTGTGCTGCTGGCCATTATCACGTGTCTGGTCCCCCGGTATTTTGGGACTGGGGCGTGACAATTGGAGCTTGGATTATAATGAGCACTTGGAGAATGAGTCATTGGATAGGAGCTTGTGTCCTAATTGTGTCTATTTAGGTTTTTTAATGGAAATCAATCTCCCAATAGGTAAATTCTGAATTTCTTCCATAATTAGACTCTAATTCATGTATTTGACTATTAGAAAACCTTTCTGGGCTTAGGGCTATCTATAGAAACAAGAACTAGATTTATATGACTTGTATTGTAGCTTCTACATAGGTTTTGTGCCCAATTTAGAGGAAATCCAAGATTGGTGCACCATGTGTTTGTCCATTGACCAATTGGACTAAATTGATACTAGATTGGTTGTGTGTGACTAGTTACTTGTACATAATTGGATACGAGTATACCGTATCTTGATACTTTATGATATAGAGTGATTTTGGGGTATTTTTTTTCTTTGACACTTGTGATAAACATGTCATATTTTGCTACAATACTTAGTATGGATATTTATTGCTTTAATTAGAAAATAATATATATATTAGATGTCTTTATATTGAATTGGTGGTATTTGGTTATGATTTGAGAGAGTATCTTGAGTGTATCATATTGGTATCACGAAATTAGTGTGATACTTGTGTGGTGCACCACTAGTGTTTTATATATTGCCTTGGTGTGTGTGTATCCTAATGTATTCTAAATTATTATATTAATATATATGTTGTATAATATATACCTATGTATATAACTTGCTTGTGTTATTAATGTGTATCTATACATATATATTTTATACAATTAATATGGTATGTATACTTGAGAGTGACTGATACTTTGTGTATTTGAACAGTGAGGGTCTGTGACTGTATCAAGTGATACTGGTTATCTTGATAATGTGTGCATTTGAATGTGTCTTAGTGTTGGATGGGTGTTTGTGTGTGTGTAGATGCGAGAGGTTTGTGTGCATAGGTGTAAGGGGGAGAGGACTGCTTGGATAGTAGTTTAGGGTGCTTGTGCACTGTTTGGACAAGCAATAAAAACTGCAACCTGATGTTGTGTTGCATCAGTGAGGAAACAACAACAAGTATATGCCTCTGTGTATCTCTAGTATACACATGAGTGAAAGCAGCAGATTGGAGTGTGCGAATCACAGGACTGCTGGTGACTTATTGTTGTGATATTAGCACTACAATAAGGAAGGGAGTTAGATCAGTAGCAAAAAAATAGACTTGGAGGCTTTGGGTTGTATCGAGCAATAGTGAACAAGGTTATCTATGAAGCAATGTTGCAGATTTGGGGGCAGGTCTGGGGAGCATCCATAGGTGATGTGGAATGATAAAATTTGTACCAAAATATCCATGTATGAGTTAGATCACATAAGTTCAGTGTGCAAGGGGGTGCAATATAATTTTGCCTTGTCTGAGCACAGTCCTGTAAACTTGGGGCTGATACTTAGTGTATTAGTAGTTCTAGTAAGCAAGTATGAGTATAGAATTTGAGGGTTGATGTTAGTTGGGTATCACCAGGATACCAAGTGAGGTCAGGATTAGTTTAAGGGGAAGTTTAAGTAGATGTATTATAGTTAGTTTTGGTTAAGGTAGAGTATCAATGAAGATATACCCTAGGTAATAGTAGATAATATAGGATATGTGGATTGTATATAAAATATGATATTGTATCTTAATTACCTAGTGTAGTATAATATTAGTTAATATTAACTAAGGTAATACTAGATGGTAGATAACTAGTATATATATATATATATATATATATATAGTATATGGTATCTTAGTGTCTAATATTAGCTAGTACTAGTGTTACCTAGAATTGACTAGTTTGACCAAGTTTGACTATTTTAACTTATAATTGACCTAGTTTGACCATTTTGACCACTATTGACCTAGAAATCATACTTAGTGCATTTAATTCATTCATCACCTTCATGACACCCATGTGACATGATATTTCATATATAGGTCTGTGTGATACCAGCTTGGACACCGAGTTACATTATTTGCTGAGGACCAGAGGCAAGTACATTCTTTGATAATTTTTGTTTATGATATCTTTTATGTTTTTTGTATTTAATGTAGATATCCTTGACTTCTTAACACGTGGTTACACGGATTGATATTTTTTGGATCCTGTCATGAGATATTATTTTTTGTAGTTCCTGGCATATCGTATACATGCCTTGTTGCTCATGTACTTGTATGGACACTGATTCCTGGGGAGACTAGCTAACTTCTTAAAGAATCCCGTGTCATAATGTGCCATGGTTGGATACATTATACCAATCAGGTGTTGGGTAGTGTTAGTTAGATATGTGATCATACCCATCATGTATAAGTATTCCTGTACAAGTGCTCTGTTAGTATTAATTATACACCTCACGTATGATTAGCCAGGGCATGATTCCTATATAAGTTCTCAAGCCAATCATATACCGAAGCTAGTACTCACTCACTTAGTTATATTTCTTGACTCCTATATATGATGCTCTTCTCTGTTGTACTATTTATAACATTTTTATATTCTCTATATTTTTTGCCCATGCTCTATTTATCTTGTATATTCTCTCTATTTACTGTTACATAGTCTTTATTATTTATTTAGAAATGCTGCTAGAGGTGCGCTTTGCTCCAATCCTAACTGGATATATTTTTTGAAATGACTTACATGACTGGTATCCTAGACACTATGGACCTTCGGACGTAGTGAGTATAGAGTTAGAGACGGTGGTTCAAGAGGAGCTGATACCGAGAGATGATCAGCTAATTACAGATAGTTAGATTATTATATTGGATCTGTCCCAGTTTGGATATTTTGACATGTATTATATTTGAGACTATTGTGTTAGTTTATTAGACTTGGTTATGTCTTTTATCTATGATTGTGACTCATTTTTTTCTTCTATTCCATATCGTGCTATATCTTCTTCCAGTTTTACTGTGATTGAGTATTTATTATTATGTTTTCCTCTATTTGGAGTTGACATATCTTGACAGGTACATAAATATATTATGAGATATTTAGATTAAATTGTTGACCTAGACAGCATTCTACCTCCGATGGATTAGCTACTCCTGCATCATGGGTCATTGATGAGCCCTAACACCGACGAGGACATGTTGGCTGCATATGCCCTGATCTGCATGTATCAGACGATGAAGTAGAAGTGTGATACAGTCTGTGCTGGTAGGCGGAAGCTCTCCTTCATGGATGGCTGGACCTTCTTCACGTCCGAGCTAGAGTTTACTGACGACAAAAGAACCGTCGTTCACTATGATGATGGAAGAGTATCTCAAAGTTTGTCTGGCAGGCCCTTCGGATAGATCGAAGCCATCCGTCCCTCCCATATAGTATATCAGAATAAGGCTATTATTTTTATGGAACCTTACCGGCGCAACCGGTACACAGTTCGGCTACACTCAGTTCTTGCTAGGTCATCCGAATGCCTCTCAGATACAGTGGCAGTTTGCTTGATGTAGCTCGAGCATAGAGTCATTATAACGCTACTGGCACCCAGGTCCAGTTTTAATTGCCAACTATTGGAGTCGTACCGAAAATGTTGTACATAGTGATGATGTATTATTGCATGGTAAATGCTGTGCCGGCTAACTTTGACCCAGAGAGGAATTATGTCGAGGCACCATGCTGATGCCTGCGAATGCAAAAGCGCGTAAGATGTCAAAAAAGGGCAAGGAAGTTGCTAGACCTCTGATCATAGATTTGGAACCGTCGACCGGAAAGGAAAAATGCCTTCTTCTGATGATCCCTCGCTTGCAAAGCACAAGTCAAAGGTCGATACACATCACGCTCACTACTCTAAGAAGGCAAGGATAGAGATCATCCCAGAGACGGAACCTGTGGCAAAGTAGAAGCCCCTTGCGAAGGAGACTATAAGAAAAGAGGTAGGACCCCTTGCGCTATTTGTTTCTAAAGCAGATTATACATTAGATGCATTGGCGGCATCCGTAAACCCTCTAAGTTTGATTCTGCCTAGTCCTCTATATAAATATCTTAATTCTGATCTCTTTGAAAATTTGCAGCCAAATGAGAGAAGAGACCTTTCCCGGCGAACAGCCGCCTCGGTGGTTTCTTATGCCAAATCGAAAGATGAACCCCCCCCCCCCGAGTCCGATGTGGGTGCCTTATAACTAGTTCTTGAGGCCTCGGGAGCTCAGGGCTCGGATGCAGCTTCAGCGGAGCAGCCTTATACTCCTTTGGAGCACATATCCATGGATGACATAGAGGCCATGGCGAAGGCTATGACAACGCTGGATGAGCCGCAACATTTGCCACCTCCCTCGGGTATGTCTATTTGCCTCAAGAGAAAAAAATTCTGCCTTCATCTTTCAATTCTCCGGGTGAAGTTAATTATCGGTTATTCTGGTTCTACAAACCCTGCGTCTCTCTTTAGAACCGTGGATGTGGTTGCCGAGGAGGGTGTCCTAGAAGAAGGAGGCAGTGAGCTTGTTTGGAAGATGCCTAAGTATCTCCCTAGCTCTGGTGAAGGACCCCCTGCAGTGCCCCCTACGGAGGCTGCGATAGAGAAGATTCCTACTGTTGTAGGTCCTTTTGGTGCGGCAGCTGCTCCCCTACCATTGTTGCTGGCTGCTTCGCAGCTGAATCCTCTCTCGATAGCAAGGTGGTAAGCCGTCACAAGGAGGCCATTCCTGATGTCCCCGGTACTGCGGTTGCTAGGTCATCTTCTAAGGGTACCCCAATACAGTTTGGGATTGGTAAACAGGGGGGAGCTGAAGCAGCGGGTCACCCCAACACCCATGTCCCATGTTGTGGTAATACCCCACCATCTTTTTCTCATTTTCCAGATATCCAGGCATTTCATGTGTCCCTGAAGGATTGGATCACAAGCAGGACCGTTGGTTACTCCTCTGCTGCTGCATCGCCTTTAAGGTCATTGAGCATCATTGCGCAACCTGTTGCGCCCGTGGCTTCTTTCTCCATCCAGCCGCTTTTGACTCCGGCTACGCTGTAAGAGATTGACAAAAGCTTCAGGCTCTCCATTCAGAGCTTCTATATTTTCTTGAAGCAAGGGGTCGAGGGTGTGTTAGAGAACAACAAATCCTTTGCCTTGGAAAAGTACGTTGCCGAGGGCCAGGTCAACTCTCTGAGGGGTCTCTCCGATTTTGAAAAGATGGCTGACCTCCTAGGCCAAAAATTGGTGGGGGTGGAGCAATGCCTAATAGATTTACTGTAGTACTAGTAGGAAGACATGGGAATGATGATATCCTATGATTATAATGAGTTCTCAAAGAAGGTAGAGGCGGGAAAGGCCTTCTTTGGTTCGTCTAAGGAATACTTGTAGTGTGACCTCCAAAATCTATAAGAGAAGAGCGATCGGCTAAGTGTTCACAGAGAACAGTGCCTCTCCTGACGGAAGGGCCTGACTGAACAAATTATAAAGCTCCAGGTCAAGATTGATGCGCTGGGGAATAAGCTGCGGGAGGACCAGTAGGAAGAGGAGGCTATCCGAACTGAGGCGAGCCTAGTAGCGAAGAACACGCCTGACATTGAGGTTATGGTACAGAAGCTAGAGGACAGACATGAGTTCTACGCTCGCTATGAGGATCCCGAGGTTATGGCCAAAGAGGTTGAGCACCGGGCCCAGGTGTGCCTGAATGGCCATATCGTCCATCTCCATGAGCGGATAGCAGAGTTATGCTCTAACCAATAGCATTTTCTTTTCTTTTTATCTTCTCTCTTTTTGTGCCTTTTGTTTTAAGTTTGGTCTAGGGACCCTAGTAATCCCTCATATGTAGTCCACTTTCAGTTTCTCTTAGGCAAAAGAAATAAAAGCTATTCTGCTTGATGCAATTGTTTGTGTAAACTTTGGATATCGTACTAGAGCTAATATGGATATAGTACAATATCGTAGTCTGTTCATGGATGTCCCAGGGGAGAATTTGATGGACCTATTACTTTTTGCGCACTTGGAGTACAAGTAACATATTAGAAGAGAAAAACCCTATCAGAGGCAATTTCAATGTGATAGGTTTTGTGGACTTACCATCGCTATCATACATAGAGTTATGTACGGTTGATAAGTTAAGATAACAACTGATATCAGAGGTAATATGGATATGATAATTGATATCCAAACAAGGTAGGTTTTTTCAGAGGTACTAAAGACATAGCAAACTCTACTGCGAGGATATGAGGATGATAGCTCAGAGTTGACATGGATATGAGCTAATCGATAGTCATACCGAGAAGCTAGGTACTATCCTAATATTTTTGTGAAAGAAAAAGGCAATGAGCCAGAGATAATATGGACGTGGTTATTTTCTTTGGGTAGGTAACATGGGCAGCTCATAGTTCAAAGGTAATATGGACGTGAACCATTTATTTCCATTGAGGACATCCCACTAGGGGATATTTGATGGACCTATTACTTTTTGCGCACTAGAGTGCAAGTAATAGGTTCAAAATAAAACCCTATCAAATATAATATGGACATGATAGATTTTGTGGACCTATTACTTTTTTTGTAACTCGGTACAAGTACTCGGTTCTAGACAAGCCCTACAAGAGATAATATGGACGTGGCAGGTTTTGTAGACTTAACACCCCTGGCATACTTAGAATTAAGTATGTGTGATAAGTTGACACTACTGGAATAAGCAGGATTAACGACGTTGTTTAGCGACACCATATAAAAATATCGCTAATTTAGCGACTCCATGTAAAAACATTGCTAGACATCGCTAATTGGCGACATTTAGCGACGTTTAGCGACTTTTATTCCGTTTTTAAAAGATTAGTTGCTATAAGTTCAATTTAGGTCGCTAAACATCGCTAATATATTTTATTTAGCGACGTATATATTTTGGACATTTAGCGACGTCATTAGCGATATTTAAGACATCGCTAAATTAGTGACGTCATTATTGGCGTCGCTAAATTTTTTACTTAGGGCTGATTCCCCCCCCCATTTCTTCGATCTCTCCCTCTCCCAAATTTTAAACCCGCTCTCGATCTTACCCGCTCCGGCTCCTCCTTCCTCCCTCCGGCGACCTCCCTCGGCCGCGTCCTCCGCCTCCGGCTCCCCTCCTCCCTCCGGCGCCCCCTCTTCCCTCCCGGCAACCGCCCTCCAGCTGCGTCCTCCCCCCTCCGGCTGCGTCCTCCCCCTCCTCCTCCTCCTCCTCTAGGTAGACCCTAACTCTCTCTCTCTCTCTCACAGGACACACATGGCACTGACACTGACATAACACACATATGTTACAGACACTGACACAGACGTGACACACACACGTGACCTAGGGTTATGGTTAGGGTTTTTGACCTGGGGTTAGGGTTAGGGTTAGAGTTTTTGACCTGGGTTTAGGGTTAGGGTTTTTGACCTGGAGTTATGAATGAAGGATATCTAATATCGATGAACCATAATTCTCTAGCTAGGATTTCTTGTAAATAATATTGCAAGAGCTTAAGTCCAATTTATGTCTTTGAATGTCCAAAATGATATAATTTATTTGGCTAATGTAATAGAACTTGGACATATAATGACTTTATAGATATTCTAAGATTTTTTTGTGTCAAAGCAGTTCACAAGTGAAAAGATGTTCTGTACAGGCATTGGATACAAGTTGATGCATTGACTTAGAGTTGTTGAGTACTAGTTCTATGCATGCTGAGTGTAGGTCGGCATCATTACTAAAATTAAATTTACATCCAGGAAAAAATAAATAATTCACTACTTTTGTAATGACAAAGAGGTCTGCTAATAGAGAGGACCAACCATGGAGAATTCTATAGTGCATACATAGAGAGAGAGCAGCATGGTAGGATTCAATAGTGAAAACATTTATTGCATACTCTATTCTTTCTTATAAATTTACCAAGTTCTTCATTCGGTAAGTAGGTTTCCAATGTCTTCAAGGATGATAGACCAGGTATTCCAAGGTCTGTCATTATTGAAAGTTATGCATGAATCCCTGGAGTTCATTGCTCAAATGTTTTGCACTAGAAGGGTTCACTGTTTAATATTTTATTTCTCTTAACATTTCAGAGCTGAAAAGTTTTCAGTTCTAATACTAGTTATGTAGAGAGAAAAATAAAGTAGAACATGGAGAAAGAGAAAAAAAATAATTATGTTAATATGTCAACAACAAGTAATGACATGCTCTTTATTTAAGAACTTTCTATCATACAATATCAATTTCCTTAGTAGAGAACTTTATTATGACTTAGAACGTTATGAATGCTTGGAGCCTAGAACCAAATCTAATATCTTTGCTAATAATTTCTGAGCTGAGTCATATGCAATACTATGTCATCTCGATACTGTTTGGTGACATAGTTTAAAAATATCTTGTGCCTCTGTCCTCCAATAGTGATATTTTGTACTAGCCTACTAATTGATGGACAAAAACAATAAGAAGCCATTAGACTGTTATGAAGATCCAATCCTATTCAATCCAAATTCAATATTGAACTTAGAAGATCCACTTCATACTATCCAGTTTGAGGTGGATTTAGGATTCAAACTTTTGGAAGACCTAACATTCAAATCACATACACAACAATCTGGTCACAAATGAACACTTCTTCTATAGTATTAGTATTAGTTCGGATTACTGTAACATGTTAAGTGAAGTTCGGATTAGTGTATATATATATATATATATTAGTATCAGTTGATAATAGTTAAGATATAAGTATGGTTTTTGACCTAGGGTTAGGGTTAGGGTTAGGGTTTATACTAGTATAAGTTGATACTAGTATCAGTTAATAATAGTTAAGATATAAATTTACACAATATTTAATATTAGATAATATATTTATATCTGTTATCAATTATATTTCTTTGTTTTCATCTATCTTACTAGATAGCATCCATGACCCGAGCACGTGCACATCGCTTGAGAGAGACACCTCCTACTGTTAAGGAGGAAGTGAATGTTAAAGAGGAAGAGATACCACCTGCTGTATCTCAAATCGGGAGTTCCAGCCACCCAGCACCTATAGTGGCTGTATCTCAGACGGAGAGTTCCAGTCACCCAACACCAATAGCGGAGATTGATCATATAGACGATATTTATGCGTTGTATCTGAGGGACTGGTATGTGCCCCAGCGTATTGGATATCCTCGAGATTGATATTGTGATGTTTCATATACTTTTATTGTGGTTATTGTGTGATTGTAATACTTATATATTATGTATTTTGTGTAACTATATACTTATATATTATGTATTTTGTGTGATTGTGATACTTATATATTATGAATTTTTTGTGACTGTGATATTTTATATACTTTTTGTGTTATTTCGTACGCAGAGTGTGATTGTGAAACTTTTATTTTGTGTGTATTGTGAGACTGTGATATTTTATATACTTTTTGTGTTATTTCCTACGTAAAAAATTTAATGGAGGGTTGCTCCAGGTCTGTCTATAATATTTGTGTGTATTATGTGACTGTAATATTTTTTATTCATATTAAATGATATTAATTTAACGGTGTTGAGTGTTCCACCGAAAGAGTTGGCGAACCCAGAGAATTCAACGAAGGGTTGCTCCGGGTCTATTTTTAATTAGAAATTTATATATTACAGGAGATTAGTAATTTTTAACCTTTTTTTTATTTTTCAATGAAAATTTAGCGACATTTAACGACGTTACTGTACGTCGCTGAATACGTCGCTAAATACGTCGCTAAATACGTTGCTGAATACGTCGCTAATTAGCGACGTTTAGCGACGGTTGCGAACATCGCTAATTTAGCGACGTTGAGTCGCTAAAAATCGCTAATTTTGCGACATATTTAAGTCACTAAAAACGTCGGTATAGCGACGTTTAGCGACATTTTTCCTTTCAGCGACGTGCTGAGTTCCAACTTCTGTATTACGTCGCTAATTACGTCGCTAAATATGATTAGCGATATTTTTTGGTCATTTAGCGACATTTTTTTACCTCGCTAATTTGACTTTTTTGGTAGTGTGAGATGATAACTGATATCATAGGTAATATGGACGTGATAATCGATAACCAAATTCGAAAGATTTTCTCAGGGGTTAATATGGATATGGGAAATTTGGCCGAGAAGAAATGTTAGGACAGTAGTTCAGAGGTATATGGACGTGAATCAATGTATGGGAAACTCACTGAGGAGTGGTTTGCTGAGTTGGGTCTTTCCAGGAATGTAGATAGACCTGAGGGTTACTCCGCTGGAGAGATCGTTAGGACGATAGTTCAGAGTTAATATGGGGGTGAACTAGCATCTAACGAGACTAGATTTTCTTTTTTTGGGTGGTCCCTGCGGGAGTGTACAGATGGACCTGAGGACTGCTTCGCTGGGAGCTTTTGAGGATCCATTATTCGTTGCGTATCCAGGACTCATGAATACCAATAATGGCTTATTGATGAAGGGTAATATCGTGAATAAACACTCGATGGGAAGGAACAACAAAAAGTGGGAACCCTGTTGTCACTACCAAATTTTTAGATTAGGGCATTATTATAAATTGCCATATTTATTGTGTATGATATGTTTATTAGATAAATTGTTTGGTGTTCTTTAATGCATAGGTTAATGGGCTAGACTTAAAAATCCACTAGAATAAACCCTTTGACAAATCTCTATTTTTAAATTAGCATTTAGTTAAACCCTCAATATATGACTAAACCCCTTTTATTAATTAGTTCTTCATGACAAGTCATGAAGGATAAAATAGACTCCTTGTATTAGAAGCCCTAACCCTAACCCTAGTCCTATATAATAAGAGGAAGCCTCCCTCAAGTTTCTTCATTCATGAAGAAAACGCTAAATATAGCCTCCACTTAGAAATCTATTTCCCTTCCTCAAATTTTAGGATTTCTATCCCTAGAAACCCTCATTCCCTCTCCATCAAGAGAGATCTAGGAGCTAGGACCAAGGAGGCTTGGAGAAAGAGAAACTACATTGGAAATCCATCTTCCAATAGGTGAGAATCCGAATTAAAACCTTATTTAATTCTGTTTTAATTGTTGTTTGGCCATTAGGAGCCCACCATTTGAATTATGAATGACTCTTTGGGTTGTAAGAGGATTTTTCATGCAGTCATAGGTGATTTTAGGGTTTTGTGATCCTATGATACATTCTTCCCCAATTTTCTAATTTTAGATATATGCATTCATGCATGTTTGCATCATGTACATAGAGGTTTGATTTCGATTTTGGGTTTTAAGAGTGGGTAATCATGAATACCATGTGAAACCCGATTTCAGCATATTAAGTGTTTGATGATATGTTTAGTAGGGTGAATACCTATCTAATCTATTCTAATCTTACATATTTTGATTTATAATATATATATATATATATATGTATATGCACGTATATGCAATGATAGATTTGTATCATTCTGGAGAGGGGATTACTACATGGGAAGTTGGGCATGTAGAGTCGGGTCTGTACAGTCGAGTTTGTGCATTGTATGCACTATGTCAGTATTGAAGGGGGTGACTGGAGGTGTTTATGCCTGTGTATAGGATTCAGATGGGAAATAGTTATCAGTTTTTGGTGCACTGATTCGCAATAATAGGACAGCAGCACATGTTTTAAAAGCCAGTATAGGGACCTCGGTTTAGAGAGGACTGGATAGCAGTTGATTCCCTGTATGTAACAGTATTTCAATCGTGAGAGTGAGTGAGTGTTGAGCAGTGTCTCCGTATCAGTGAGAGGGAGTGAATATAGTATCGGGTTCCTCACATAGTAGTGTGTAGGGAATATGTGACCAATGTATCATGTATCACTGTGTTAGTATCAGTGGTAGTATGGTGATCACTTGTTCACTAGGAATGTGGGTGCCTGAACAAGAGAACGTATCTATGTAGGGATAGTAGTAGAATATAAGTGCAGTGAATGATTTGTGTTCAATACCAGGTTAAGTGAATGAGAGGTAGCAGTTCTAGTAACTTGAGTTGTGAGTTCTGTGGTTCAGTGAGAATCAGTTCACTGTGTGTTAGGTATATGAGTGAATAGAGTATAGAGAATCAGTGGGTTTCTGAAACTGTGTAGTGAGTAGTGAGTGGGAGAGTGTATCTGTGAGTCGGGTTCATGTGTCTGATGTGTAATATCAATTTCCTGATACTGTGATCAGTCGTGTGTTGCCTGTGTCAGTATCAGTAGGTAATTAGTGTAGAGTGTTTAAGGTCTGTATGTGCATTGAGAACTGGGGCTGCAGTGTACCTGATACTATAGTATAGAGGGATATTGGTAGTAGCTGTAGGATAATTAATCAAGTAACTGTAGATCGTTAGGTATCAGTATATCAGAACAGGTCTTCCTAGATATTAGCTTAGGAATATTGGACTTGTACAGATTAGTGAGCGTAATGTACACAGTGACATACTTGTAGAAGTTGATGCTGCATAAGGGACTGAAGTAGTTGTGAATAGGAGCTGGTGTTGTGCAGTTCAAAACTGAACTGTGGGTACCTTGTTCAACATTTTGAATAGTGTATCAGCAAGGGGAGAGTGTGCACAGAATATGTCAGGTTAGTGAGGTATGTGAGTGTTGTGTCTCAATCCAGTGACCTATTTTCAGTATTTATTGTGACTGAGGTAGTGAGTGTCTCAATGAGGTATGTGAGTGACAGTGTACCCTTGAGTTGTGTTTTTAGTTAGAGGAGCTAGAAGAGAGCATTGGTGTACCTGTGATGATCAGGGGATATTATCAAAGTATTGTATATAGGACCTGTGTACTGCAGTAGGTTATGGGGATAGGCATGAGGCAGTGTAGTAGAGCAGGGGAAATAGGAGCTTAACTACACAGTAGAAGTGTCCCAGTATCAACTAGAGGATGACTGTGCAGTTAAAAATTAGGGAAAGCTGGGTCTCAGGCATTAAGGTTGGTTAGTCTAGTTATTTAATAAATTAGCTAGTTGTATATTGTTAATAGTATACTGGTTTATGTATATATATATATATATATATATATATATATATATATATATATATATATATATGAGTTATATGTATTGGTAGTATTTAGTATAACCTAGATATCAAGGTTTGAACTTAATAACTAAGTTTACGAGTTGTGTCTATCTAGTATCTACATGAATCAGTATTTATACATCTAATGGGTATTGAGATACCTAGTATCATAGGCATAGTGACACCAAGGTATCATGGGTTAAAGTAGAACTAGGATCAAGTTTTAACTCTAGCTAAGGTATTTGGGGTTTATTGCTAGTATAATGGATAGCTAAAGTGATAATACATAGTTAAGGTAATACCTAGATAAAGTAGATATAGAGGTGTTATGAGTACACCCTAGTGTTTATAACTAAGTATGACAAATAATTAGCTAGTGTGAGACTAGTATTGACCAGTAGACTTTAGTATGACCTAGAGGCCTCGTATTTAATTAGTTAAACATGCTTATTCCTTTAATTCAGTATTTTGACATTGATATTCCATAATTAGGTCATTGTGATCTCGCCTTAGACATTGATCCTCACACCTTCCTCAGGTGTAAACCCCCTTATTTATTTCTATAGATAGTCTCGTATGGGTTAAAAATTTTTGTGTTAGCAGCAGATGATTGAGGTTTAGAGTAAGGTTACAGATGTCTGATTTTAAATTAAACCCTTAGAGCGCCCTACCATTGTTGAAATATTCGGAGCCCAACATCAGCCCATAAATTCTAACAGATTTTTGCACTCTTGACTTGACACGCCAATTTAGGCGCTGGACTTTTTTGTCGCTCAAAATCATATGTTGAGAGCGTGCATGATCGATTTTGGAGGATCTTGGAAGGACCATCTACACTTGGTGGAATTCTCCTACAATAACAGCCACCAGGCTAGCATACAAATGGCACCTTATGAGGCACTATACGACAGGAAGTGTAGGTCACCAGTATGTTGGAGTGACATGGGAGAGCGTCAGATACTTGGTCCAGAGTTGGTGACACAGACGTTGGAGAAAGTTAAGCAGATTCAGAGCCACCTGCATACAGCACAGGACAGACAGAAATATTAGGCAGATGAGCACCGCAGCCCTTTGGAATTCAAGGAAGGTGACCAGGTATTTTTGAAGATATTGCCTACTCGTGGTAATAGCAGATACGAAGGCAGCGGCAGGCTGAGTCCGATGTACATCGAAACTTTTGACATCTTGGAACAAGGTGGCAAAGTGGCTTATTGTCTTGCATTGCCTCCATCATTAGAAGGAGCGCATGACGTATTTCACGTATCACAGTTGAGGAAATATGTGGCAGACCCTAGCCACGTACTTGATCATTCGGAGATTACAGTCGGGCCCAGTTTATCTTACGTAGAACAGCCAGTGGAGATACTCGATCATAGTGAGAAGACTTTAAGAGGTCAGACTATTCGACTGGTCTGAGTTGTATGGAAGCATCATTCGCCGGGCCAGTCTACCTAGGAGCGCGAGGATTCTATTCGACAGTATTTCTCGTATTTATTTGAGGACCAAGGTACGAAATTAAGTACCAAATTTGATTACCACTTTGCTTTTAAATTCACTTAGCTATTATCGTGCTTTACTTTTAATTTTGGGGACAACATTTTTCTAAGTTGGGAAGGATGTAAATTCCCTCATTTATTTCTATAGATAGTCTAGTATGGGTTAGAAAATTTTGGTTTAGCAGTAGATGATTGAGGTTTAGAGTAAGGTTACAGATGTCTGATTTTAAATTAAACCCTTGGAGCACCCTACCGTTGTTGAAATATTCGGAGCCCAACATCAGCCCATAAATTCCAACAGATTTTTGCACTCTTGACTTGATACGCCAATTTAGGCACTGGACTTTTTCATCTCTCAAAATCATATTTTCTTGTGCTCTAAATTAATTGCACAATTTTCTGTAACCGAAATCTATTATTTAATCCCGTGTCGCGCACTTGTGTCGTTGCCATCAATTTTGAGACACCAACTCAACCCGTTGAGCCGGACCAATTAAAGGGTCCAAGACTGACTCCAAGCCTACACCATTCTTGACTTTTGTGTCACTCCCAATTGAGATTCCATGTGCCCCCATTTAATTTAAGAGCACATGGCATTTTTATTCTAATTAATTTAGAGATGCCAACTTTGACTAATCCTATTTTAATTCCAATTTAATTCTAATGCCCATTTAATTAAGCCCATGCAAAACACACAACACTCCCTCACCCTACAAAATACCAAACACATTTCTCTCACAAATTTTGCATCATTTTATCTGTTTGTGCAAATATCCAAATTTAAAGGGCTTAATTATAAATATTGTAATATGTGTCATAACCTTATTGGTTCAAACCAATCAAGAAGCCACCCCCTCCCCCTTGACTGGTTCAACCTAACCCCACTATCCCCCTTTGTATGAACACAATTTCCCTCATGACATATCCAAGCCATTCATTCAAATTTAGAGATCATCCTCACCACATACTCAATACATAACCATCCTATAAAATCTCTCTATCACACCCCTCTTCCCCATGCCAGCCCTAATCCCAAGGGAGCCTTAAAAACCTTACCTCCTCTCTCTCTCCTCCTTTCAACAATCACAGCCCACTTTTCTTCCCATCCACTTCTTTATTTCTACTTCTTCTTCTTTTTTCTTTCTTCTTCCTTTCTTCTTCTTTTACCAATCGACTAGACTGAACCCGGCCGGCCCCCCTTACTCCGGCAACCAATACCAGAGCCGGCCGCCTCTCCCTAGAGCCTTCCCCCACGACCAATCCTCCTTCTCCAACTGCTGAACACCACCGCCCATCCACCCGCTGTTGTATTCCTGGCCGCCGACGAAGTCGACTCCACCGTACCGACTGCCCGAGCCCCCTCTCTGCAACGTCCCTCCACCGGCCGGTGCGAGCTCCTCGAGTCGATGATCCCAGTCGACATGAACTCCTCAGGAACGACGACGACCTCCCCTTGAAGCACCCCCACTCGCCACAACATCTTCGGAGATTCCGCTACACGACTCCACCACTCCTCCAACATCTCCACCCTTATCTTCGGCAATCGGCCATCATCACCGACCGCGGCCTCCAGTCGACCTGCCATCTCCGGCGAGAAATCGCACCACCACAATCACCACCCTCCAACATTGCCCCGGCCACTTCTTCTTCTCTACCTCGACTACTCACGACCCCGCTCCTCCTCCGGTCACCCGTACCACCGTGACCGCCATGACCAGCAGCTCCATCACCACACACCATTGCCACCACCATACCACACACCATTGCTACTACCACCACACACCATTGCACCACCACTGCCAACCATAGCACCGCTCCGGCCATCATCCCCCTCTGGCCATCTTCGTCGTCTTCATCGTCTTCATCATCTTCATCATCACCGTCAACCCCACACCACCACGACCTCCCCATCATAACCGAGATCCACCGCCACGACCTCCCCCTCTCCGGCCAGCAACCACCTCGTCTAAGGTGAAACCCACCCCCCTCTACCTATGTGCATATTTGTGGTTTACATGGTTATATGGGTTTATTAGTTTTAGGGTGTGGTATGTGCATATGGCAAATTTTTAGGTTGAAATCACATTTCCTAATACACATTGAGGGTTAAATGCTAAGTTATCTATGGTTTAAATATGAATTGGAATATATGCATGTGATAATTAAACAGGTGATATATGTTGAGTTTTATGGTTTTGAGTGCATCGAGATCTTAGAGTTATTATAATTTAAATATAAGCAATCGATGGTTAAATGCTATGTTGATATTTAGGATTTTCGAATGCTAGATGTGAATCTTGGGGTTTAGTGTAAAATTGTTCCATGAATAATTATGAATTTAATAAGGAGCAGGTTTAATTGATTTGGAATGAGGTTGAGATATCAAGCATCGGTTATTATTGAACCATAGAATTGTGTGAATGACTACATTAGGTTTTTGAGTGCCATATGAGATAGTAGGGTGTTATCCTATCTTATTATACGCGTATGGGTTATTGTGATTGAGCTGTTTTAAACTATTGCTTAATAATAATATGGTATTAAAATATGGATGGACATTAGGAGCAGGTGATTGATTGTGAAATAGGTATAATATCGAATCATGAGTCAGAGATTGAGGACTGAGAATATTAATTAATTATTTAAGATTGAGATATGTCAAAGTGCATGATAATGTCGGTGAAGACCCAGGGTAAAACCGAGGATTTGATCATGGTTTAAACTACTAAATGTCGGGATGAATGTAGTAGGACTGAGGTTTGGTTTGATGATATTATACGAATGATTAACTGGATTAGATATAATATACCCTTAGTCAACCCTGGTCAACCCTCTAGCTTCGTATCCATGTGAGTTGTAACTAAGTTTGAACATATCACAAGATGTGTGTCGCATCATATTTCAGCGTTGTAATAGTTTATTGATGGAGTTTGGATCTCGTCTCTAGGTACTACGAAACCCGCGGACTTGGACGTTGTACCGGATCCCCGTCATCACAGCCAAATGTAGACAAGTGTACCTTGCCACCCTGTATTTTAGTTACCAGATATTTATTTTTTTATTATTTATATTATGTGCGTGTTTGATTAAGATCGTTACTTCACGTCCGGACCACAATCGGGTGCAGACGTTCGTCGTAACATCTTGTAACGAATATTAGATGTTCATAATACCTCGATGTACGTACCTGAGTATATCGTCACCCAGGACACATTCATACACTGTTATCGTGCCAGATTTCTTGTATCCTAATACTGACATCATGACCGGAGACTGGGACGACCTTAGGGTCGCATCTCTTGAGTTATTTTTGTGTGATGAGACTGTTAGATAGAGGTTCAGGTTCAGCGCACCATCGTTGACCGCTTGGGATGGGGAAGATAATTAATAGACGTTTGGGCTCCTCTGCACTCGCTTTATATATGTATGTCCTGTTGATGTAGTGTTCCTGTATCCGGAGTAGTAGTATCACCCATTTGACTCTGTGCTCGGAGCTACGGTATGCCCCGTGTGTCTCTGTGTTCGGAGCTACAATTTTATTTTGGACAGCCCACGCGTCGAACATTGTCTTCAAACTGTGTCTCACTTAGTTGGTTATGCTAGACTACACCGTCGTTGCACTTATACTTTTTGTTGTACTTTGGCATGCTGTATTTTGAATCTTGTTACGTCCCTCTGAGGACCTGGTCCCCTGCCAGTTTTGCAGCATAGACAATTACGGACCATTTGGAGTTGCTGTTGGAGTTGCATGTCTTGTGGGCATTGTACCAGGTACTCATATCATATCTACCGGTATTATGGTTATTTTATATTAATTATTCATCTGCTGTTGTAGCCTAGTTTTTATAGACTCATATTTCTTCTCGAGTCTATTCGAGTTGGTGTATTATTGGGCGGCCGACTTTAGCATATGTAGCTCTTTCTTGTATACTTTTATTCAATGTGGATTGAGACATATATGTTTATATTTATGAGATTTTTAGATAGTGCCCTTTATTACACAGCTTATACGTATTCGAGTCAGACAAGAGTCTGGTCGAATGCGTAGCTGGCGTGTCGCGTATTCCTGGTCCTACGTATTTTGGGATTGGGACGTGACATATTTTTGTGGTGGCCCATACAGGTCCGTTTAAAATCGTCTTTGTCACTTGACTGTGCCAAGCGAGCCTAAAAATTAGGAATAAATATTATGATTATTGTGAATAGGATCCCAATCCATAATCGATTTTTTTTAAAAACTCCCTTTGTATGTGATTATCGCCTTGGACTTCCTAAATTATATTCGTTCAGATTTTGCCAATATCGTTATCATTGTTTCTCATCCCCTATAAGTCGGGAAGACGAATGCTTGTGCCTGATGATTCCCTCCAGAAGAAGATCGTAGTTCAGACGACAGAAGACATAATTTGTGCAATATTCTCTGAGAAGATTGTTACCCTCAGTAGGGTAGGTTGATAGGTTCTTTTTGGATTCTAGAACTTGTGTTGAAGGCTAGCAAAAGAATTGACCCCAGTAGTACCCTACCCGTGCTTGAAATAGCAATGATCTTGGAAGTACTGGGAGCTGGAAAGATTGTTGATCATGACCTAGAATAATTTATGGAAATGCATAGCCCGATGTTGGAAACTAGTGGTTGTATATGATAGCAATACCAGGAACGATATTATGGACTAGAGGAGATAAAATTTTAGGCTCTCACCGGGAAAATAATGATCTGATACCAAAAATTCTAGTTTGTGCTTGGGTGATACCATTATTATAATTGCACTATGTGATCCAGAGCAATAAATGATGGAAGAAGAGATTTGAGGAATTAAAATTTTAGGGAAAACTTTGAGGAGAAGAGTAATTACACATTAGGCAAGGAAAAAATTTCTTTGAGGATTGATGTTGAAAAAAGAACGGGAGAATTTATTATGAGGTTTAGTCTAGACTATGACAACGTCCTAGCATGAGTTGGTTGAGCCAATACCACGCGACGCTAGGTTGTCGACGTGGTTGCATTATTTTTAGACCACCAGGTTACCCTGAGTTAAGTTTCTTCAAGGAGCCAAGGGGCATGGGGCCCATCTACCTTAGGGGTACACAATGCAGGAGGTGAATCAGTGTACCCCCGTATTATATCAGAGTTTGATGATGTGTTTTAGAGAATCTTCCAGGCCGGCCACCTGACAGAGAGATAGAGTTTGCTACAGAGTTTACTCCAAGAGCCGAGTCGATTATTTTCTCGTCTTCAGACTAGCACCGATAGAGTTGGTTGAGTTGAAGGTCCATAGTAGAGGATCTCTTAGACAAGGGTTTCAGTCGGACTAGTATTTCTCCATAGGGAGTACCCATCTTATGATACCGAAGAAGGACGGGACGGTATATTTTGTATCGATTACAGGGCGTAAAGTGCTGTAATGATAAAGAACAAGTACCCTATGCTGCGCATCGATAATTTATTTGATTAGCTTAGTGGCGCATTATGTACTCACGAAGATCGATCTCAGATCAAGATATCATCAGATCAAGGTACGAAAAGAGAACATTCCGAAGATGGCTTTTCGGACGAAGTATGTATACTATGAGTTCTAGTCATGCCGTTTGGTTTAACCAACACGCCAGTAGTATTTATTATCTTGATGAACAATATTTCTACCAGTACTTAAATAAGTTCATAGTGGTGTTCATCGACGTCTTGGTACATTCTGAGAGCCAGGAGGAGCACTAGAGACATCTTAGGATCGTGTTGGAGACGCTGAGGCAGGAGAGGCTGTATGCCAAGCTCAGCAAATATGAGTTATGTTTAGATAGAATAGATAGCCTACGCATCGAGACAGCTAATAATTCATGAAAAAAACTATCTGACGCACGATCTAGAGCTAGCTGCAGTAAAAATTTCACTAATGCTATGGCGATATTACCTTTATGGAGAGCGTGTTGAGATTTATATCGATCACAAAAATCTGAAGTATGTCTACACACAAAAGGAGCTTAACATGAGACAGAGGCGCTGGCTAGAATTTATGACAGATTATAATATCAAGTTGCAGTACCACCCTGGCAAGGCAAATGTAGTAGCAGATGCCTTAAGCAGGAAGCCCATGGCATATTTTTATGACTCATCGCCAGTGTTAGAGGATCTTCAGGAGCTCAGGATTAAGATTGTATTGCCAGGCATGGATGGACAGATGGCCAGTCTCGAGGTTCAGTGTATATTGATTGAGAGGATCAAGACAGCCCTGCCTACAGATGCGAGATTTCAACGATCGCGAGAGAGGACAGAGGCCGGCTTGCAGACGGGAATCAGGATTCATGAAGACGGAAGGTGTGGAGATCGCCTATACGTTCCGAGTGGAGAGCTACGCCAGGAGTTGATGACCGAGGCTCATAGCTCGATTTATTCTATTCATCCCGGGGGTACGAAGATGTACCAAAATTTGAGGCAACATTTTTGGTGGCATGGGATGAAGAGAGAGATTACAAGATTCATGGCGAGATATTTAGTTTGTCAGCAAGTCAAGGCTGAACATCAGAGGACTGTAGGACTATTGCAGCCGCTTCCTATTTTTGAGTGGAAGTGGGAACACATTACCATGGACTTCATCACAGGATTCTCGCGGAGCCCAGCAGGAAGGATACAGTTTGGGTTGTCGTAGACAGACTCACCAAGTCTGCATATTTCTTACCCTTCAGAGTTGGGCAGTCCACAGAGATATTAGCTGACATGTATATGAAGCTGATAGTAAGACAACATGGAGTGCCTATCATCATTGTATCAGATCGTTATTCCAGATTTACGTCACATTTTTGGCAGAGTATACAGGAGAGTCTGGGAACTCACTCAAGTTTAGCACTACATATCATCCACAGACTGATGGCCAGTCCGAGCGCACGATGCTGATATTGGAGGATATGTTGAGAGCGTGCATGATCGATTTTAGAGGATCTTGAGAGGACCATCTACACTTGGTGGAATTCTCCTACAATAACAGCTACCAGGCGAGCACACAGATGGCACCTTATGAGACACTGTACGGCAGGATATATAGTAGTGACGTGGGAGAGCGTCAGATACTTGGTCCAGAGTTGGTGACACAGACGGTGGAGAAAGTCAAGCATATTCAGAGCCACTTGTGTGCAGCATAGGACAGACAGAAATATTCGACAGATGCGCACCGCAGACCTTTGGAGTTTAAGGAAGGTGACCACATATATTTGAAGATATTGCCTACTCGTGGTACTAGCAGATACGGAGGCAGAGGCAATTTGAGTCCGAGGTACATCGGACCTTTTGACATCTTGGAACGAGATGGTGAAGTAGCTTATCGTCTTGTTTTGCCTCCATCATTAGAAGGAGTGCATGATGTATTTTACGTATCGCAGTTGAGGAAATATGTGGCAGACCCTAGCCACATGCTTGAATATTCGGAGATTACAGTCGGGCCCAGTTTATCTTACATAGAGCAGCCAGTAGAGATACTCGATCACAGTGTGAAGACTTTGAGAGGTCAGACTATTCGACTGGTCAGAGTTGTATGGAAGCATCATTCGCCGAGCGAGTCTACCTAGGAGCGCGAGGATTCTATTCGATAGTATTTTTCGTATTTATTTGAGGACCAAGGTACGAATTTACGTACCATATTTGATTACCAGTTTGCTTTTAAATTCTCTTAGCTATTATCATGCTTTACTTTTAATTTCGTAGGAAAAAAATTTCTAAGTTGGGAAGGATGTAAATTCCCTCATTTATTTCTATAGATAGTCTGGTATGGGTTAGAAAATTTTGGTTTAGCAGCAGATGATTGAGGTTTAGAGTATGGTTACAGATGTCTGATTTTAAATTAAACCCTTGGAGCGTCCTACCGTTGTTGAAATATTCGGAGCCCAACATCAGCCCATAAATTCCAACAGATTTTTGCACTCTTGACTTGACACACCAATTTAGGCACTTAAATTTTCCGTCGCTCAAAATCATATTTTCTTGTGCTCTAAATTAATTGCACAATTTTCCGTAACTGAAATCCATTATTTAATCCCGTGTCGCGCACCTGTGTCATTGCCATCAATTTTGAGAGACCAACTCAACCCGTTGAGCCAGACCAATTAAAGGGTCCAAGACTGACTCCAAGCCTACACCATTCTTGACCTTTGTGTCACTCCCAATTGAGATCCTATGTGCCCCCATTTAATTTAAGAGCACATGATATTTTTATTCTAATTAAATTGGGGATAACAACTTTGACTAATCCCATTTTAATCCTAATTTGGTTCCAATGCCCATTTAATTAAGCCTGTGCAAAACACACAACACCCCCTCACCCTATAAAATACCAAACACCATTTCTCCCACAAATTTTGTATCATTTCATGTATTAGTGCAAATACCCAAATTTAAGGGGCTTAATTGCAAATTTTATAATATGTGTCATAACCTCATTGGTTCAAACCAATGAAGAAGCCACCCCCTCCTCCTTGACCGGTTCAACCTAACCCTACTATCCCACTTTGTGTGAACATAATTTCCCTCATGACATATCCAAGCCATTCATTCAAATTTAGAGCTCATCCTCACCACACACTCAATACATAACCATCCTATAAAATCTCTCCATCACACCCCTCTTCCCCATGCCGGCCCTAATCCCAAGGGAGCCTTGAAAACCTCACCCCTCTCTCTCTCCTTCTTCCTATAATCACAGCCAACTTTTTCCCCATCCGCTTCTTCATTTCTTCTTCTTCTTCTTCTTTTTCCTTTCTTCTTCCTTTCTTCTTCTTTCACCAATCGACTAGGTTGAACCCGAACGACCCCCATTACTCCGACAACCACTACCAGAGCCAGCCGCCTCCCCCTCGAGCCTTCCTCCACGGCCACTCCTCCTTCTCCAACTGCTAAACACCACCGCCTAACCACCCGTTGTTGTATTCCCGGCCGCCGACGAAGTCGACTCCACCGTGCCGACTGACAGAGCCCCCTCTCTGCAACGTCCCTCCACAGGCCTGTACGAGCTCCTCGAGTCGACGATCCCAGTCGATGTGAGCTCCACAGGAATGACGATGACCTCCCCTTGAAGCACCCGACTCGCCACAGCATCTCCGACGATTCCGCTGCACGACTCCACCACTCCTCCAGCATCTCCACCCTCATCTCCGGCAACCCACCATCATCACCGACCCTGCCCTCCAGTCGACCTGCCATCTCCGACGAGAACCCGCACCACCACCATCACCACCCTCCAGCATTGCCCCAGCCACTTCTTCTTCTCCACCTTGACTGCTCACGACCCCGCTCCTCCTGTCACCAGCAACACCATGACCGCCATGACCAGCATCTCCCCCACCATACACCATTGCCACCACCACACCACACACCCTTGCCACCACCACCACACACCATTGCAGCACCACTGCCAACCACAGCACCCCTCCGACCATCATCCCCCTCTGTTCAACTTCGTCGTCTTTATCGTCTTTGTCACGCCCCAATCCCAAAATATCGAGGGACCGGACGCGTGGCAATGGCCGGCAGCACACACCGATGGACCAACCCAATTTAATGGATCCATCGGGGCATGCTTAAGCTGTAATGTAACAATAAGCAGGTCCAATAATACATATGTCGGTCTATACTAATCTCATCCACAACAGATAATCACAGATCAAATGCCAGAATAAAGCAAATATAATAAACTGACAAATCTCAATAAAAGTGTCTCGGAGAACAATCCGAGAACAAGTCTGATACATAAATGCAATAGATTGGAAAATAATGGAACTGGAAATAGAAATAAATGAGTATCTCTAGGCAATACCCAGGAGAAGTCCTCTGGCACAATCTCGTCCTCAGGTGTCGGTACAGCTCCTGTATCTGCTCCTGTTCCTGCTTCTGCTCCTGATAATGCTCCTGTACTGTATAACTCTAGGGGGATCTCCTCTGCTAGTCCTGGGGACAAAGTCCGGATCCAGGTCCTCAGGGGACAGCAAGGTACAGAAAATACAAGCCAACAATAAATGCAGTGCAGCAGAAAATGCAATAAATAGGGTAAGCTATATAACCATCTATGTGAAAATGCAAGTGAGAGCATCACTAGTGCTCAGGCCGAAGCCACTACAAGCTCTGTGTCGGGGAGCCGGGTAGCGGTAATAAACACGTAATGTGCCTAGCTCTGCTACGAGAGTCTGAGGCCTCACAATAGTAGTAGATAGATATATGAAACAGCCTGTAGCCTGTGTGTCTCTCCCTACCCAATGTAACCACGCCTCTCATGACCATAACGTCTCATGTCTATGTCAAGCGGGATCATATCTAATACAACAAGTCATACTATATCTAAGAATATAATGTCCATGTCCTGTATCCTATACAGAATCACCACGAATATCTCGGGAAGATCCTGTCTCATGAGTAGTGTCAAGTGTCCTGGGTCAAAGTGTACTTGGTAAGACAAGTACGAGAATGTAAAGTGTCACGGATGTCCATCCCTAGATGACAGTACACAATACCGCGTACGATGTTGGCACCCGACTAATAATCGGACGCTAAGTACGTCACACGGCCCTAGGTTAAGCATGCACAGCAATATAATGGAACAAGGAAAATATGTAACAATACTGCAGAGTTTGGCAAGGTACACTTGCCTGTGGTTCCGGTTCCAATTGTGGCTCTGGTCTCAGTATGATCTGCAGGTACTACTCCGGATGCTGAAATAAACATCACCATTAGATTCAGAAAATATCAAATAGCTAGAAACGTCTGTCCTTGAGTCCAATTTGGACACAAGGGCAAAAACGACATTTCCGGGTCAAAGCGGGGTCCACATGTGGGCCACTTTGCACCGAAAAATGCGTCAGGGTCAAAGGTCTCCAAATTTGCCAAACTTAGTGTCAACATGTCAGGAACGATGATACGAACCCAACGGAGATCCAGAATTGGATTCCGATGAGCCGATCACAAAATCGCCCGTCAAGTGGAGCCTTTGGGGCCCACGATACGCGATTTTGCCAACGTTCTCAGAATCGAACCAAACTTGGGTCACAGGACCAGCGTATTGCTACGAGTCCGATGGCGCAAGTTTTGTCTCGATCCGACGTGTGTACACAAAGTTACAGCGTGTTCCAGAATCGACGGATACGGGACGGTGTCGGCGGATACGCGTTGATTCCGGTGTGCACGCACATCCGAATCGACTTCTGCGAAATCCCACACGTCCGTATCAACGTCACGCACGATTCGGTAAAGACCGCGTGCGACCAAGTCGTCCCGTTTGGCAGGGCGTACCCAGTTTCGGGGTAAATCGGGTCATCATTTTTCCTGTTTTTGGATCGCGGTGTGCGATCACCACAGGACGCATGCCCCGAGTGGGTTGCACGGGCACCGAGAGGGTCATACAGGCTTCGCAATGCAATTGACGGAATTGAAAACAGAGTTACGATGAGGGAGAAACGGGTACCTGAACAGGACTCCGTGAACGCTGTTTCTCACGTGTCCAAGCGTCTCCTTCGTGTCCTGGACGTGTCCAAGTCTCTGTGTCCTGACTAGGGTTTCTGTTTGTCTCCGATTCAGGGCTGCCGTGTCCGAGGGGGTCCTTCGTGTCCTGCGTTCAGGTGCTGTGTCGTCCGTGTCCGGCTGCTAGGGTTGTGTCTACAGGCGAAGAGGCGCATGGGCTCTTGGTCGTCGGGCTCCGCTGTGGGAGGAGTAAGAAGAGGGAGCGGGGTTGGCCGGCTAGGCGGCGACGGGCGGTCGAGGGGCAGCACTGCGGGAAGAGCTAGGGCAGAGGAGAGCAGAAGGAGAAAGGCGAGCGGCGAGGCGGCGTAGCGGGCAGCGGAGCAAGGTGGGCTGGGCGGCGCGGAGGGGGATGCTGCCGAGTCGGGGCTGCTGATGAGGTCGGCGGAGAGCGACTGTGCGTCAGCGAGGGGAGGTGAAGATGGGGTCGTCGAAAGGGGAACGGGAAGGAGACGGGCGGAGGCTAGGGCACCGGAGTCGGACTAGGGCAGGGCGGCGGTGGCAGTCGGGTGGCTCGGCGGCGGAGAGAAGGAGCGGAGGAAGGAGATGGGTCGGAGGTGAGTGGATGGCAGCGGGCACGGCGAGGCGACTCGCGGTGGAGGGCGTTGGAGTCAGGCGGGGGCAGTGGGGGAACAGGCGGTCGGCGGCCGCCGGCTTAGGGTTAGGGTTAGGGTTAGGGTTAGGTTTAAGGAAATTAGAAATTTTAGAATTTGTTTTCTTTTTCTTTTCTTTGTGGAGAAAACTAGGAAAATAGGTATTTATACATTACACGAATTGGACTAGGGTTAGACCTAGGATTCGGGCTGGGTCAACGCTCCTTGGGCTTGGCTTCGGCTCGCATGGGGATGTCGGGCGTTTAGCACGGGTTTAATTCGATTTAATTATAAATTGGTTTCTAGGGCTTTAAAAATGATTCCGGAGTCCAATAAATTCACCGAAAAATACCACATGCCCGGTTTTCCATTTTATACCATAAAATATTATTTCCATAATATTTTAATATGATATAACCTCAATTATAAATCCTTTAATTACCAACGCCTAGGTTTTAATCATCAGAAAAATCCTAAAAATTTCAGAAAAACCCAATTAATCATTCTGAAATTTATGGGGCTTACAGTCTTCATCATCTTCATCATCACCGTCAACCCCACACCACCACGACCTCCCCATCACAGCCGAGCTCCACCGCCATGACCTCCCCCCTCCGGCCAACAACTACCTAGTCCAAGGTGAACTCCTCCCCCCTCTACCTATGTGCATATTTGTGGTTTACATGGTTATATGGGTTTATTAGTTTTAGGGTGTGGTATGTGAATATGGCAAATTTTTAGGTTTAAATCACATGTCCTAATACACATTGAGGGTTAAATGCTAAGTTATCTATGGTTTAAATATGAATTGGAATATATGCATGTGATAGTTAATCAGGTGATATATGTTGATTTTTAGGGTTTTGAGTGCATCGAGATTTTAGAGTTATTATAATTTAAATATAAGTAATCGATGGTTAAATGCTATGTTGATATTTAGGATTTTCAAATACTAGATGTGAATCTTGGTGTTTAGTGTAAAATTGTTCCATGAATAATAATGAATTTAATAAGGAGCAGGTTTAATTGATATGGAATAAGGTTAAGAAATCAAGCATCGGTTATTATTGAACCATAGAATTGTGTGAATGACTACATTAGGTTTTTGAGTGCCATATGAGACAGTAGGGTGTTATCCTATCTTATTATATGCATATGGGTTATTGTGATTGAGCTGTTTTGAACTATTGCTGAATAATAATATGGTATTAAAATGTGGATGGACATTGGGAGCAGGTGATTGATTGTGAAATAGGTATAAAATCGAATCATAAGTCAGAGATTGAGGACTGAGAATATTAATTAATTATTTAAGATTGAGATATGTCAACGTGCATGATAATATCGGTGAAGACCCGGGATAAAACCGAGGATTTGATCATGGTTTAAACTACTGAATGTCGAAATGAATGAAGTGAGACTGAGGTTTGGTTGGATGATATTGTATGAATGATTAACTGGATTAAATATAATATACCCTGAGTCAACCCTGGTCAACCCTCTAGCTTCGTATCCATGTGAGTTATAACTAAGTTTGAACATATGACTAGATGTGTATCGCTTCATAAGCGTTGTGATAGTTTATTAATGGAGTTTGTATCTCGTCTCTAGGTACTACGGGACCCGCGGACTTGGACGTTGTACCAGATTCCCGTCATCACAGCCGAACGCAGGCAAGTGTACCTTGCCACACTGTATTTCAGTTACTAGATATTTATTGTTTCATTATTTACATTGTGTGCATGTTTGATTAAGATCGTTACTTCACGTTCGGACCACAACCGGGTGCAGACGTTCGACGTAACATCTTGTAACGAATGTTAGATGTTCGTAATACCTCGATGTACGTACCTGTGTATATCATCACCCCAGGACACATTCATGCACTATTATTGTGCCAGATTTCCTGTATCCTGATACTGACATCATGATCGGAGACTGGGACGACCTTAGGGTCGCGTCTATTGAGTTATTTCTATGTGACGAGACTGTTAGATAGAGGTTCAGGTTTAGCGCACCATCGTTGACCGCTTGGGATGGGAAAGACAGTTACTAAACGTTTGGGCTCCTCTGCACGCGCGTTATATATGTATGTCTTGTTGATGTAGTATTCCTGTATCCGGAGTAGTAGTATCACCCGTGTGACTCTGTGCTCGGAGCTACGGTACGCCCCGTGTGTCTCTGTGTTCGGAGCTACAATTTTATTTTGGACAGCCCACGCGTCGAACATTGTCTTCAAACTGTGTCTTACTTAGTTGGTTAAGCTAGACTACACTGTTGTTGTACTTATACTTTCTGTTGTACTTTGGCATGCTATATTTTCTACCTCGTTACGTCTCTCTGAGGACCTAGTCCCCTGCCAGTTTTACAGTATTGACCATTATGGAGCATTTAGAGTTGCTATTGGAGTTGCATTTCTTGCGTGCATTGTACCAGGTACTCACATCATATCTACCGGCATTATGGTTATTTTATATTGATTATTTATCTGTTATTGTAGCCTAGTTTTTATAGACTCATATTTTTTCTCGACTCTATTCGAATTGGTGTATTATTGGGCGGCCGACTTTAGCACATGTAGATCTTTCTTGTATACTTCTGTTCATTGTGGATTGAGACATAGATGTTTATATTTACGGGATAATCTCGTCCCATGCCGATCACATAATAAACTAATATTTCAAACACAGAGCCAGATATTTTATTCTTTATTCCAGTTTACTTGTTCTAGCATTCACTTATATTTCTATTCATTGCTAGATGTCCTATTGCTTACTACATATTCTCTAGTATTCCATATTTCTAGCATTACTTTCATCTTGTATTTCCTTACCCTGTTTTTATAGTTTTGTCAATATAAATGAAACTGCTGTTTAGTGTTTGTGCTTCACTCTAATCGTGCCTGGATAATATTTTTCAGAGGACTTGGAGGACTTCTGTCCTACCCACTATGGCCCCGGAGCAGAGGGAGATTTTGTACCAGTAATCCTAGAGGAATTTCCCACCTTAGAGGAGACACCACCTACAGGCATTTAGACTATCTTATTTATGTATAATTGTTCTAAAACTGAGACTTGGGTGTATATTTTTGTTGAGGCTTTATGTGGACAACTAGACTCTAGACTTGTGTTGTATTTATATTTGTGCTTGACTTCTATCAGTACTCTTTATCCTTATATCTCGTCGAGCTATTTATTTTCCAATAGTCTTGTGATTGAGTATATATTAAATTATTGATCAATGTATTATCTTTGTCCTCCCTATGGAGTTGAGATCATTGACAGGTTATGAGTTATGTTTGATAGTCTTAAGACCTAGACTGCGTTCTACCGCCGATGTTGCGGCATAGGCTGGACGTACCCATGGCTCAGGACTAATTTCCAGGTGTGAGTCGTGATACCTGTACATCTTTGTTGTACTGATAGAGATAAAGAGAAGTATAAGCCTAGCCTTAAACATAATACTTCTTCAAGAACTTGTTGTTTATGGGTATCATGAGCAAGTCGTCAATAGGTTTTTCTAGTCGGTAGGCGCAGTTAAAGAATACAAATTCTATGATGAATGGGCCTTCCCATTTGGGTTGGAACTTATCGGTTGTCTTATGGGTCATAACCATCGACCTTCTTACTGTCAAGATGAGGTCACAAACTTGGTAAGTCCTCTTCTTGATCCATTTATTAATGGCTCCTAAGAGGCGCACTTGGTATAACTTAATGCGTTGTTGAGCTAAGAGACGTTTATCGTCGAGTACTTCGAACTCATGTAGCCGTCGGCGGTGATTGACATCGTCGGTTATCCGGTTGGAGAGAGCCCTCAGAGCGAGATAATTTGGACTTCGTGGGGGAGGACCTCTTCGCTCCCATAGACCAAGGAGAATGGCGTGCTACCAATCAATGTCCGTATCATTGTTCGATAAGCCAAGAGATATTCAACCAGCTTCTCATTCCAGTCGTGCTTATTGGATGACACAAACTATTTGAGTAGCTTTATGATGGTCTTTTGGAATGCTTTTGCCAAGCCATTTGCTGCTGGACTATAGGCAGTTAAGGCTACATTATGGATTTGATTTTTGTCACAAAATCGGTAAAAAACATAACTTGCAAATTGTGGACTATTGTCTTGGATGATCCTTTGTGGCAAGTCGAAGCGGTATATGAAGTGATGGTTGATGAAGTTGATCATATTTGATATTTTGACTTCAGCGAGTAGTACGACTTCTGCTTACTTTGAGTAACAGTCGGTAATAGCAAGGATAAACCGATGTCCTTTAGATGAAGGTGGACTAATTGGCCCAACAATGTCCATTCCCGACGCTTCGAACGGCCAAAATTCAACGGTCGAGTATAGGACGTCTGAGGGTTGGTGGATGAAGTCAACATGGATTTGGCACATTCGATACTTTCTTGCATAGTTAACAGCATCCACGACCATCGTCAGCCATTAGTAACCCATTCTCCGAAGATGGTCTTGTAGCTTGAGTCCGGGCTGATGGGCACCGCATACTCCATCGTTAACCTCGTGGAGAGCCTGCTTCGCTTCTATATTCGATAGACATTATACCAGAAGACCGTCGTAGGAATGACGATACATCATTTGGTAGCTGTATCATAATAGAACCGGAGGGAACGTCTTATGATGGAAGTAGCTTCCTTTGGGTTCTCGGGAAAAATTCTATAGACTGCATAGTCGATGAATGGGTGTCTCCAGTCTTAGAAATCGGTGCTTATCTCTATTGAGTAGTTAAGGCACAAACATAGGATGTTCTTCGGGCGGACCAGGTCTTGACCGACTATGGTTATCAGTTCATGAGTCTTGATTGGAACATCTAAAGAGGCTGCAAGGTCGGCCAGGGCGTCAGCCTCGATATTTTGCAGTCGAGGGATGTGATCTATAAAGAACCCCTCGAAGGAAGAGATAATGCCAAGCACTGCTTGGTGTTAGGGAATGAAGTCTTCATTCCGGACTTCGTACTCCCCTCGGACTTTATTAACTATCAATTTGGAGTTATCGTAGGCTTCTAAGTAGTCAACTTCCACTTATTTAGCGAGTTGGAGCCCAATAATGAGAGCGTTGTACTCTGCCACATTGTTGTAACATGGCTCTGTGAGGGAGTTATCATGACCCGCACCTGAATATTCGGGCACGAGTACGTGGGTACGTCCAGCCTACACCGCAGCATCGTCGGTAGAACATTGTCTGGGTCAACTCTACTATCTAAATATCTCAACAATATATATATATGGTACCGGTTAATCATCTCAACTCCAAACGGAGGAACAATATGGTATCATATAAATGTAAACTATACTCAATCATAATGCAAACTAAGGAAGATAGAGCACGATTGGAGTAAAGAAGGAAACGAATCAAAATACAACCACAGATCTGAAATAAATTATACATGCCATGAGTCTCAATAAAAGTATAATACAAAATAACAAAATAATCTAAACCACCTCAAACTCTGTTACTAAGTCCTCCTGGTCTATAGGACTACCTCTAATGGTTTGCCATCCTACGGTCCGTAGTATATAGGACACTGATCTATGAGCCAATCACCTAAAAAATATATCCAGTCAGGATTAGAGCGAAGTGCATACCTCTGAAAGTAGTTTCAAATACATAATCAAGCATATATAACAGATAATAGAAAAGAATATATGATAACAAAACAACATAATAAAATAAACTAGAGTGAACATGCTATGTAATGGAATAAAGAACATACAATAGAATATCTATAATATAATAGAAATAACTAAAATCTAACTAATATGCCATGGAATCCAAGTTCATTATATAATCGGTTTAGGTTAAACACGAATACAATAAGGTAACTTGATTACAAGTGTGGTATGTAATCGACATATATAAGAATATACTGGCGCTTGATCATATAATCAACTCCTACTCCTCCTTCCCCAACTAATACCAATAGATCCAATCATGACACGTTATGAACACAAAATGGGCATACTGAATACGAGCAGTGTGTGTACACAAATATAAGCATACTGAACATGAGCAGTGTATGAACTCGAAGTACACTAAATTAATACCCGATACACACGATAAAATACATGTGAAAGAGTACCCGCTGAACACAGTTAGGGATAATATCTCCTCACAGGATCCATGTAGTACCAGTCCGTTAAACCACTGTGTTGGAATCAAGTATATAGTTCTAGAACATGAGATATATACACTATTATGAAATAAAAACTAACAGAGAAATGTACTCGCCTGAGGTCCTTAGCAAAATATTTCTCTCGATGACCAAGCTAGTGTCACACAGACCTATATATGGTATATAGCATCAATACAAGATTTTTGGAATAAAAATAAGTTAAACTAGTTCAATTCTAGGTCATAAAGTCATTTCTAAATCAAAACAGTCAAACTATGTCAACTCTAGGTCAAACTAGTCAAACTTGGTCAAACTAGCTATTTCTATGTTGTATGCGTCTATCTCTAAGATATTGGGTCCATACACCATGTAACTAGGCTATACTAGCTATATTAGGATACTAGGATACCAACAAAATACCGTATCATAAGATACACAAGTTATTAGATATAAAAATACTATAATATATATATACAAGACAAAATATGTAGTACTCCTAGCCAAACTAATGCTAAGTGGATACCTTGGCTTTGAACCAATGTGGTATCATACCACCTACACACCAATCTTGATATACAAACTCAATACCTTGAGTATAACCTAATACCTTGACATTACCTTGGTATCACAAGGTAATTCAATATCTAACATATAACTAACTACCCATACAGATAACTATACACTAACATGCATTTAAACTTATATAATACTATACTAAACTAACATACTAACATATCTCTTGTTATTTAATACCCGTACCCAAGATACCTCAACTCTCATTACCTTGGTGTCACTCAAGGTAATCTAGAAATAAAACAAACCAATGCTAACTAGTGCTTATATATATATATATATATATATATATATATATATATATATATATATATATAACTTACTAACTTATCAATATAAACTAACTTAGTGTATTACTAGCTTATCCTAACTTATCTATAACTTACATATAAGCACTTTCTACTGCGGCTTATCGTTGCTGCTTATTGCTGCTGCTGCAGCTTACTGCAGATTACTGTAGCTGTTGCTTGCTTCTCTTGCTACTTCTGCTAACTGCTTTTACTGCTGCTTCTGCTCACTGCTTCAGTTGCTGCTTCCCGCTGCTGGTTTTGTTCACTGCTTCTGCTGCTGCTTCCAACTGCTACTTACTGCCTACTTTTTCTCCTGCTTACTGCTTCTGCTTTTCTGGCCTGCTTGCTTATTGCTCCCCTAGCTCACATACACACATATAATACACACATACACTCACTCACACACACACACACACAAACACACACATATATATATATATATCACCACAAACCCACACTAAAGATGCTCATGCACGCATCTATTCTCCCTTGCCCACCAACACATCAAATAAGATATAGAACATATACATAATTATACATATACATAAATATCATATAATAATAATAATAATTATAATACTCTAATAGTTATAACCAAGGTAAATTGAATTAAAATACAAGAAAATAAATACGTTGAATGCACCATACCCGTATTACACTTAATCGTTGATACGCTTACGATACGGCTCCACCATACTAACAAACGTATCCCAAAGGACATGAGCAAGCCTAAAATTACAATTAGAAGCAACACGAAGTTTTAGTTACTCGTCTACGTGCCCGTGTCAAAATATAACATGCTCAAACCCCCGTGTCGGAAGAAAATATCCAAATCAACCCGTATAACCAAATTATCGGGATACGGCCTACACGTATCTAATTATGGACATGATACTAGTCACACACAATCAAATATATGTTAATTTGGTCTAATTGACCTATTGACAAACACAAGATGTGACAATCTCAAAATTTTCCCAAAATTGACACAAAATACCACAAACTTTCTCCTTAGGCTTCCTATGAACCTAATTCTAATTTATATGGGTAGCCTTGGTATATGGGAGGGTTCCTAATAATTAAATTATAGATTCAGAGTCTAATTAGAGATGAACAACTGAATTATACCTAATAGAAGATGGATTCTCAATAAAATCTCTAAATTGAGTGTTAAGAGCCTTCAACTTATAGATCATTGCTCCTCCTTGTAGATCATTGCTTCCTTCTTATAGATCCTTGTTCTAATAGCTTCCAATAAAGAATAAAAAAGAAATTAGGTAGAAATTTGGGTAGGAATTAGTCTGAAAATGAAGAAATTTGGAAGAGACAAATTATAGATCTTGATTTCGAATAAAAAATGAAGAGAGGGAGTCTCTCCCCACTCCAATAGGTAGTTGGCCTCTACCCCCTCCTCCAAGCTACTATAAATTGTCCATAATACCCATTGGGGCTTGTCAAAAGGTAATTAATTAAGGAAGGAAGGTTCTAGTCTAATTGGTTTAACTAATTAATTCATCCTCCTAATTAATGGGCTTACTATTGGGCTCAATTCTAAGTAGAATTAAATGTTGGTCCATCGATCTAATCTAAACTAATTTGGTCCACTAACACAAGTCCAAAATAAAATCTAACATCTAACAATAAATAAATAATACAATAAATATTTATTCAACATGCACAATATTTAATATTATATTTTAAAAATAAAAATACCTATACCAAATTACCAAACTACCCCTAGTTAGAAAAGTGAGGGTGACAGGAGTAAGCGCGATTGATGACCAGATTGGGTGGAAAAATTAGTAGTATCCTAATTCCAGCGACATTATCGCCTTTGGGCCCTATTCTTGAAGCACCGTCGAAGAACATTCACCAAACGACTTTTGCGCTTATGGTCATTTTTTAGTCCGCTACTTTGTCCAGAATCTTCTCGTAGTGCTTCGAGATTACTGGTACAGGATGAATTGATAGAAAATCTACCAATGCTTGGCCTTTGATCGCCTTTTATGGGACAAATACCATGTCATATGGTGACAACTGTGCCATATGGCTAGGCGAGAGTTGAGCGCTCTGGGTTTAGTCATAAGGACCATGAGAGGATTGACTCGCTAGATCGCATGGATGGTTTATCTAGCACGTAATACCCGGACTTCTGAATAGAAAATATTAGAGTGAGGCCATCCTTCTCAATGGGGTTGTACCTGTGCTCTACGTTGGCCATCATTCTACTGAGATAGTAGATGGCTTGTTCGTGACCTGCTTCGATTATATGGGCTAGCATAGCCCCGAAGGAGTGATCCATTGCCCACATATTTAGCAAGAAGGGTATTTCCCCAACGGGGGACACCAATACTGGGGGGTTCATGGGATAATCCTTGATGTCGTCGAAGGCGCGTTGGCATTCTTCGTTCCAAAAAAATGAGACTCCCTGTTTTATGAGCAGAGTGAACTGTTGGCAACATCCAGAGAGATTTAATATGAATCTCCTGATGTATGTGAGTCTTCCTTAAAGGCCACAAAATAATATGAGTTTCTTCGGTGGGTGCATTTCAAGGATTGCTTTAGTCTTGTCAGGGTCTACGTGGATACCCTTCGAAGTTACAAAAAAATACAAAAAATTTCTACTGGAGACTCTCAGGAATGACTCTGTAGGATTCACCTTGAACTGGTGTGTATGTATGAGGTCGAACACAGTTTTCAAGTCTTGCGTAGATGTTCACGGAAGATGGTGGTCATAGCTCGCTAGTATGTGGTATATGTGTTCTTCAGACCGAAGGGCATGACTCTGTAGCAGTACAATCCTATTGACGTTCGGAATGACGTATGTTTCTCATCTTTAGAAAATATATCGATTTGATTATAGCCTAAGAATCCTTCCATGAAGGACATGCGCTCAAAGCCACAAGTGTTGTCGATCATTATGTCTGTGATCAAAAGGCAAACTCGTCCTTAGGGAACGTCGCATTTAAATCACGGAAGTCAATACTGATCAGGATCTTTTTATTATTTTTGACGATGGACATGAAGTTGATTACCCAATCCGGATATTGTTCCTCGCGGATGAAGCCACTATTTATCAGTTTGTTGACTTCAGCTTCGATAAAGTTCATGATGTCTGGCCGAAAATGCCGTTGCTGTTGCTTGAACGGCTTAGCGTTCGACGAGATATTGAGTTTATAGACTACGATTTGGGGGTTTAGTCCCGGCATGTCTTTGTAACTCCAAGGAAATACATCGATGTATTCCCTGACGAGCAGTAGTAGGGATTCCCGATCCTCATCGGACGAACTTTTCCTGATAAAGACAGGTTTAGGGGAGGATTCGTAGCCCAGATCGAATTGTACGACTTTGTCCTCAGTAGGATGTTATCACTGTTCGAACCGTATCTCACATTGTGGTCTAGGTGTTAGGCCCACAGTTCTACTTCAAAGAGTCCAGGTGGATCCTAGTTATCTTTTTTAGGGTTAGTTGACACCGTGTTGGCTGACAACCTTTGTTTGGGCATCTCCCCGATATTGATGTCGGAGTCCTAAGAGGAAGATTCTGAAGAGTGAGAGTTATCTTCTTCATTCGAGCCTTCGGGGGATTATGGGAGGTGTGACATACCCTTAGCCATCCTTGGTCTTATAGTAGTAATCTTCGGACTTGCCTACAGGAGCCTGCAAATGCTGAGGCAGCCGTTGGCCTTTGTTGTAGTTTAAGCCCCTAGCGACTTTCAGATTGTATTCCATCTTTTGGATGAGGTGCTTGGCTTAAGAGCTGTACCAATGAAGTGGTATTTTGTTGATATCTGGTTCTGGCTCCAGTTCCTCTGGGTCAAATGATTGGGGACTTTCTACTCTGTTGAAGATGATGAGTTTGTCTTCCCTCTTCCTTGTTGGAACTATGAAGTAGAAGTTTTGACTGGATAGAATTTGGTTTGTTGTATAGGTGGTAGTCACCTGTGTATGCAGGTGCATGCCCAGACCGTGCCTAAGGGAATATAGTATGCTGAGATCTGCAACACCCGATTAGTTCAAAGATAGCCCTTTATTCTTAAAATAAGGTATATTATTCTCAGAAATTACATCGTCAAGAGAAGGGACGTTAGCATGAGAGGCTAATTACTCCTCCCATTCGCCCTTCCAGAGATCTACCCTAGTGCGAGCGACGACTTTGGAGGTCTCCTGCGCATCTTAACCACTAGAGGTTCAGAAGTCATAGTAAGTGCCGGATCTTCCTTCAGTGGTTGACTCGGTCTGTGAAAGCGAACGACTATAATGGAAGGTGCTTTCCTGTACAGTCTCACCATTAGGGGAGGGGCTGTGTCTGGAGCACTTGCTTTGAGATGGATTCTCATAGCCTCGTTTGATGTTGTCCCAGTCTCTGCTTCATCATCGGCATCATTTTTACCTTCAACTTCGTAGACTTTCTAGTAGAGGATTGAATCAGAGTAATATGTCTCGAACCCTTTGAATGGATCAACGTCGACAAATTTCGTCTAGATAACATTGTGATCGTCTACATACTTTATACACTAGTTGTCATTTCCCGTTCCTGATATACGTATTTGGAATGTATTTTATTTTAACATGGTTGCATGAGCATGGAGACTAGACCCATTCTTTGTTTTAACCTTGTTCATGGTTCATTTTGTGTCTTGGTTCAAGTCATGAGAACCCTTGGTTCAACCCTCAACTCTACCATATATAACCCAAACTTTTCCTTCTCTCTCTTCATTACTTTATTTATTTCTCTCTCTTGTATTTTATATCCCCTTTCTATAGGCAAGTACATCTTGCATTAGAAATAAAAAAAACCCTCTATATTATTGTTTTGTTATATTTGTTATGTGTTTCTAAGCACTTTTAGAACTTGGAGTTTTTTGTTTTGATAGATGATCATGAGTAGATCTACATTTCTAACTTAGGATTTTTATTGTTTTGTGAGTTTTTTATGGTTTTGATTTATTAAACAGTATTTTTGAAAACCAATTTTTGCTACATGATAGATCTTTCAATTTTAAATATTTTACCTTTTGGTTCACTCGATTTGGATTAAAATGAGAATTTTATGGACAAAACAAAATTTTAGTTTTTGGAGCTTTCACTGTAATAGCTGCAATTCAAAATACATAATTATATTTTGGTTTTATAAATAAATATATGGTTTTACATTTTTTTTTTGTTATTTAAAAATTTCTTTGATTGATAATGCAATCTAGAAATATTTTTCCTCATCTATTAATACATTATATTTTTTATTGTTAAACTAATTTTTAGAAAATAGGGTCATAACTGCAATTGTCCTTTTACCTACTTTTGATATATATATATATATATATATATATATATATATATATATAGAGATATATATATATATATATATATATATATATATATAGATATATATATATATGTATATATCTATATGATTAGGTAATTGCGAGTTTGCATTTTGGTCAAATATTTACAAATACTCAAATGAGAAGGGCTTAGGTGAATAAAGACCCAAACCATGGGAGGAGGAAACAAGTAGCCAAGAACCGTAGGCAAACAATTCATGACTCATGAAATTATATAACATATGTTATCACCCTATTCTTCTCCATTTCCCATATGCTACCTTGGCTTCCCCTCTCCCCTTCCCCATTTCCAATACACCACCTATTCCAGCACCATCACCATATATAATTCTTCTCCTCTTCTTATTCTCTTCCTCCTTCACCTCCTTATTTCTTCTCCTTTCCTTCCTCCTCTTCATTCTTCTCTTTCCTCCTTACTCCTGCTACTGCTGCCCCTACTGCCGCTGTTACTGTTCCTGCGGATGCTATTACCGCTCGCCGCGCCGCCCGTGCGGCCGCTGCTCCGGCGCCGCCGCGGCTGCATACCCCACCGCCCGCGGCCGTGTACCTCGACGCCCGCCGCACGGCCTCACCGCCGGCGTCCCCTCCCCAGTCGCAGCCTCCACCGCCACCTCCATCACCATCATAATCCTCACCATCAACCTCCTCTCCATCTTCTTCTCCTTCCTTTTCATTTCTTTCTTTCAAAAAAAAAGGGAGAAGAAGAAGAAGAAGTAGAAGTGGTAGTGAAGAAGAAGATGAAGAAGAAGAAATTGGAGAAGAAGAGCAACAAGCCCTAATCCCCAATTCCAATCCAAATTCCCAAGGCAAGCCCTCCTCCTTGATTTTTAATTCTCCCTTTGGATTGTTCATGCATATAAAGCATTTGTCTAAATGCCTCTTCCAATTATTAAAAATTAGAGACTCATGTTACACATCCATAGTATGCAAGCCTCTTCCTTATTTAATTCAAATTTTCTATATTTCCAATTTTCCTCATTCTTTAATATTGTTAAATATTAATATAATTGTTATTAAATAGGAAAATCATTATAATAAGATTTAATTAGGTTGTTCTAGTATATAAGATAAGAATAAGAACTTAGATTCATAATGTTGTAATACGGACACGTGCTTAGAAGAATCTTGGACACTTTAATATATAGCTTGGACACGATCCGGATACACAAACACAAGGGAATTACGGTTCAATTTCATAATTAAATTGTACAAGGGTTGTAATATATTTGTTAGAGGTACTGTATATATAGACCTTAGGTCATATTTGCATACATGGGATGTTATATGAAATAAACATTGGTATATATAGATATGTATATGATACTATGGATAATTATCGTATCCTAGTTGATATCAAAAGTAAGTATGTGTCTTGTATGGAATTTGTATGCATGATATGACTTAGAATGCATATATTTCAAATGTTTTGTCATAAAAGTTTAACCTTCCCTTAGGAATATAAATAAGGACTTTCTCATTTGGTTACAAATGAGCTAACACTTAGACGTGTTAATTTATGTCCCAACTTAATACTGAATAAGGTCTAGTTAGGTCTAGAATAACTATCTTTAATTCTATTTTGGACTATAGTGATAATATGAATTAGTATAGGCACTCCGATAGGTTTAAAAGTTATTTTCAGATGTGATATTAGCCTTGTCAGAATTGCTGACGACTTCGAAATTTAATTATGACATGATATAAAATTCACCATTCCAAAATGAACTAAACATACTATTTTAAATGAATATTTGGGAAAGTTATAGGAGTGTGAGAAGGATTCCTTGAGCATTTGAACTAAATTAGGTTTAGTGTTAATTTGACAAAAGAAGAACTTAGAAGTTCATAAAATTCTAATAAATATAAGTATATAGATTATTTTAATTATTGTATGATTGGTTTCCCTTACTTATGATCACTAATGATAATTGTGTATTTTGTTATCTAATGGTATTTATGAAACTGTATAATTACTAACTTGTATTGAGTTTCTGTATTTGTATAGCAAATCGTGATCAGTACAAGTTGCTAAATAGCTAATTTTAAGGTAATGTATTGCTTGGTAAGGAGTTCTATTTAACACTTGAATTTCAATATACATATATTTACCTGCGTGTGTACCGGTGTTGAGAATTGCTCCACCGAAGGGGTCGGCGAGCCCGGGAATGCTACGGAGGGTTGCTCCGGGTAGATATAAAAACTGTCAAAATTTTCGGAAGCCGAAATACAATGGAAACTCTACCAAAAATTTTAAGAATTCCGGGAGTTGACCAATATTTTGATATTCTGAGATATCACCAATATCCCAATGTCTAAACTCTAGGTTCACACACTTCAGATCACTAGAGATCCTATTTTAAACTAGGAATATCTAGTAGAAGTCTAGAGTACATAGGACACGGACACGAGGAAGTTAATTCAGACCAACTAATGACCTGCTCTGTGAAAAGTCGATACTTTGAATTGTGTGATTAAATGATTGAACTCAAGTTGAATACTTGCAGTATTCTGGATATGCTTTTCATCTTTAAATAAACGGTTAAGACAATACAGAGCAGAGATTCAATTTATATAATTATTAGAATAAGGAATGATTGTAGTTCTAGGCTAGAAGCATTGGGCGGGGGAGAACAACTTAAATAATCACCTACAAAATTCTGCCAACTATTTTTAAACTCTGGCTGAATTCAGCAGTTTAGGCTCTCTCGCAAGGCCTTGCGAAGTGAGCGGGTGAGGCTTAGCTCACTTTATGATTGCCCATAAGGGGCTGGGCCAGATCATAACCCCGTGCCATGTATCCGTAAATCACCCTGATTATGATGATAAAAGCACCTTCTTCGATCCAAAAGGATAAACAATCGAATGGGTGGATTCAAGTTTGCCCAAAGAGGCTGGGCCGGATTATAACCCCGTGCTATCATATGTTTCAAGTCACAATTAACAACACGCCTATGTCGAATTATAATACTCAAATAGGTGAATTCAAGACTAAGCCATGAGGGCAGGGCCGGATTCTAAGCACCGTGCCATTCAAGTCACAACAGAATCCTTCACAACAGGATTATTGGTGGGAAACTAGGTGGAGTGGTTATTTAAAATTTGTTCTCCAAATTGCATCATCATTTAGGAATATTGCCTATGTTTGTGATTGCGATTGATTGTTGATTCTTAATTAGGATGTACTGCTTACTAGTCAACTGTTACGTGAGCTACTCCGGTACCGTGATCCATATCCTTGTCCTTGTTTGGTGTAGGGGTGGATTACTGTAGTGATAACAGGTTACGAAATTCAGTTGACCAAGCAAATGTTAATAGGTATTAGATATTTTACGGTAAGCTATTGATTTGTTATTGTATTATTGATGCTGACTGTGACTGTGATTGTGATTGTGATTGTGATTGTGATTATAATAACTATGACTATTTCTTATTATGACATAGGTATAAAGCGAACACTGAGGAACTCACTAAAATAACTTTAGTCAGAATCATATTTTAAGTTAACACATTAATCATTTTTGAATTATCCAGTTCATTTACTCCAAAATTTCGAGAATCCTAATTCTTCTCAGATTCTCAATTTATTTCATTTTTTACTTCTGCCTTTGACCGAGGGCTTGCATGTCGTTTGACGACCTAGTGTTGTTCACTAGTTTTTGTAGCATTGCCAAGGGAAGTTGCTATCAGACATTGAAGAACAGTTGGAGAGCAGGAACACGATGCTACTTTCAGGAGATCTACTAATATCAGATTATTCTTATTATTTATTAAAGGTATAATTGTATTATTATTGCATTGGGTAAATAATTGTAATTGGGTAGAATAGTAATTTCTATTTAAGAATATTCTGAGATCAACTTGTTATTTTAATGTATTAAGCACCTTGTGGCCTGTTATAATCTTATCCTAAACCTTACGGGCGACAATCGCAGATACGGGTACAGGTATATTCGTATGGTGCGTAGCCTGGGGATGATGTTACGTACCCGACTCACCGTATTATGTGAAGCGGGGCGTGACACGTCTTTTAGTGGTGGCCCATGCAGGTCATAATTTTAGGAAACCTATGTAGGTTCCGAAAGATGAAGAACCTAGGATAAGATACATGTATAGCTTTTGGGAAACATAGGTAGGTCCTGAAGGATAGAGAACCTAGGATAGGATGAAGACCAAACTTTAAGGAGACTTACATAGGTTAAGTAGTGAAACCTAAGGCATGCTCTCAGGAAAAATCAACATAAGACCTAGAATAGAAAACACCGATAGGTTTATCTATTCAGACTATATCCATACTTGATGGATTTCCTACTGTCATCTCATACGGTTAGAGAATTAAGAGTATAGATCATATTCAGGATATCTAAGGTAGTGTAAGGATATATATGATCAGAAAATTTAGGTTAAGTAATTCAATGAGCATTAGACAAGTACTTCCATTTGAATTGGTGGAGGATTTATAAAATTTTGTAAGAATCTCAACTGGGTAACCTTAGGAAACCTGGAGTTCAAACTTATCTAGAATATGATATAGTTAGAAATAGTAAGAAAATAAGGACCCCGTAGCCAATAGGCCAATAATGACCTAAGACCTTATTTAGAACTGGTATAATACGGGATTAGCATAAATATAAATATGACCTGCAAGAATTATCGGGTAAGCTAGTACTAGCAATATCTTGTTTAAGGAATATGTATAACATATATATATTGTATATAGTTATTTAAGGTATCATTCCTCTCTTTTGAAATTATTATGGTTTAAACTCATGACTCATTTTCCTTCCTTCTTGAAGTTTCAATATCTGATCATTTCACAAATCCGACCTTCCTTAAATTTTAATCTCCCTGCTCCATTCAATATTTTGTTGATTAAAAATCTAGAATGATATTTTTAATTTTGTCCATTCAATTTTCATCTTTAATAATAACCCAAATTTGGGGAATTATTCTCCTTTTTAAAATCTATATTTATTACTTACTCATTTGATTTCTTGTGAAGGAACATTTTAGTTGGACTCTCTGTGATTGAAATTTCTATGACTAAATTCTTATTTATTTATAGAATCCGATAATTTATTTACTGATTGGACCCCGCATATGAACCAGCAGTCAATCAGATTGGATCATGAAAAAAGAAGTCGTTGCAGCCATCCAGACTAGCCATCTGGGTTGGCGAGGCACTATATTCTTGAAACATGGTTCAGATATTCAATAAGATTTTGGGGATCAAAACAAAATATTTCAGAAATGGATTCAAAGTTTGATATTTAGGCCTTGATTTTGTTTACCTTAATATGGATTTGAAAATCATTGACTTGGATAATTTAAAATAAAAATTTAATATTTTGATAGTATAGATATATGAGTATATTTTATATCATCTATTGGTTTTGATACTATAATAAGGTGATACAAGTGATATTTAGAAAACTTGAAAGTATTAATTCTTGGATATATTTTAATTTCTAAGAATACCCTGACCTGTAAGACTCATTCACAATCATAATCTCTTCTCATTTTATGGATATCCATGGCGTGGTAGCAATAGCTGCAGCTATGAATCCTGAAAGTGAAATGATATCTTGATTGCAACCATGTGTACAGTGGCGTGGCATACAAGATTACTATATCACATAAGAAAATGAGAAATAAGGGAATATGATGGTAACCTAGTAGAACCGCATGGTTATGGTGGTCAATTATTCTACTGATTTCATAAAATTTCAAGATTGTTTTTAAGTCTCTCCATATTATCTCCATCTTTGTAAAATGGGTAACTATGAATTTAAAAATATTTATTTGATTACTACTTTATTTTCTGTAAGATGGATAGAATACCTCAATTTTATTGATATTGTTTTGAAAAATTTATCATTAAATTTAAATTTCGAGGACGAAATTTTTGTAAGGTGGGTAGAGTGTAATAGCTGCAATTCAAAATACATAATTATATTTTGGTTTTATAAATAAATATATGGTTTTACATTTTTTTTTTGTTATTTAAAAATTTCTTTGATTGATAATGCAATCTAGAAATATTTTTCCTCATGTATTAATACATTATATTTTTTATTGTTAAACTAATTTTTAGAAAATAGGGTCATAACTACAATTGTCCTTTTACCTACTTTTGATATATATATATATATATATATATATATATATATATATATATATATATATATATATATATATATATATATATATATATATATATATATATGATTAGGTAATTGCGAGTTTGCATTTTGGTCAAATATTTATAAATACTCAAATGAGAAGGGCTTAGGTGAATAAAGACCCAAACCATGGGAGGAGGAAACAAGTAGCCAAGAACCGTAGGCAAACAATTCATGACTCATGAAATCATATAACACATGTTATCACCCTATTCTTCTCCATTTCCCATATGCTACCATGGCTTCCCCTCTCCCCTTCCCCATTTCCAATACACCACCTATTCCAGCACCATCACCATATATAATTCTTCTCCTCTTCTTATTCTCTTCCTCCTTCACCTCCTTATTTCTTTTCCTCTCCTTCCTCCTCTTCATTCTTCTCTTTCCTCCTTACTCCTGCTACTGCTGCTCCTACTGCCGCTGTTACTGTTCCTGCGGCTGCTATTACCGCTCGCCGCGCCGCCCGTGCGGCCGCTGCTCCGGCGCCGTCGCGGCTGCGCACCCCGCTGCCCGCGGCCGCGTACCTCGCCGCCCGCCGCACGGCCTCACCGTCGGCGTCCCCTTCCTAGTCGCAGCCTCCACCGCCACCTCCATCACCATCACCATCACAATCCTCACCATCAACCTCCTCTCCATCTTCTTCTCCTTCCTTTTCATTTCTTTCTTTCAAAAAAAAAGAGAGAAGAAGAAGAAGAAGAAGAAGAAGAAGAAGTAGAAGTGGTAGTGAAGAAGATGATGAAGAAGAAGAAATTGGAGAAGAAGAGCAACAAGCCCTAATCCCCAATTCCAATCCAAATTCCTAAGGCAAGCCCTCCTCCTTGATTTTTAATTCTCCCTTTGGATTGTTCATGCTTATAAAGCATTTGTCTAAATGCCTCTTCCAATTATTAAAAATTAGAGACTCATGTTACACATCCATAGTATGCAAGCCTCTTCCTTATTTAATTCAATTTTTCTATATTTCCAATTTTCCTCATTCTTTAATATTGTTAAATATTAATATAATTGTTATTAAATAGGAAAATTATTATAATAAGATTTAATTAGGTTGTTCTAGTATATAAGATAAGAATAAGAACTTAGATTCATAATGTTGTAATACGGACACGTGCTTAGAAGAATCTTGGACACTTTAATATAGAGCTTGGACACGATCCGGATACACAAACACAAGGGAATAACGGTTCAATTTCATAATTAAATTGTACAAGGGTTGTAATATATTTGTTAGAGGTATTGTATATATAGACCTTAGGTCATATTTGCATACATGGGATGTTATATGAAATAAACATTGGTATATATAGATATGTATATGATACTATGGATAATTATCGTATCCTTGTTGATATCAAAAGTAAGTATGTGTCTTGTATGGAATTTGTATGCATGATATGACTTAGAATGCATATATTTCAAATGTTTTGTCATAAAAGTTTAACCTTCCCTTAGGAATATAAATAAGGACTTTCTCATTTGGTTACAAATGAGCTAACACTTAGACGTGTTAATTTATGTCCCAACTTAATACTGAATAAGGTCTAGTTAGGTCTAGAATAACTATCTTTAATTCTATTTTGGACTATAGTGATAATATGAATTAGTATAGGCACTCCGATAGGTTTAAAAGTTATTTTCATATGTGATATTAGCCTTGTCAAAATTGCTGACGACTTCGAAATTTAATTATGACATGATATAAAATTCACCATTCCAAAATGAACTAAACATACTATTTTAAATGAATATTTGGGAAAGTTATAGGAGTGTGAGAAGGATTCCTTGAGCATTTGAACTAAATTAGGTTTAGTGTTAATTTGACAAAAGAAGAACTTAGAAGTTCATAAAATTCTAATAAATATAAGTATATAGATCATTTAAATTGTTGTATGATTGGTTTCCCTTACTTATGATCACTAATGATAATTGTGTATTTTGTTATCTAATGGTATTTATGAAACTGTATAATTACTAACTTGTATTGAGTTTCTGTATTTGTATAGCAAATCGTGATCAGTACAAGTTGCTAAATAGCTAATTTTAAGGTAATGTATTGCTTGGTAAGGAGTTCTATTTAACACTTGAATTTTAATATACATATATTTACCTGCGTGTGTACCGGTGTTGAGAATTGCTCCACCGAAGGGGTCGGCGAGCCCGGGAATGCTACGGAGGGTTGCTCCGGGTGGATATAAAAACTGTCAAAATTTTCGGAAGCCGAAATACAAAGTAAACTCTGCCAAATTTTTTAAGAATTTCGGGAGTTGACCAATATTTTGATATTCTGAGATATCACCAATATCCCAATGTCTAAACTCTAGGTTCACACACTTCAGATCACTAGAGATCCTATTTTAAACTAGGAATATCTAGTAGAAGTCTAGAGTACATAGGACACGGACACGAGGATGTTAATTCAGACCAACTAATGACCTGCTCTGTGAAAAGTCAATACTTTGAATTGTGTGATTAAATGATTGAACTCAAGTTGAATACTTGCAGTATTCTGGACATGCTTTTCATCTTTAAATAAACGGTTAAGACAATACAGAGCATAGATTCAATTTATATAATTATTAGAATAATGAATGATTGTAGTTCTAGGCTAGAAGCATTGGGCGGGGGAGAACAACTTAAATAACCACCTACGAAATTCTGCCAACTATTTTTAAACTCGGACTGAATTCAGCGGTTTAGGCTCTCTCGTAAGGCCTTGCGAAGTGAGCGGGTGAGGCTTAGTTCACTTTATGATTGCCCATAAGGGGCTGGGCCGGATCATAACCCCGTGCCATACATCCGTAAATCACCCTGATTATGATGATAAAAGCACCTTCTTCGATCCAAAAGGATAAACAATCGAATGGGTGGATTCAAGATTGCCCAAAGAGGCTGGGCCGGATTATAACCCCGTGCCATCATATGTTTCAAGTCACAATTAACAACACGCCTATCTCGAATTATAATACTCGAATAGGTGAATTCAAGACTAAGCCATGAGGGCAGGGCCGGATTCTAAGCACCGTGCCATTCAAGTCACAACAGAATCCTTCACTACGGGATTGTTGGCGGGAAACTAGGTGAAGTGGTTATTTAAAATTTGTTCTCCAAATTGCATCATCATTTAGGAATATTGCCTGTGTTTGTGATTGCGATTGATTGTTGATTCTTAATTATGATGTACTGCTTACTAGTCAACTGTTACATGAGCTGCTCCGGTACCGTGATCCATTTCCTTGTCCTTGTTTGGTGTAGGGGTGGACTACTGTACTGATAACAGGTTACGAAATTCAGTTGACCAAGCAAATGTTAATAGGTATTAGATGTTTTACGGTAAGCTATTGATTTGTTATTGTATTATTGATGCTGACTGTGACTGTGATTGTGATTGTGATTGTGATTATAATAACTATGACTATTTCTTATTATGACATAGGTATAAAGCGAACACTGAGGAACTCACTAAAATAACTTTAGTCAGAATCATATTTTAAGTTAACACATTAATCATTTTTGAATTATCCATTTCCTTTACTCCGAAATTTTGAAATCCTAATTCTTCTCAGATTCTCAATTTATTTTATTTTTTACTTCCGCCTTTGACCGAGGGCTTGCATGTCGTTTGACGACCTAGTATTGTTCACTAGTTTTTGTAGCAATGCCAAGGAAAGTTGCTATCAGACATTGAAGAACAGTTGGAGAGCAGGAACATGATGCTACTTTCAGGAGATCTACTAATATCAGATTGTTCTTATTATTTATTAAAGGTATAATTGTATTATTATTACATTGGGTAAATAATTGTAATCGGGTAGAATAGTAATTTCTATTTTAGAATATTCTGAGATCAACTTGTTATTTTAATGTATTAAGCACCTTGTGACCTGTTATAATCTTATCCTAAACCTTTCGGGCGACAATCGCAGATACGAGTACAGGTGTATTCGTATGGTGCGTAGCCTGGGGATGATGTTACGTACCCGACTCACCGTATTATGGAAAGCGGGGCGTGACATTCACCATGGCCGATCCTGCTCTTTGGAGAAGACGAAGTCTACATGCGGCCAGGGAATTATGATGTTGAGAGTGATATACGGCCTGAGAGGGCTATGCGGCATGAGCTTTCACCACATACTGACTAGTATCCGTCTATCTTGTTGGACGCATGACTGCCATCACACAAGTATTTTGGAGCTTATCCTTGAACTCCTTGTGTGTTCACTCGCTGAAACAATGAGAAATTTACTAAGTCCAAAAGAGCAGCATGCAACCGACCCATATGGGCAAGCAGGCATATGCGGCAAGCAGGCATATGCGACAAGAACTCATATGCCGCAAGCAGAGTATGCGGCTACTTTTCCTTGGATGCATGACTCTGAAACCTTGGCACATCTTTCTATGGTTTTATCTTTTCTTTCTGACATACTTTATGGCTTGTCACATCAATCACTTTATGTCACATCACATACACTTTACTTATTAGCCGTCACTTCAACACTTGTCCCAAGGAGTAGACTTTAACCCTGAACATGCGACATAGACATCATATGTGGCCAAGTGTTTCATGCGGCCCTGAATTCATATGCGGCCAGGACTTTTTATGAGATCCTGACTTCATATGCAGTCCAAACTTCATATGCGGCCAGGACTTGTCATAAGGCCCTGACTTCACATGTGGTCTAGAGTCATATGCGGCCTAGACATTCTTTGCGGCCTAGAGACCCTACGACCTTACTTGTTTTGATTGAATATTTTATTATTCTTTTGTGACCTAATTTAGAATTGGTAATTGGACTCGAATACTATATCCGTCCTGATACCACTATTGCCAGATATTTGTCAATGATTTAATTTGCACCAAGGTACTATATATCGTGTCACGTGTTAAGTGATTATATTTGGGTTATGCATCGAGAATGCCTCCAAATTCCTAAAAGTATCATATTATAAATATATATACTGTTTCGCCAGCATGGGCATAATAAGTGAGTCAACTACCAAAGTATGGCTAGGTTATTGATTGACTGAATATTGCATACATGATCAGGTGAATCCATATTTGACTTTCATGGATTCATATCTAGCGTACGCATACTTGTACGATATCTTAAAGAAAATTCTCATGTGACCACAACTTGAGGTTTCGAACACAACAATGGGCTAATTAGATAACTAAAAGTAGTAGTAACATTTTGAGGGAACGATACTCCGAGATCATGCCAACGGACATTCCCATAGAGATTCATTCTAAGTGCGCTGTAGGCAGGCCACCACAGATACTGTATATCGTCTGCCTTAGTGGAATAAAGTATTTGGCCTATTATTATGTCAATCCACTGTTTTGCTAAAGGAATAATATAATCGCTAGTACCATATTTTTAGTACAGTGGACCTACGGAGAACTGGTGTATCTCATGAATACCTGTTTTATTTATCGATTGGTTTGGTTAGCTCATGTTCCGCACTGGTGTAGTCTGAGGATACCTATTATGCATTATTTCTGAGATAACCTTAGACTCCACAATTAGCAAGCCGTATAAGTGATTGACCGATATAAGAATATGGACTTGGTTATGATTGTATTATTTGGTTAGTAGCCTAGGGAAGCGGACTATCATAGTGTGATGGTTCAATCCATATCCTTGTTTGGTTGTAGGGTTGGGCCTTTTGAAAACCCCCTGAATTTTTCAAAAATATTAAACTTGGATTTTTCACAATTTTCTGAAATTTTCTGAGATTTTTCTGTAATTAAAATCAGAGTTTTAAATTATTAAATAATTTTTAATTGTTAATAAATAATATTAAAATATTATGGAAATAACATTTTTGGGTGTAAAATAAAAAACTGGACTTAGGGTAATTATCCTGGATTTTAATGAGCCTCGGACCTATTTTTAAATACCTAAAAACTAATTAGTATTATTATTATTATTATTTGGTTCCGGCCCGGCCCAATGGGCCGAAGCCCAGCCCAACCGTGGTTTAAAGGGTCGGGCGGGTCCGCCGAACCCGGAACCCGCCGCCCGACCCGATCCGGACCCCATTCCCTTCCACCACGACCTGCACACGACCGCGTGCCCCGCGCCACCGCCCGGGTCCTCCGCCGCCTCCGCCGGAGCGACCCACGACCCCCTCGGCGCCGCCTAACCCGGCCACGACCGCCCTAGCCTCCCCTATATAAATCCCCTCTCCCTTCTTCCTCCTCCCTCAACTTTCCCCTAGCCCTAACCCTAACGTCAGCTCCACTAGCTCCGGCGGCCACCGCCTCGACCCCCCTAGCAGCCGACTCCAGCGCCTAGCTCCGCCGAGAGCCACCCCGGCCTCGCCTCTTCCCTCTTCCCCTCTCAGACCCGACGCCTCCCCTCCCCGACTCCAGCGCCTCCGTCGGATCACTCCTCCTCCGCCGTGCACCGCTCGGCTCCAGTCGACGACCCCCGCCCTAGCCGAAGCTCCTCCCTCCTCCGACGAGCAGGGCCCTGACCTAGCTGGACGCGCCACGGACACAGCAGGACACGGGACTCGTCGACACAGTGGACACGGCTGACCCAGTGTCCAGGACACGTATCGGACACTGAAAACCCCAGTTTCGAGGAGCCTCGTTCAGGTACTCGTATCTCGCATCTCGTATCTCCGATTTTGATTCCATAATTTGCAATGCGTAGCCTGTATGACCCTCTCGGTGCCCGGATAAACCGTTCGGGGTATCGCGTCCTGTGGTGATTGCACACCGCGATCCAAAAACAGGAAAAACATCGACCCGATTCACCCTGGAACTGGGTATGCCCCGCCAAACGGGACGACTTGGTCACGCACGGTCTTCACAGATATGTGCGCAGCGTTGATACGGACATGTGGGATTTCGTGGAAGTCGATTCGGGTCTGCGTGCACACCGGGATCAACGCGTATCCGCAGACACCGCCCCGTATCTGCCTTTTCTGATTCATGTCCTAACTTTCTGTGTACACGTCGGATCGAAACGAAACTTACGCCATCGGACTCATAGCGATACGCTGGTCCTGTGACCCAAGTTTGGTTCGATTCTTAGAAAGCTGACGAAATCGCGTGTCGTGGGCCCCACAGGCCCCACTCGACGGGCGATTTTGTGATCGGCTCATCGAAATCCAATTCTGAAAGTTTTGTTTGGTTCGTATCATTGTTCCTGACCTGTTGACACTAAGTTTGGTAATTTTGGAGACCTTTGACCCTGACACATTTTTTGGTACAAAGCGGGCCCACATGCGGACCCTGTTTTGACCCAAAATTGCCGTTTTGCCCTTGTCTCCGAATTGGACTCAAGGACAGGCGTTTCTAGCTATTTGATATCTTCTGAGCATGATGGTAATGTTTATTTCAGCATTCGGAGTCATTTTTGGAAATTTCCCCGAGACACAGAACCGTAGTGGGATCCAAAACATCAGGCAAGTACCTGCACTTCAAGTTTATTCTTTATATTATGATAATTAGTTTCTTGCTCTACTAGCACCATTGGATGTTTACACGTAGCGTTAGAATACTAGATTTCATGTCTTAAATACTGGTTTTCATGTCTTGCTTTTCGTGTCGGGTGTGAGAATACTAGGAGGCATATAGTTTACCCTTCCCCCTGTCCTGACTGCTAGCTGTGGATACGCGACTGTACCATCAGCCTGATACTCGATTATTCCTGACTGATAGCCGTCTATGATGGCCTGATTAGCCTTATAACCCCCTACATGCCAACTATGTATTCTAAATACACAATTTCACACACATAGTTTCTTGTCTTGTTGCAGTTCCTGTTGTCTTGTTGTAGTTTCCATTTTCCTGTCTCATTTATTCCTGTTTTACTCATATCCCTATTTTACAGTATTTAACTCTTAGTTATTGTTATCACTTATTTATGCATATTCTCAATATGATACTTAGTCAGTTCTTTTTACTTGTCATAAATATTTAGTTTAATCTTGTTGTGCATTGTGTACTTTGCTCCTTTCCTGACTGGATCCGTTGATTTAGGCGATGATGAGGATTATGCCCCCACCTATTATGGCCCCTATGAGGGAGCAGATGACACATTTGAGGAGCCGGTTCCCACCCAGGAGACTACTTCTGCGGAGTAGTTAGCAGTAGTTATTTATTTTTCTTTCATCTTACTAATCGGGTTTGTCCCCGATTTAATTTCTGGTTCTGTATTAAACAAGGGATCTGTTTGCCATATTTATTTATTTGAAATCTTAACATTCCTTTCCTGTTTCTTCCTTGCCTACTTATCATATTGTGAATGAGTTAGATTTTATTTAACTGTGGATATGATCTAGACAGCGTACTACCGCCGACACTGCGGCATAGGCTGGACGTACCCACGTACTCGTGCCCGAATATCTGGGTGCGGGTCGTGACACGTTTTTATGGTGGCCCATGCAGGTCCAATATCCTTAAATAGGGTAATATCCTAGGACAGGGTATGGAATAAGATTGAGGATTTTAGGAAAAGCTCATTCACAGAATATGATCTTTATTTCAAGTCTTGATATCATTCCTAGTCAATTTTCCTATCGCCCTTGATTTCCAAGTAATCTATTCTAATCTTCCTATCCCTTCATCTTTCAGAATGGTTCAGACAAGGAATATAGTAGGAGGCACGTCAGAACCCGCTGAGCAGACTGTGCCTGAAACTCTTGCGCTCCCTCCGCCTCCAACTACTATGACAGTTACTATGGATGGGGCACAGCTACTCGGAGTGTTCCAGGGACTCATAGAATCCCAGAAGGAACAGACTACCCTGCTACGCACTAGCCTTTCGGATGCTCTTCGCTCCCAGGAGACACCACACAAGAGGCCAGGAAGTGCCAAGGACATCAAGAACCTTATGTAAACCCCCTGATTTTTCAAAATTTTTAAAACTGGATTTTTTACAATTTTCTGGACTTTTCTGGGAATTTTCTGTAATTTAAAAACAGGGTTTTAATATTTAAATAATTTTTAAATGATAATAAATAATATTAAAATATTATAAAAATAATATTTTTGGGTGTAAAATGAAAAACTGGACTTAGGATAATTTTTCTAAAATTTATTGGGCCCCGGACCTATTTTTAAAACACCTAAAAATAATTGATTAATTAATTATTTAATTAATATTGATTTAATTATTTATTTATTTTTTAATAAAAAAAAACCCGGCCCAGCCCGGCCCAACAGACTCCGGCCCAACCCATTGGCCTAGCGGGTCGGGCGGGTCCACCCGAACCCGACCCGCGCACCCGAACCCGGCTTTTCCTCACCCGTCTTCCCACGCGTCCCCTCGGCCCGCGTCTTCCGGCGCCCCGCCCGGCGCTCCGCACGCCTCGCGCCGCTCAGTCCGGCCCACGTGCCCCCACGCGCCGTTCAGTCCGAACCCGGCCATCCCCTCGGCCACGACCCCCTCCCACAGCCCTATAAATCCCTTCCGTTCCCCAGGCCGTCGACCCCACTCCGCCACCTCGCTCCACCACCGTCGACACCTCCGCCCGGCGCTGCCACCCTTCTCCGCCCCGCCTCTCCCCTCCTCCTTCCTCCCCTCCGGCGGCCACCGCAGCCGACGACAGCAGCAGCAGCTCGGGCAGCTCCCCGAGCGGCCTCCGGCCGCCCCCGCGTCCTCTCTGCCTCCGCCCGGACAGCCCCCGGTGCGCCGCCACCTCGCCGCGCTGCCCCTGGCCGCCCAGCCGCCGTCTTCGCCGTCCCCGCCGCCGGCAGCAAGCCCTAACCCTAACCTTAAATCCCCTTTGCGTCGGACACGGACATGGGACACAGTGTCCGTGTCGTGTCAGACACGATTCAGACCCCGATTTTTGGGTCCCGTTCAGGTGCGTGTATCTTGTTGCTCGTAGCTCTGTTTTCGATTCCGTAAATTGCGTTGCGAAGCCTGTATGACCCTCTCGGTGCCCGGACAAACCGTTCGGGGCATCGCGTCCTGTGGTGATCGCACACCGCGATCCAAAAAAGGAAAAACAACACCCCGATTCACCCCGGAACTGGGTACGCCCCGCCAAACGGGACGACTTGGTCGCGTGCGATCTTCACAGATTCGTGCGCGTCGTTGATACAGATGTGTGGGATTTGGCAGAAGTCGATTCGGGTGTGCGTGCACATCGGGATCAACGCGTATCCGCGGACATCGTCCCGTATCCGACTTTTCTGCATTTTATCCTAACTTTGTGTACACACGTCAGATTAAAACAAAACTTGCGCCATCGGACTCGTAGCGATACGTTGGTCCTGTGGGTCAAGTTTGGTTCGATTCTGAGAACGTCGACGAAATTGCGTGTCGTGGGCCCGATAGGCCCCCCTCGACGGGCGATTTCGTGATCGGCTCATCGGAATTCAATTCTGGAAGTTCCGTTGGGTTCGTATCATCATTCTTGACCTGTTGACACTAAGTTTGGTGAATTTGGAGACCGTTGACCCTGACACATTTTTTGGTGCAAAGCGGGCCCACTTGTGGACCCCGTTTTGACCCGAAAGTGCCGTTTCTGCCCTTGTCTCCAAATTAGACTCAAGGACAGGCATTTCTAGCTGATTGATATTTTCTGGATCTAATGGTGATATTTATTTCAGCAACCGGAATACCGCCTGCAAATTCAGCTGAAGTCAGAGCTGCAATTGGAACCAGAACCACAGGCAAGTGTACCTCGCCAAAACTTGCAGTCTTTGCTAAATATTCCTTGGCTTAGTTATACATCAGAGGGCAAGTATACCTTGCCAACTTTACAGTCTTGTTGCATATTTTCTTATTTTATTCATAACTATTGTACATGCTCAACCCTAGGGCCTTGTGACGTATTTAGTGTCCGATCATAGTCGGGTGCCAACCTCGTACGCGGAGTTGTGTAACGTCACATAGACATGGATACCGAGACCCGATATTTCTTGTACTTGTCTTGTCAAGTATATCAGGACCCAGGATACTTGACACTATTTATGAGACGGAATCTTCCACAGATATTCAAGGTAATTCTGTATAGGATACAGGTTTATGACATAGATATTATATTCATAGACATTATATGACTTGCTGCATTAGTATTGATCCTGCGTGTCATGGACATGAGACGTGTGATTACATTGGGTGGGGAGAGACACACAGGCTACAGGCTGATATATATATATATATTTATTCTGGCGAGGCCTCAGACTCTATATTAGAGCTAGGCACTCTATTAGTGATATATTTATTGCGAGGCCTCAGACTCTATATCAGAGCTAGGCACTCTATTAGTGATATTGCTGCTACCGGCTCCCTGACACAGAGCTTGTAGTAGTCTCAGCCTGAGTTTTAGTGCTGCTCTCATATTGCATATCACTTAGCTGGTTACATAGTTTACCCAATTATTTACTTATTGCTGTACTGCTTATTTATTCTGGCTTGTATTATCTGTACCTTACTGTCCCCTGAGGACCTGGATCCGGATTATGTCCCCAGGTATAGCCGAAGAGAACCATCCAGAGATACACCATACAGGAGCACTTCCAGGAGCTGTACCAGAACCCGAGGACGAGATCGTACCAGAGGACTTCTCCTGAGCAATTGCTGGTTATAGTCAGTTATATCTGTTTCTGTTTCTATTTTCAGTTCCTTTATTTCATGTCTATTTGCATTTGATGTGACAGACTTGTGCTCGGATTATTCACCGAGACACTTTTATTGAGATTTGATAGTTATTGCTATTTGTAATATTTCTGGCATTTAATCTGTGATTATCTGTTGTGGATGAGATTAGAATAACCTGGGACTTGCATCATTTGCTCTATTTCCTGTTAGACTACAGCTTAAGCATGCCCTGATGGATCCATTAAATTGGGTTGTCCATCGGTGCATGCTGCTGGCCATTGCCACGTGTTCAGTCCCTCGATATTTTAGGACTGGGGCGTGACATGGTTTTTGTGGTGGCCCATGCAGGTTAACGACTAAATTATTCGGTTTTAACTTAGGGAACGAACAGGCCTGCAATAAGCTAGGATAAGTTTTTCGGATCTCATCCACTTGCTTGAATCGTTCTTGATCTCTATATCGGCTTCAAAATTTACTTGCATCCTGCCTTGATTCCTGTGCGCCTCTTATTGTTTATTTTGGATGTAGGGCAATGGATTCCCTAGCAGGCGACGAGACTCCCACAGGAACACCACCAGCTATAGGTGTCACCTATGACGATGAAGTGACCCCAGTCGGTGGAGTTCCATCAACTCAACAGAGCCAGCAGGCAGGTCAACCTACCTCCAGATTCCGGCGTGATGACATCCCACCTCCGCCGCAGTTTGTCCCACCAATGCCCGTACTCCCACCAGGACAGCCGATTGACGGGCAACAGATATTCCAACTGATTTATGCGATGATACAAGTCCAGCAACAAGTCCAACACGAGGCTCAGCGTCGTGAGGCTGATTTCTTGAGGAGCAGTATAGTAACTGCACTGGAGCAGGCCAACCTACCAGCTCGACGGCCATCGATGGGCTCTATCACTGATTTCTGCCAGCTGAAGCCCCGTTCCTTCTCAGGCAAAGAGGAGCCCACTGAAGTTCATGAGTGGCTCACCAACACTCAACATCAATTAGAAGCAGCTGAGCTTCCAAAGGAACGTTAGATGACTGCCGTCAGAATGCAGTTGACAGACAATGTACATCACTGGTGGCTATCCGAGGAGACCCGGCTCGGACCAGACCGAGTCACTTGGGAAGAGTTCTCCAGACTCTTCCAGAAGATGTACATTCCGGCGACCGCTCGATCAGAACTTTGGGACAAGTTCAATCGCCTCACTCAGGATACTATGACGGTGGAAGAGTACAATGCTGAGTTTATTCGTCTAAGTCGCTTCACCCCAACCCTGATCCCGACAGAAGAAGAGAAGGCTGAGAAGTTCTTCGACGGACTGAACATTGAGCTACAGAAGCTGATCGGGTCCGTTGCACCTACTTCTTACTCGGACGTCCTCGCTGCAGCCCGACGCATGGAATGCGTCATCAGGAGAGAGGCCAACCTGAAGCGGCCTTCCACATCCGCACCAACCAGAGCAGCACAAGAGGAGTCTGCAAAGCGTCAACAGATAAATCCACCCCCGAGAGCAGCACAAGGAGTCTCATTCCTTCCTACTTGTTACTACTGTGGAAAGATAGGCCATATTGAAAGAGAATACAGACGCAAGCTAGGAACGTGCTTAATTTGCGGATCCAGACACCACTTAGCCAGAAATTGTACAACATATCAAGGAGAAACACTGATGATGCATCAAGAAGCTTTACCAGTGCCGAGGCCAGCCTGTCCAGCAATGGGAGCACCGCAAACGGGAGTTGAAAGAGTCGTACCACCAACTCCAGGAGGGTATCAGCCAAGGCCACCTTTGATACCACAAGCAGCACTCTTCCAGCAGGCTCAGCAGCAACAGAGGAAACGATTGCCAGGATGCGGACAAGCTTTCGCGATGATCGTGGAGAACGCGCAGACTCGTGGAGTAGTTAATGCGCGTAAGTGATTCGTAGTTATCCGTTTCTAGTCTTGTTGTAGCTCGTGCCTATTGGTTCGTGACCTCAGCCCCAACCTAGTAAAATGCAACTTGTTAATAACAACCTGGTTTTCCTAAAAGTTGTAGATCTTTTTGCTTTAACTAGATTTTCTCTGGAAGTGCATAACTTTTATTGTTAGGGAAACGGTATTTCCCTAAGTATCTTGTGATGTGTTTTCAAATGATGCTTGCGACCGCGTCATCTCTGTTGACCGATTATTCTTTGATTGCGAGGACGCAATCCTCTTAAGGGGGGTAGATTGTAAACCCCCTGATTTTTCAAAATTTTCAAAACTGAATTTTTTACAATTTTCTGGACTTTTCTAGGAATTTTCTGTAATTTAAAAACAGGGTTTTAATATTTAAATGATTTTTAAATGATAATAAACAATATTAAAATATTATGAAAATAATATTTTTTGGTGTAAAATGAAAAACTGGACTTAGGGTAATTTTTCTGGAATTTATTGGGCCCCGGACCTATTTTTAAAACACCTAAAAATAATTGATTAATTAATTATTTAATTAATTTTGATTTAATTATTTTTTTTTTTTAAATAAAAACCCGGCCCAGCCCTGCCCAACAGACTCCGGCCCAACCCATTGGCCTAGCGGGTCGGGCGGGTCCACCCGAACCCGACCCGCGCACCCGAACCCGGCTTCCCCACACCCGTCTTCCCCACGCGTCCCCTCGGCCCGCGTCTTCCGGCGCCCCGCCCGGCGCTCCGCCCGCCTCGCGCCGCTCCGTCCGGCCCACGTGCCCCCACGAGCTCCGCCGGACCCGGCCACCCCCTCGACCAAGACCCCCTCCCCCAGCCCTATAAATCCTCCCCGTTCCCCAGGCCGTCGACCCCACTCCGCCACCTCGCTCCACCACCGTCGACACCTCCGCCCGGCGCCGCCACCCTGCTCCGCCCCGCCTCTCCCCTCCTCCTTCCTCCCCTTCGGCGGCCACCGTAGCCGACGACAGCAGCAGCAGCTCGGGCAGCTCCCCGAGCCGCTTTCTGCCGCCCCCGCGTCCTCTCCGCCTCCGCCCGGACCGCCCCCGGCGCGCCGCCACCTCGCCGCGCTGCCCCCGGCCGCCCAGCAGCCGTCTTCGCCGTCCCCGCCGCCGGTAGCAAGCCCTAACCCTAAATCCCCTTTGCGTCGGACACGGACACGGGACACAGTGTCCGTGTCGTGTCAGACACGATTCAGACCCCAGTTTTTGGGTCCCGTTCAGGTGCGTGTATCTTCTTGCTCGTAGCTCTGTTTTTGATTTCGTAAATTGCGTTGCGAAGCCGGTATGACCCTCTCGGTGCCCGGACAAACCGCTCGGGGCATCGCGTCCTGTGGTGATCGCACACCACGATCCAAAAACAAGAAAAACAATACCCCAATTTACCCCAGAACTTGGTATGCCCCGCCAAACGGGATAACTTGGTCGCATGCGGTCTTCACATATTCGTGCGTATCGTCGAAACGGACATCTGGGATTTCGCAGAAGTCGATTCGGGTGTGCGAGCACACCGGGATCAACGCGTATCCGCGGACATCGCCCCGTATCCGACTTTTCTATATTTTGCCCTAACTTTGTGTATACACGTCGGATTGAAACAAAACTTGCGCCATCGGACTCGTAGCGATACGCTGGTCCTGTGGGTCAAGTTTGGTTTGATTCTGAGAACGTTGGCGAAATCGCGTGTCGTGGGCCCCACAGACCCCGCTCGACGGGCGATTTCGTGATCGGCTCTTCAGAATTCAATTCTGGAAGTTCCGTTGGGTTCGTATCATCGTTCCTGACCTGTTGACACTAAGTTTGGTGAATTTGGAGACCGTTGACCCTGACACATTTTTCGGTGCAAAGCGAGCCCACTGGTGGACCCCGTTTTGACCCGAAACTGCCGTTTCTGCCCTTGTCTCCAAATTGGACTCAAGGACAGGCGTTTCTAGCTGATTGATATTTTCTGGATCTGATGGTGATGTTTATTTCAGCAACCGGAATACCGCCTGCAAATTCAGCTGAAGTCAGAGCTGCAATTGGAACCAGAACCACAGGCAAGTGTACCTCGCCAAAACTTGCAGTCTTTGCTAAATATTCTTTGGCTTAGTTATACATCAGAGGGCAAGTATACCTTGCCAACTTTACAGTCTCGTTGCATATTTCCTTGTTTTATTCATAACTATTGTACATGCTCAACCCTAGGGCCGTGTGACGTATTTAGTGTCCGATCATAGTCGGGTGCCAATCCCGTACGCGGAGTTGTGTAACGTCACATAGACATGGATACCGAGACCCAATATTTCTCGTACTTGTCTTGTCAAGTACATCAGGACCCAGGACACTTGACACTATTCATGAGACGAAATCTTTCTGAGATATTCAAGGTAATTCTGTATAGGATACAGGTTTATGACATAGACATTATATTCATAGATATTATATGACTTGCTGCATTAGTATTGATCATGCATGTCATGGACATGAGACGTATGATTACATTGGGTGGGGAGAGACACACAGGCTACAGGCTGATATATATATATAGATATATATATTTATTCTGGCGAGGCCTTAGACTCTATATTAGAGTTAGGCACTCTATTAGTGATATATTTAATGCGAGGCCTCAGACTCTATATCAGAGCTAGGCACTCTATTAGTGATATTGCTGCTACCGGCTCCCCGACACAGAGCTTGTAGTGGTCTCAGCCTGAGTTTTAGTGCTGCTCTCATATTGCATATCTCTTAGCTGGTTACATAGTTTACGCAATTATTTACTTATTGCTGCACTGCTTATTTATTCTGGCTTGTATTATCTGTACCTTGCTATCCCCTGAGGACCTGGATCCGGATTATGTCCCCAGGTATAGCCGAAGAGAACCATCCAGAGATACACCGTACAGGAGCACTTCCATGAGCTGTACCAGAACCCGAAGACAAGATCGTACCAGAGGACTTCTCCTGAGCAATTGCTGGTTATAGTCAGTTATTTCTATTTCTATTTCCAATTCCTTTATTTCACATCTATTTGCATTTGATGTAACAGACTTGTGCTCGGATTATTCACCGCGACACTTTTATTGAGATTTGATAGTTATTGCTATTTACAATATTTTTGGCATTTAATCTGTGATTATCTGTTGTGGATGAGATTAGAATAACCTGGGACTTACATCATTTGCTCTATTTCCTGTTAGACTACAGCTTAAGCATGCCCTGATGGATCCGTTAAATTGGGTTGTCCATCGTTGCATGCTGCTGGCCATTGCCACGTGTCCAGTCCCTCGATATTTTTGGGACTGAGGCGTGATACCTTAAACCCCTAGAATTCTATAGAACTGAAGGTATTCTCTATGCCGATGAATGGATAGAGAATGTGGAGCGACTCCTGAAGACTGTTCGGGTCCTTGATGATCTTAAAGTGGAATCTGCAAGCCTACAACTGTTCGACATAGCTCGAACTTGGTTTAGAGATGAACCTCAACTATCTGCTCCTGATCTCACTTGGAAGGATTTCAAGAGACTGTTCAAGAAGAAATTCTATCCCGAAGTAGCTCAGGAAGCTCTCGAAAGTAAATTCGAGAGGCTGGAACAAGGTAACCTTTCTGTTGATGAGTACACTGCTGAATTTAGCAGCCTGAGCCACTTTACAGAATACATGGTTCGTACCCTTGAGGATAGAGCCCGTAGATTCAAGAAGGGGTTGTCTCCTGATATTTGCCTTGCTGTCACCACTAGCCGAGCTCGTACATACGAAGAAATCTTGAGCGTGGCACAAGGTGTTTAGAAAGACATGGGACATAGACTGAAGCGGGAGAAAGATACTGGAAATATGGGACCCCACAAACGCCCATTTCAATAACAACCACAGCAGAGGGCCCCGCAGCAAACCCAGCGTCCTCTCCTTCGAGCCACAGCACCCAAACACCAAATTCAAGGACAGAACCAACAAGCTTCCCCTTGTGGCTATTGTCAAAAACAAGGTCATACTTGGCAAGTTTGTAGAAAGAGGCTAGGTGCTTGTCTATATTGTGGCTCAGCAGCACATCAAATGAGGGACTGTCCTGCTGCTCAAGGACGCACAGCTGTACCAAAAGCTCCAGTTCAGGCCAGGCCTCCAGCAGCGCAACAGAGAGGACCCCCACTTCCAACTCAACAATAACGCTTTGCTGAGCACCAACATCAGCAACAGAGGGGTGCACCTCAGCAAAGCCGTGCTTTTGCAATGACTCTGGAGGAAGCTGAAGCCACAGCAGATGTGATAACAGGTTCTGTACTTATAAATTCAATACCAACCATTACTTTATTTGATTTTGGAGCTTCACATTCATTCATGTCAGTAGATTTTCTTATGAAGCATAGCTTAATCACTGAACCTCTTAGGAATTGTCATAAGATCATTACCGGTGGAGGAATTATCCCGGTTAGTGATGCATGTAACAATTGCCCTATTACACTATGTGGGAGAGAATTATATGCTAGGCTACTCGTAATGCCAGTTCCCAGTTTTGACATTATTCTGGGTATGGATTGGTTGAGTCAACATCATGCCACTATAGATTGTCACAGAGGTAGTGTAATCTTCAGGCCCCCTGACAAGCCAGAATTTGAATTCACTAGAGGTTCTAGAGAATTGGGTAGTAGCAAAATTTGCGGAGCCCTAGTACCAGAAGAATTGCCACTACCTATCATCTCTGAATATATTGATGTCTTCCCTGAGGATCTTCCAGGATTACCCCCAGACCGAGAAGTTGAATTCTCTATTGACTTAGTGCCAGGAGCAGCGCCAGTATCTCAAAATCCCTAAAGAATCAACAAAAAAGAGATAATAGAACTAAATGAGCAGATAAAAGAGTTAGAAGACAAATGCTTCATTAGGTCTAGTGTCTCACCATGGGGAGCTCCAGTATTATTTGTGCCAAAGAAGGATGGAACATCTCGAATGTGCATTGACTATAGGGCTCTGAATGCTTTAACAATCAAGAATAAGTATCCCCTACCAAGGATATATGACTTATTTGATCAATTAAGTGGAGCTCGGGTATTTTCAAAGATTGACTTGAGGTCTGGTTACCATCAAGTAAGGGTGAGGAAGGAAGACATCCCCAAAACTGCTTTCAACACCCGGAACGGACACTACGAATTCTTAGTGATGCCGTTCGGGTTGACTAATGCTCCAACAGTATTTATGAACTTAATAAACAGAGTCTTCCAACAATATCTAGACAAATTTGTAGTGGTCTTTATTGATGATATTTTGATCTATTCCAAGACTCCCAAAGAACATGAAGAATACCTGAGGCTAGCATTGAAGACTTTAAGGAAGGAAAAACTTTATGGAAAATTATCTAAATGTGCATTCTTCCTGGACAAAGTAGAATTCTTGGGACATATTATGACTGGAGATGGAATAGCAGTAGATCCCAAGAAGATAGCGGCAGTAGAATCATGGCCCACTCCAGACTCTGTAGCAGAAATTATAAGCTTCCTGGGACTAGCTGGCTATTATCGGAAGTTTATGAAGGACTTTGCTAGAATTGCTGAACCCATGACAAAATTAACAAGGAAGGATGAAGAGTTCACATGGACTGATGAATGTCAGCATGCTTTTGAAGAGTTGAAGAAAAGGCTGACTACTGCCTCTATTCTGACCTTACCATCTAGAACCGGAGGATTCACTATTTATAGTGATGCTTCTGGAAAAAGGTCTAGGTTGTGTATTGGAGCAGAACAAGAAGGTAATAGCATATGCTTCTAGACAGCTTCGACCTCATAAAAAGAACTATCCAACTCATGACTTAGAATTGGCAGCTGTTATTTTTGCCCTTAAGCTATGGAAACACTATCTTTATGGCGAAAGGGTAGAAATCTTTACAGATCATAAATGTTTAAAATATATCTTTACTCAAAAAGAACTGAACATGAGGCAAAGAAGGTGGCGGGAGTTAATGAAAGATTTTGACATCACCCTTCAATATCATCCTGGGAAGGCCAACGTAGTAGCTGATGCTCTAAGCAGATATCCTATGGCAATGTACTTGACGATGGACCAACACTTGCTCAAGGACTTGGAAAGTTTGGGTATTGAGGTAATTATCCCAGGAAGAGAAGGTCAAATAATGAACTTGCAGATCCAATCTACCTTAATGGATAAGATTAAGAAGACTCAGTTCCAAGACGAAGGCCTACGAAGCATTCGAGGTCAAGTGCAAGCTGGCTTATTGGACGAATTTAAAATTCATAAAGATGGATCACTAAGACATAGAGATAGATTATGTGTACCTCAAGGAGATATAAGAGAAGAAATTATGCAAGAAGCACACAGATCACAATATTCTATACATCCAGGAGCCAACAAAATGTACAAAGACCTGAGGACGCATGTTTGGTGGTATGGCATGAAAAGAGAAGTAACCAAGTTCGTATCTCGTTGCTTAGTGTGCCAACAAGTCAAGGCTGAAAGACAAAGACCTGGGGGATTGCTTCAACCGCTACCCATTCCGGAGTGGAAGTGGGAACATATCACTATGGATTTTGTTTCTGGACTTCGAAGGACACATAGTGGAAAGGATGCAATTTGGGTGATAATAGATAGACTGACCAAGTCTGCACATTTTCTACCCTTCAAAGTAGGGCTACCTACGGAGAAGTTGGCAGATTTATATATCCGACATATTATTAAATTACATGGGGTTCTAGTAAGTATTGTCTCCGACCGAGATTCAAGATTTACCTCTCACTTCTGGAAGAGTTTACAAGCTAGCTTGGGGACTCAACTCAAATTCAACACAGCTTATCATTCCCAAACCGATGGAAAATCTGAACGTACAATCCAGACACTTGAAGACATGCTCCGTACATGTGTTCTAGATTTTGGAGGATCGTGGAAAGGCTATCTACATCTTGTGGAGTTCTCTTATAATAACAGTTACCAAGCAAGTATTGAAATGACTCCATTTGAAGCTTTATATGGACGAAGATGTCGTACCCCGCTATCATGGGACGATGTAGGAGAAAGAGCTTTACTAGGACCTGAGATGGTGATCGATTCAACCCAGAAGGTGAAACAAATAAGGGAAAGACTTCGAGTGGCTCAAGACAGGCAACGACATTGGGCAAATAGTCATCGAAGACCCTTGGAATTTGAAGTAATTAAATTATGAAATTCAAGTTAATTTAAACATTATGATTATGGAACTAAGACTTGATTATGACTTTATTAAAGATTGGAGAACTGGTATTCTTGAAGATTTCTCCGACACGTGGCACCATTAGGTTCGGAAGGAGTGTAAAACTCAGCCCAAGATTTATTGGACCTTTTGGCATACAGGAGAAAATCGGAGAAGTGGCATACCGTCTGGCATTGCCACCCTCTCTGGATGGAGTCCATAACATCTTCCACGTGTCGCAGCTGAGAAAATACGTGTCAGATCCCAGTCATATTTTGGATCATTCAGAGCTCGAAGTGGGCCCAAACTTGACTTACCAAGAGCAACCTGTGGGGATACTGGACCGAACGGAGAAAGTCCTAAGGAATCAAGTCACCCCCTTTGTTCGTATAGCTTGGAAGCATCATTCTCCCAGCGAATCCACCTGGGAGCGAGAAGACGAGATTAGAGAGCGCTACCCCTATATTTTTGAACCCTAAAGTATATGTTTACTCTCGATCTTCCCTTTTCGTGCCATGGTTATTCTTAAATTTTGAGGACAAAATTTTTATAAGTTGGGTAGATTGTAAACCCCCTGAATTTTTCAAAAATATTAAACTTGGATTTTTCACAATTTTCTGGAATTTTCTGGGAATTTTCTGTAATTAAAATCAGAGTTTTAAATTATTAAATGATTTTTAATTGTTAATAAATAATATTAAAATATTATGGAAATAACATTTTTGGGTGTAAAATGAAAAACTATACTTAGGGTAATTTTCCTGGATTTTAATGGGCCTCGGACCTATTTTTAAATACCTAAAAACTAATTAGTATTATTATTATTGTTATTATTATTATTATTATTTGGTTCCGGCCCGGCCCAATGGGCCGAAGCCCAGCCCAACCGTGGTTTAAAGGGTCGGGCGGGTCCGCCTAACCCGGAACCCGCCGTCCGACCCGATCCTGACCCCATTTCCTTCCCCCACGACCTGCACACGACCGCGTCCCCCGTGCCACCGCCCGGGTCCTCCGCCGCCTCCGCCGGAGTGACCCACGACCCCCTCGGTGCCGCCTAACCTGGCCACGATCGCCCCAGCCTCCCCTATATAAATCCCCTCTCCCTTCTTCCTCCTCCCTCAACTTTCCCCTAGCCCTAACCCTAACGCCAGCTCCCCTAGCTCCGGCGCCCACCGCCTCGACCCCCCCTAGCAGCCGACTCCAGCGCCTAGCTCCGCTGAGAGCCGCCCCGGCCTTGCCTCTTCCCTCTTCCCCTCTCAGACCCGACGCCTCCCCTCCCCGACTCCAGCGCCTCCGCCGGATCACTCCTCCTCCGCCGTGCACCGCTCGGCTCCGATCGACGACCCCCGCCGTAGCCGAAGCTCCTCCCTCCTCCGGCGAGCAGGGCCCTGACCTAGCTGGACGCTCCGTGGATACAACAGGACACGAGACTCGTCGACACAGTGGACACGGCTGACCCAGTGTCCAGGACACGTGCCGGACACTGAAAACTCCAGTTTCGAGGAGCCTCGTTCAGGTACTCGTATCTCGCACCTCGTATCTCCGATTTTGATTCCGTAAATTGTAACGCGTAGCCTGTATGACCCTCTCGGTGCCCGGACAAACCGCTCGGGGCATCGCGTCCTGTGGTGATCGCACACCTCGATCCAAAAACAGGAAAACATTGACCCGAATCACCCCGGAACTGGGTACGCCCCGCCAAACGGGACGACTTGGTCGTGCGCGGTCTTCACAGATACGTGCGCAGCGTTGATACGGACGTGTGGGATTTCGTGGAAGTTAATTCGTGTGTGCGTGCACACCGGGATCAACGCGTATCCGCAGACACCGTCCCGTATCCGCCTTTTCTGATTCATGCCCTAACTTTCTGTTTACACGTCGGATCAAAACAAAACTTACGCCATCGGACTCGTAGTGATACGCTGGTCCTGTGACCCAAGTTTGGTTCAATTCTGAGAACGCTGACGAAATCGCATGTCGTGGGCCCCACAAGCCCCACTCGACGGGCGATTTTGTGATCGGCTCATCGGAATCCAATTCTGGAAGTTCCGTTGGGTTCGTATCATCGTTTCTGACCTATTGACACTAAGTTTGGTAATTTTGGAGACCTTTGACCCTGACACATTTTTCGGTGCAAAGTGGGCCCACATGCGGATCCCGTTTTGATCCGAAATTGCCGTTTTGCCCTTGTCTCCGAATTGGACTCAAGGACAGGCGTTTCTAGCTATTTGATATCTTCTGAGCATGATGGTAATATTTATTTCAGCATCCGGAGTTATTTCTGGAAATTTTCTCGAGACACAGAACCGTAGTGGGATCCAAAACATCAGGCAAGTACCTGCACTTCAAGTTTATTCTTTATATTATGATAATTAGTTCCTTGCTCTACTAGCACCATTGGATGTTTACACATAGGGTTAGAATACTAGATTTCATCTCTTGAATACTGGTTTTCATGTCTTGCTTTTCGTGTCGGGTGGGAGAATACTAGGAGGCATGTAGTTTACCCTTCCCCCTGTCCTGACTGCTAGCTGTGGATACGCGACTGTACCATCAGCCTGATACTCGATTATTCCTGACTGATAGCCATCTACGACGGCCTGATTAGCCTTATAACCCCCTACATGCCAACTATGTATTCTAAATACACAATTTCACACACATATTTTCTTGTCTTGTTGCAGTTCCTGTTGTCTTGTTGTAGTTTCCATTTTCCTGCCTCATTTATTCCTGTTTTACTCATATCCCTGTTTTATAGCATTTAACTCTTAGTTATTGTTATCACTTATTTATGCATATTCTCAACATGATACTTAGTCAGTTCTTTTTACTTGTCATAAATATTTAGTTTAATCTTGTTGTGCATTGTGTACTTTGCTCCTTTTCTGACTGGATCCGTTGATTTAGGCGATGATGAGGATTATGCCCCCACCTATTATGGCCCCTATGAGGGAGCAGATGACACATTTGAGGAGCTAGTTTCCACCTAGGAGACTACTTCTGCGGAGTAGTTAGCAGTAGTTATTTATTTTTCTTTCATCTTAGTAATCGGATTTGTCCCCGATTTAATTTCTGGTTCTGTATTAAACAAGGGATCTGTTTGCCACATTTATTTATTTGAAATCTTAACATTCCTTTCCTGTTATCTTCCTTACCTACTTATCATATTGTGAATGAGTTAGATTTTATTTAACTGTGGATATGATCTAGACAGCGTACTACCGCCGACACTGCGGCGTAGGCTGGACGTACCCACGTACTCGTGCCCGAATATCCGGATGCGGGTCGTGACACCTTTGTAAACCCCTTCACCCAAAAATAAGTATTTTATGTGTATTTTATATTTATTGTATTTATTTAGATTATTTTTTTAAAATCAATTAAAACATAATTATTGCATTTAGATACTTTACGATATTTTGAATATTAATGATATAGGATGACCCCATAATCTATATCGCCCTTTGTAGGAAGTAGCCTACACTAGAGACACTACTCGTAGGATCTTCCTTTGACACAAAATTCGACCATTCAACATTAGTGTTGCACTAGTGTAACAACCGTATATTCTTGTATTTAATATTTAGATAATTTTATATACAAAATTTAGTTATGGTTATTTTTTAATCCAAACTTTCTTTAATTAGCAACCCATAATTCAAATTCCATCATGAGAATCCCATGCCAAACAATCTAGGCAATTTTTCTTTTTATAAGATTTGCATATTATTTATCATTATCTTATTCCTTTAGAATTCTAATCAAATCTTAATTAGTATATTTAATTGGATTAAATATTTACCTTAGATTTGCTACCAACCTAATTAGGAAACAACTAAAACCAATCATATTTGTACCCACCATAGCCTAACCAAATTCCCTCAAAATACTCGCGCGTACCCCCAAGGCCGACCCCTCTCTCCACCTATATATATATATATATATATATATATATATATATATATATATAGATATATATATATATATATACCATCTCAAACCCTAACCTAAAACTTTCTCTCCTAAACCCTAACCTAAATTCCTCTCCTCCTCCACCTCCAAGCCGCCGACCTCCACCCATAGCAGCCCATACGCTGACGTCAGCCACCCCAAGGTCACCTCCCCCATCCAAGAACCCTAGTACATCATCCTTCTACTTTTAGTAAGTTTTCTTTAAACCTTCTCTCCTATTCCTCTATTATATATATATATATATATATATATATATATATATATATATATGTTTATATGTGTTTTGATGATCAAACACAATTGCTTTAACTTAAAGAATACATGCAACCCATGAAACCTAGTTTCGATGTATAATCCATAAGTTTGTGTATGTATGTAAAACCTTCTTTAGTTCTTGTTAATGACCTTATAAAGATGTTATTAATATGGATTAAATAAATTTTTTTATTATTAATTTTAGAATGATTAATGGTTATTAAATTATTGTTTTAGCATATTTTATGTGAAATTTTGACCTAGTTTTGTTGTATGCATGGTGAAAACCCTAGGATTTTGTTAAGGACTTAATAGTAGATAGAAAACGTAATTTTTCTAGATGGATTACTATTTTTCCAGAATTTATTATTGTAAAATTATATTAAATATTTATTATTTTAATGTCTATCTTGTCACTACACCCATGTACCATTCCTTGACATGCATACTAGCAAGGATGGTTGCCAATACTAATAAGATCAACTTGTAGATAATAAAACCCTAACTAATTTTGTATAATAGTAGAAAAAGGGTATTTATCATATTTATTACTTATTTTTATAAAATATATTAAGATTTATTTTTTATTTATAAAAATTAGAATTCTAGGTATTTTATGTAACAAGTTGACCTAGTTTTGATAAAATTTTATCCGGACAATTTCTGACCTAAACCCCGACAAAACACCCATATTTTGAGCACCTAAAATTATATTATTATAGTTTAATTCTGATTTTTGAGTATTTATTCCAGATTTACTTATTTGTCAAAAATATGTTTTGGTGACTAGTCGTTAGATACATATGACCTAGTTTTGGTTCCTACTTGATTTTTTGACTCATAAAAATTATAGGAGATGACCCTATCACTAAAAAACCTATTTTCTAATAAAATTATCGAATTAATATTTTTATTTAATTAATGATTTAATAATAATTTTGGGCAACGTTTGATGACTAGTAATTGTTTGGTGTGTAGTTACTTGCATGTGCAACCAATATAGAGTTAATAACAAGATATTAATCTAATTTAACTATAAGTTAGAGTCTAATTTACATAAATATTAATTGGTAGGTGTTCGAGACGTTCCTGTGGAAAGCTCCGGACCAGATTTGTTGTGCTCGCAACTCGGCTTCGAAGGCAAGTACACCTTGCTTAATTGTATTATTCAGTTTACATTATGCCTCATTTTATTTGCTAGTTATTTGCACGCATCTTAGAGTAGCAGACGTAGCTGTTATATTATGAAGGTATGTAGTATCTTCTGACCTGACACTTGTTCAAAACGTTCACTGTCTGAATGGGTGAGTGCATAAACTAGCGTGTTGATCGTACATCAATACGTGAGCTCGTGTCTTGTGTTAGTAGTTAGTATGTGGACTAGTTTTTAAAATTTTATTGATGTCGTTGCCTTACGTCTGCACCGCGTATACGGTTCGGATAGTACATTGGGAGGGGAGAATCTACTAGTGAGCGTATGAGATTTCTATTTCTTGCTGTATAGATGTTGTACTGCCGAGTTCTGTTGATCACCTGGTGGGATGACTGGTTCTTTTATTTCTTCCCCTTCATGCGCCACCAGAGATATCTCGAGTGCATTTCAAATAGTTGGTTTAGGTACCCTATTTTTTGTTTACTATTTTACTTTTATGTATGTCAATTTCTTGTGTACTTGTTATGTTCCTCTGAGGACCTGGCACCTTTTCCAGATCCAGACTAACACTTGTACCTGGCGGAGTACGAAGTTGGAGATTTTGCTGATGATAATCTTGAGGGGGAGCCACAAGAGTTTCCTTGAGCTATGGATGATAGTTGCTTAGTGTCTTGGTGTCCTTATCTAGATAGTTGCTTAATATTCTTTTATTATTCTTTCTTACTTTATTATCGTAGATTGTTCTCCAGTAGACTTTATTTATTCATCCAGTTTCCTATTCTATGATATTTATGGGTGAGACTAGATTATTATCTGCCTATGATATTACGATTAGTTAAATTTTATAGCGTACTTTGACTGGTTATATCCATTAAATTGGGTTCCTATACTTGTTTATATAGCTAGCATGTGTACGTATACCTGGTCCAACGTATTTGGGACTGGAACATATTATATTTTTAGTGGTGGTCCATGCAGGTCGAATTAGCCATTTCGGTTATGTAACTGTACCGAGCGGGCCTGCACCTAGGATTAGAGTTTTAGGTCTCATCCACACATGACTATAACTAACCTTCCTTCCAATTGTTCTATTAAAGTAAATGTTTGCATCCTACTTGATTCATGTACTTTTCTCTTACTTAAGATTTTGAAGGATTCATACCGGGGGAGGAATAGTGCCTGTAAATTAGTACTTGTAGGTCTTTTTCAGTTATTGTTTATGGCCGGGAGATGAGAGCTTGACTTTTGGTGTTACCAATGCCAAATTTTGACATAATATTGGGGATGGATTAACTTAGTCAATACCATGAAGTATTAGATTTCCATAAAGGTTGTGCTATCTTCAAGCCGCTAGGCCTGCCAGAGTTTAAGTTTATGAGAGGAACAACGGAGAAGGGTCCCGGCCAGTACGGTGGATCTTGCATGGTAATGGAAGTTGCGTAGCCACCAATCATTGAGGAGTTTGCAGATGTCTTTCTAAACGAGTTATCGGGTCTTCCACCAGACAAAGAAGTCGAGTTCACTATTGAGTTAGTACCAGGAGCAGCGTCGATATCTTTTAATGTGTATTGGCTGGCAAAACAGTAGTTAGATGAGCTAAAGGTGTAGTTGTAAGAGATACAGGAAAAGAGATCCATTAGGCCAAGTGAATCACCTTGGGAATCACTGTTGTTTGTCCCAAAGAAAGATGGAACAGTCCACATGTGCATCGACTACAGAGCCCTTAATATAGTGACCATCAAGAATAAGTACCCTCTGCAACGGATTGACGACTTGTTCAACCAACTGAAAGGAGCATGGGTGTTTTCTATGATTGATCTGAGATCGAGATAACATCTAGTGAAGGTGAGGTGCGAGGATATTCAAAACACAGCTTTTAGGACTCGCTATAGTCACTACGAGTTCTTAGTAATAACCTTTGGGTTGACCAATGTGCCAGCCATATTTATGAATTTAATGAACCACGTATTCTATCAGTACTTGGACTAGTTTGTGGTCGTATTCGTTGATAATATTTTGGTGTACTCTAAGAGCCATTAGGAGCACAAAGAAAATTTTAAAAAGGTGCTACAAATATTAATACATCAGAAGTTATATGCTAAGTTGAGAAAGTAAGAGTTTCTACTAGATCATGTCTCTTTTCTTGGGTATGTTATCTCGGGAGAAGCATATCAATAGATTCAGTTAAAATATCAGCAGTAGAGACGTGGTCGACCCCAACAGACATCTCAGTCAGAGTTTTTTAGGACTTGTCGGATATTATTGGTGGTTCATGGAGAATTATGTGAGGATTGTAGAGCCTATGACAAGGTTGACCCGCAAGGACCAGGAGTTTATTTGGACGTAGGAGTGTCAGATGGCGTTTGATGAGTAGAAGAAGTGCCTGACTACAGCGCCGATCTTGACCATACCTACTGGACCGGAAGGATTTGTTATTTATGGTGATGCTTCCGGATAAGTATTACGATGCGTCTTGATGCATCACGGGAAGGTGGTAGCATATGGTTCTCGACAATTGAGGATCCATGAGAAGAACTACCCCATTAATGATTTAAAACTTACAGCAGTGATCTTTGCTTTGATGCTTTAGAGGAACTATCTATACGGAGTAACTGTCAAGATTTATAAAGATCATAAGATCCTAAAGTATGACTATACTCAGAAGGATCTGAACTAGAGACAGAGAAGATAGCTCGAGTTGATGGCATATTTTGATATTGAGCTGCAGTACCATCCAGGCAAGGCTAAAGTAGTAGCGGATGCGTTGAGTAAGAGACCGATGGCGTACTTCCTAACAACACAGAAGAAATTGTTATATGATTTGGAGCAGTTGGACATAGAGGTGGTTATGTCAGAAGAAGTCACAAAGTTGATGAACCTTCAAGTGCAATCATCATTAGTGGAGCGTATTAAGGTAGTTCTTTTAACCGATATGAGATTTTAGCGACTTCTACATAGGACTGAGGCTGGATTGCAGACCGGAGTGAGGATACATGAAGATGGTAATTTGAGGTATGGGGATTGCCTCTATGTTCCTAATAGGGAGCATAGGCAGGAGATAATATTAGAGGCTCACAGTTCAGCATACTCTATCCATCCAGGAGGTATGAAGATGTACAGGGACTTGAGACAATATTATTTGTGGCACGAGATAAAGCGAGAGACAGCATGATTTGCGGCAAAATGCTTGGTGTGTCAGCAAGTTAAGGCTGAACATCAAAGATCTGCATGACTACTTCAACCGATTTCCATCCCGGAGTAAAAATTTGAGCACATCACCATGGACTTCATTACAATTTTTTGAGGAGTCCAGCTAGCCGACATATTATTTGGGTGATTGTGGATAGATTAACTAAGGCGACAAACTTCTTACCTTTTAGAGTTGGTCTATCTACAGAAGTTCTAGAAGAGATGTACATGAAGGAGATTGTACGCCTACTGTGGTACCCATCAATATAGTTTTCGATAGATATTTGAGGTTCACATCACACCTTTAGAGAAGCATGTAAGAGAGCCTAGGAACTAGATTGAAGTTTAGCACTTCCTATAACCCACAGACAGATGGACAGTAAGAGCGCACCATTCAGACATTGTAAGACATGTTGAGAGCATGCATGCCTGACTTTGGAGGATCTTGGGAGGACCACTTGCACTTGGTAGAGTTCTATTACAATAATAGCTACCGAGCAAGCATTCAGATGGTTCCTTTTGAAGCATTATACGGAAGAAAGTGACGATCGCCAGTATATTGGAGTGATATGGGCGAGAGACCGATACTTGGACTAGAGTTTATAACTCGTACAGTAGAGAAGGTCAAACAGATTTAAGGTTACCTTCGAGCAGCACAGGATAGACAGAAGCAATGGGCAAATACTCATCGTAGACCCCTAGAGTTCAAGTCAAGAGATCATGTGCTCTTAAGGATCTCGCCTACTAGAGGAACCATCAGATTTTGAGGTAGAGGGAAGCTTAGTCCAAGGTACTTTGGAACGTTTGACGTATTGGTGCGTGTTGGCGAGGTTGCTTACAGACTAGCTTTATCGCAGCCTTGGAGGGTGTCCATGATGTGTTCCATGTTTCATAGTTGAGGAGATATATGACGGATCCTAGCCATCTACTGGATCTTTCAGAGATCATCGTTGGGACCGAGTTTGTCTTATGAGGAATAGTCGGTTGAGATTCTCGGCTGCCGAAAGAAGGTGCTAAAGGGGAAGACCATTCGACAAGTCCGTGTTGCTTGGAAGAATCATTTATCGGGCGAATCGACTTCGGTGCAGGAGGATTCGATCTTAGTGAGTTTTTTACACTTACATGAGGCTTCATGTATGGATTTACATACTAAAATCTTGTTTTTCTAGATCGTGCCATATTCTTAATTTTGAGGTTAAAATTTTTTAAGGTGGGTAGGTTGTAGACCCCCTCACCGAAAAATAGGTATTTTATGTGAATTTTATATTTATTGTGTTTATTTAGATTATTTTTTTAAAATTAATTAAAACTTAATGATATAGGATAATCCCAAAATCTACATCGTCCTTCGTAGGAAGTAGTCTATATTGGAGAAACTACTCATAGGATCTTCGCGTGACAAAAAAATTGACCATTCAATATTAGATTCTTGTATTTAATATTTAGATATTTTGGTGTGTATTTACTTGCATGTGCAACCAATGTAGAGTTAATAACTAGATAATAACTTAATTTAACTTGAAGTTAGAGTCTAATTAGAGTAAATATTAATTGGTAGGTGTTCGAGACGTTCCTATGGAAAGCTCCGGACCAGATTTGTTGTGCTCACAGCTCGGCTTGGAAGGTAACTACACCTTGCTTGATTGTATTATTCAGTTTATATTATGCCTAATTTTATTTGCTAGTTGTGTGCACGAATCTTAGAGTAGCCCACTTACCTGGTATATTGTGAAGGTACGTGGTATCTTCTGACCTGACACTTGTTCAACAGGTTCATTGTCTTAGTGAGTGAGTGCATGGACTAGCGTGTCGACCGTACATCGATACGTTAGTTCGCATCTTGTGTTAGTTGTTAGTGTGTGGACTAGTTTTCTAGATTTTATTAATGTCGTTACCTTACGTCTGCACCGCTTATACGGTTCGGATAGTACTGTCACGCCCCAGTCCCAAAATATCGAGGGACTAGCCACGTGGCAATGGCCAGCAACACACTCTAATGGGCAAACCCAATTTAATGGACCCATCAAGGTGTACTTAAGCTGTAACACAATAATAAATTCTACTAAACATGTCACAATCTAATCTCATCTATGGAAGATAAATATGATCCATATCAGCAAAATTAAATATAACTGTCATCAAGTCTCAATAAAGTAAATCGGGGAACAACCCGATAATAAGTCTGATACACTAGTTCAATAGACCAGAAATAAAAGATTCTAATAAAAGCAAATACTGAATATAGATAACAGATACTCAGGAGAAATCCTCGGCCATCAGCTCATCCTCGGGGATCGGTTCAGCTCTAGTGTCTGCTCCTGCTTCTTCTCCTGCCCCGTATACTTCGGGATAGAATTCCTCTGCTAAACCTGGGGACATAATCCAAAATTCAGGTCCTCAGGGGACATAGTAAGGTACAAAATAACTCAAATCAAAATAAATGTAGTACAATAATAAATGAAATAATAGGGTAACTATGTAACCATCAATGTGAAATACAAGTGAGAGCATCACTAGTACTCAGGCTGAGACCGCTACAAGCTCTGTGTCGGGGAGCCAGTAGCAGTAATATCACGTACTGTGCCTAGCTCTGATATAGAGTCTAGGGTCTCACAATAAATACATATATAAAATTAGCCTGTAGCCTGTGTGTCTCTCCCCACCCAATATAATCACACATCTCATGTCCACAACGTCTCATGTCCATGTCACGCAAGATCATAACTAATGCAGCAAGTCATATGATAGCTATGAATATAATATCTATGTCACAAAATCCTGCAGCCTATACAGAATCACCATGAATATCTCAAGAAGATTCTGTCTTATGCATAGTGTCAGGTGTCCTGAGGTATGACGTACTTGATAAGACAAGAACGAGAATGTATAGGGTTTCGATATCCATCTCTAGTGGCGTTACACAACTCCGCGTACAGTATTGGCACCCGAATATTATTTGGACGCTAAGTATTATCACACGGTCCTAGGTTGAACAAAGATATTTCAGTAATAAATTAAGAGAATAGTATAAACAAATGCTACAAGTATGGCAACGTACACCTGCTGGGGTTTGGATACCAACAGCTACTCCGGTATCAGCAAAATCTGCAGATACTCATCCGAAAGCTGTAACAAACATCACCATCAGATTCAGAAGATATCAAATAGCTAGAATTGCCTGTCCATAAGTCCAATTTGGACATAGGGCAAAAGTGACAGTTTCTGGTCAAAGCGGGGTCTACATGTGGCCCGCTTCGTACCGAAAAATATACCAGAGACAATATTCTTGAAATTCGTCAAACTTAGTGTCTACAAGTCCTGAACGACGATACGAACCCAACAGAATGTCCAGAACTGGATTCCAATGAGCCGACCACAAAATCGCCCATCAAGTGGAGCCGTGGGGCCCACGATACACAATTTTGTCAACGTTCTCAGAATTGAACCAAACTTGGGTCACAGGACCAGCGTATTGCTATGAGTTCGATGGCACAAGTTTTATTTCGATACATCGAGCATACACAAACTTAAAATAAGTTCCAAAATATGGTCGATTAGTGCGTTGTTGACGGATACGCGTTGATTCTGGTGTGCACGCACATCCAAATCAACTTTTGCGAAATCTCACACGTCCGTATTAACGGCGGGCACCTTTCGGTGATGTTCGCACATGACCAAGTCATCTCGTTTAGCGGGTTGCACACAGTTCCAGAAAAATAGGGTATTTAAATAACCAATATTTCAGTCATTTTTACCCTCAAATAACATGAAATCTATAGCTCAATAAATTACACTAAAAATAGGATTAAAAACTAGGTCATATGGTCTAATTAATTGTTCAGATGGATTTTGAAAATATGACACAGGTTAGTCGTAAAATGGTCGCAAACTGGGGAGTTTGGGATAAATTCTAATTTTTCAGAATTGGGGGTTTATTTTCCTGATTTTGCATCGCAGTTTGCGATCGCCACAGGACGCGATACCCCGAACGAGTTCCATGGGTATCGAGAGGGTCATGCAGGGTTATGCACAAGTCGACAGAACAAAAAATAAGGTGGCGAGGAGAGAGAAAACCTCACCTGAATAGGGCGTCAGTATCGACTGAAATTACGTTGTCGCGAGGTGGCGCGATGCGGCACGATGGCTGGGCACGTCGGCGTTGGCTACTGTGTTGCGGCGGCTGCTCTGGGTGCGGCGGCGAGGGCATGGCGGAGGGGTCGATGGCTGGAGGAGGCACTGGAGGGCGATGGAGATCTGGTGTCTGTGGAGGAGGTTGGTGGTGAGGGTTAAATAGGGGCACGGCGGGGAGAGGAGAGGCCGGTCGGTGGGGTTAGGGGAGGTAAAGGGGAAGAGGCGGCGGTGGAGAATCCGGAGCGTCGGGGATCTGAACGGAGGAGGCGGCGGCGGCGAGGGTTACCGTCGGGCGGAGAGGAATCGGGGGGTCGAGGTTACAGCAATTACCGGAGAGAGGTTACGGGTCGGGGCGCGGGTTCGAGTTTAGGATCCGGATCCGACCCGACCCGCTAGGGGATCGATTCGGGTAGGTTCAATATGGGTTCGGTTCAATAAACCGGTTGGTTCAGGTTGGTTTATTTTGGTATGTTTTGGTTTTAATTAAAATATTAATTTTTAGGTCTTTAAAACTAGTTCTGGGGTCCAATAAAATCCAGAAAAATTGCTGTAAGTCTAATATTTTATTTTATACCCAAAAATATTATTTTCATAATATTTTAATATATATTTTTATTACATAAAAATATTTAATTCAGAAGAACATTTATTTAATTATTTAAAAAATAGAAGAAAATTCCTAAAAATTTATTTTTAATTTCTGAAAAATACGGGTGTTTACAATCTTCCCTCTTAAGGGGATTACGTCATCGCAATCAAAGAATTAACTACTAGAGGAAATTAAAGCATGGTAACTAAAAGAAATGCTTAGTTTATACATGCATCTTCGAACAGATGAGGATAACGCTGGCATATGATATCTTCTCGCTCCTAGGTAGACTCGCCGGGAGAATAATATTTTGAAGCTACTCGAACCAGTCTAATCGTCTGACCCCGCAATATCTTCTCACTTATGTCGAGTATTTCAACTGGCTGCTCTTCATATCTCAAGCTAGGGCCCACAACAATCTCAGAATGATCCACTACGTGGCTTGGGTCAGTCACGTACCTCCTCAGCTGTGAGACATGAAATACATTATGCACTCCCTCTAAAATTGGAGGTAATGCAAGATGATATGCTACCTCACCAATGCGCTCCAGAATATCATATGGCCCAATGTTCCTTGGGCTCAGCTTGCCTCTGCTCCCAAATCGAATTGTACCTCGAGTAGGTGAGATCCTCAAGAATGCGTGCTCTCCTTCTTTGAACTCAAAGGGACGTCTGTGTGTATCAACCCAATGCTTCTGTCTGTCCTGAGATACACGAAGATGATTCTGAATTTGCTGTACCATTTCAACGGTCTGCATCACCAACTCTGGACCCAGTATTTGACGCTCGCCAATGTCACTCCAACATATCGGTGATCTGCACTTTCTACCGTACAAAGCCTCGAATGGTACCATATGGATGCTTGCCTGGTAGCTGTTATTATAAGAGAACTCCACCAAGTGCAAATGATCTTCCCAAGACCCTCCGAAGTCTAACATACACGATCGTAGCATATCCTCCAAGATCTGAATCGTGCGCTCAGATTGACCATCTATCTGTGGATGGTAAGCAGTGCTAAACTTGAGTTGGGTGCCAAGACTCTCCTGCATGCTTCGCCTAAAATGGGATGTAAATCTCGAGTCACGATCTGACACAATACTAATCGGTACTCCATGTAATCTTACTATCTGTCATATGTACATGTCGGCTAGTACTTTCGTGGATTGTCCAACTCTAAACAACAAGAAATATGCCAATTTTTTAGTCGATCCACGATAACCCATGCTGCATCTTTTCCACTGGGGCTTCTTCGAAATCCTGTAATAAAATCCATAGTGATATTTCCCACTTTTATTCTGGTATGGGAAGCGGCTGTGACATAACAGCAGTTCTTTGATGCTCGACCTTAATTTGCTGGCAGACCAAATATTTTGCCACAAACCGTGCAATCTTCCTCTTCATTCCATGCCACCAATAATACTGCCTCAAATCTCGGTACATCTTCGTTCCTCCCGGATGAATAGAGTATATGGAGCTATGTGCTTCAGTCATCAACTCATGTCTCAATTCTCTATTCGGAATATATAGGCGATTTTGGCACCTTAATATCCCGTCCTTATGTATGCGAAGTCCCATTTGCATGCCTGATTCTGTCTTCTCTTTAAGTCTTCGAAATCTAGCATCGGTGGACAATGTCGCCTTAATCCTCTCTGCAAGTGAGGACTTAACTTCAAGATTCGCCATCAACCCACTTTGTCAAGGCAAAATAATCTCTATATTGAGCTCCTGTAGATCCTTTAATAGTTGGGGCTACATCGTCAAGAAATAAGCTGTGGGCTTCCTGCTGAGTGTGTTTGCTACGATATTCGCCTTGCTCGGATAGTACTGCAGATCTATATCAAAGTCGACCATCAACTCAAGCCAAAGTCTCTATCTCATATTGAGCTCCTTCTGAGTATATACATACTTTAGACTTTTGGAATCAGTAAAGATTTCTACCTTCTCTCCATAAAGATAGTGCCTTCATATCTTCAGTGCAAATATTACTGCATCTAGCTCAAGATCGTGCGTTGGGTAGTTCTTCTCATGGACCTTTAGCTGTCTCGATGCATAGGTGATAACTTTGCCATGTTGCATCAAAAAATATCATAGTCCACTGCCTGACGCATTACTATAAACAACAAAGCCTTCCGATCCTAAAGGAAGAGTCAAGACCGGTGCTGTTGTTAATCGCCTCTTCAATTCTTCAAAGGACTTCTGACAATCTTTCGTCCATGCAAACTCTTGGTCCTTACGCGTCAACCACGTCATAGGCTCCGCAATCTTTGAGAAATTTTCTACAAACCTACGGTAATATCCAGTAAGTCTAAGAAAACTTCTCACTTCTGCAAGTGATGTAGGTGTAGGCCAAGTTTCTATTACAGCAAACTTCTCTGGATCAACTGAAAGTCCTTCTCCTGAGATGATATATCCCAAGAAAGGCACTTTATCCATACAAAACTCATATTTACTGAGTTTGGCATACAACTTCTCCTACCTCAGCGTCTCTAGCATGGTTCTGAGATGCTCCTCATGCTCTTCGTGGCTCTTAGAATATACTAAGATATCATCAATAAACACCACATAGAACTTGTCCAAGTACTGGTGAAAAACTCTATCCATCAAACTCATAAACACAGTTGGCGTATTAGGTAAACCAAATAGCATAACTAAGAACTCATAGTGTCCATACTTGGTTCTGAAGGCTGTCTTCGGTATATCCTCATTCCTCACTCTAATCTGGTGATAACCGAATTTAAGGTCAATCTTCGAGAATACCCTAGCACCACTCAATTGATCGAATAGGTCATCAATGCGTGGCAAGGGATACTGGTTCTTAATGGTTATAGCATTCAGTGCCCTGTAGTCAATACACAGGCGTACTGTCCCATCCTTCTTCGGCTCAAATAATATGGGTGCTCCCCAAGGTAAAATATTGGGCTGAATAAAACCCTTCTCCAGAAGATCATCAACTTGCTTCTTCAATTCCACCAACTCCTTAGGTGCTAGCCGGTACACTGATGAAGTGATAGGCTCTGCTCTTGGAGTCAAGTCTATTGTGAATTCTATTTTTTGATCAGGTGGTAAACATAGAAGATCATCAGGAAATACATCCACAAATTCTGATATAACTCTTGGGTAACCTGACTCCCCTTCTACAGATAGTACCCTAAGAGTAGGCTGAACACCTTGCTCTATAGCTATACGAAGAAACTCAAACTATGAATGTCCAGGCGGTCTAAATATAACCCGTCCAAGCCTGCAATCTAGGGTCGCATGGTACTGACTTAACTAATCCATACCAAGTACAACATCATAATCCGGCATGAAAAAGATCAGAAATTGGGCTCACATCTCTCTTCTACAGACTACTACCGGACAAGATCTACAGATGTCACTAACAGGGATAATTTTACCTTCTGTAAGAATTCTCTTAGTCTTCGGAAGTGGTGCGGTAGCTACTCTATGTGTGTAAACCCCCTCGTCGAAGGTAGAAATTATGTGATTATTTTGATTTGAGATCAACCACAACCCAAACCCCAAGTACCCAAATTAGGGTATCCGCCTACACCAAACCTGTTATGCCACGACTCCTATGTACCACCTAAAAACTAGTTCCTTATGTTTTCAATAAATTAGGAATTACCTAGTTAAGTTGTTAATTTAATTTCTATTTAAGGCTAATTTCACCTCAAGCAACACTTAACCCAGCCCACCTATACTCCTTCTTATTAGACCAGCACATCTCAATGAGACCAGACAGGCCCAAGCCGAGATCAGCCCACAACTTCACCACATATATATATATATATATATATATATATATATATATATATATATTAAGTTCCTCCTTTGAAACCCTAAGAAAACCCTCAACACCCTCTCAAACCCTAGCCGACCCCCATCTAAACCAAATCTCCCTGCCGGCCGGACCCCCTATCCCGACCGACCCTCTACAGCCGCCCTGACCGGCTGCTCCAGCCCGCTCTCGCTTCCCCGCCGACTGCTCCAGCACGCTCTCGCTTCCCCGCCGACTGCTACAGCCCGCTCTCGCTTCCCTGACCGACTCTCTAGCCCGCTCTCACTTTTCCGACCGGCTGCACACCCCAGCTGCTTTCCCGACCGGCTGCACACCCCCCAGCCGCTCCCCGATCGGTGCACCCCACAGCCCGACCGCTCCCCGACCGGAGTACTGCCCGATTCCGACCGCCCCTTCACCGTTAGACGGATTCGTCCACGTTGCTGAAGCCACCCTCGTCGAAGGAGAAGACGCCCCTCATCCCAATGATCTGGTACTCGTCCTCCAACAGTTCCTTTCTTGTGTCCCAATCATCCCTCCTCGTACCGTGTCCATGCATGATAGTCGTGTCTTAGTGTTGAGAATCATAATTAGAAAATAACCCTTCTAACCTTAATTAATTAGATGATGGCTTAATGATTAACCAGATTAAGAAATTGTTAAATAGGAAATTCCTTAACCACGATACCTGTCGTCAAGGACCTTAGTTATTTGAACGTCTGGACATAAACCACGTGCAATGAGCATAGAAACCAAAGACAGGTGTTCGTATAGAACAAAAATCATGGATAACCATAACTGGATAATTATTGCCTCGAGACGACTGTTAACCGAAGACAACACTCGTGTACACCCTAGCCAAGTGCACGTGATGCTATACTCAAGCAACAGGGAACTCGCGACAGTATTCAAGTATAGCATCTTAGTCGTATGTAGTCATTGCGTAGTGTCTGATGCCTGTATTATTGTGTGATATTGTTTGTCTAGGGTCTTTGGATCAGCCATGAGACACTACCGAAATAGGCTATTGGCATTCATCTCTTGAAGACTCAGGCAAGATACCTTGCTATATTTTGCTGTCTAATTTAAATTATGCAATTGCTGTATTGTATGCTTGTTGTTCTGACTTATATGACTGTGCGCGTCCGAGATTGTCTCGGGTGCATTCGACGGATACGTCGACGATTAGTATACATTGACTTAGTTATTAGCAGACGCACCCTATTGGAGGATACTATGATATCTTCCAAGACCTGACACTTTTTCACATATTCATAGTGATAAATCTCATGTTGGGATGCGTGTTTGCGTGATCGACTAGCTATCGCCGCGTGTGACGTCTATCACGGTTAGCAAGCAATCTAGGACTATTTCAGTTTAGAGACTTGGCATTTAGATAAGGGATATATGCGTCGATTATTCGACGGGTATGTCTACATTGGGAGGGGAGGACGACTGGTAGGCATATGGGACACCCCATTCCTTTATACTGATACCGCACTCGACAGAGTGATACAGACGTATGTATATATATTACTGATACCATGTTCTATAGAGTGTGGGACGTTACTTGATGATATTGCAGATACCATACTCTATAGAATGTTGGACGTTACTATATTCCTACGCCCGTGTTATAGGGGGCATGTGTAGCATATACTAGCCGGTTGTCAAGACTGGTGAATTACGTCAGTATATGTCTAGCCTACACCTTCTCATATACTCACAGTTGTTCTCACATTGCATTCACTTAGATGGCTAGCACACCATTTATTGTATTTATTTTATTCAGTATTTATATATAGCATGCTTCTATGTATCTTGTTACGTCCCTCTGAGGACCGGGTTCCTTTCCATAATTAGACTAGGCTTTCTACCATACAGTATACGGCCCCGGACAAGAGACGAGATTCGCTACAGCTGAGGAGTTAGAGGTGCAGCCGTCAGAGTTTTCGTGATCAGTTGGTAGGCCTTCAGCCTAGATTGGGTGCATCATTATCTAGTCCGACGATGCCCTAGTCATTATCTTTTATATCTCATTTCAGTACTTTATTTCGTCATAGTAGTGGGTTTGTTCCCACCAGACTTTATTAGTTGTACTATGATATTTCAGACTGGTGTTTATCTTCCAGCAGTTTATATAGTACTTCTTGCTCTTTATATTGTGGATGAGATTAGATTACCTGTTATTGACTGATATTAGACATGTTAGTATTATAGGACAGCGTAGCACTCTTCGTAGATCCATTAAATTGGGATATCCTCGGAGACGTGTCAGCTGGCTATTTCCACGTGGCCTGGTCTCGTGTACTTTTGGGACTAGGGCGTGATATAGTTTTAGTGGTGGCCCATGCAGGTCCTCTTTTTTCGCTTATGGTTTGGTAACATGTCCAGCGAGCCTGCAATAGGATAGAAATTACTTGGTCTCATCTATTTTTTGATTCGCCCTTGAACTTCCTTCATATTGCTTCTAAATATCTGCATCCTATTTGTTTGTTCTCGCACTCTTTTAATAAAATCCATCTCTTGCAGCAAGATGAATTTGCATAGTGGACGAGGAGCACCCCGTGCCATGGTGCCAGATAACACCACTCAAGGGGCAGAAGTACCCCAAGGGCAACCCCCGCTACAGACCCCGCTGATACATTGGCACGAGACATCACAGGGCGATCCTATACCGCAGCCTGAGGGACAGACTTCCCAGACAATCCCCACACAACATAGTGAGGTCCAGACATCATGAGCTATACCGATGCCGCAGATTGTGAGGCCGACATCTGAGGAGACACCTACTGCACAGCCAGAGATTCTACTACCACAGCCTTCACCTTATCCACCCCAGATGCCACAGCTAGATGGACAACCACACATGCTTCAGTTCTTTCAGGCGATGATGCAAGCACAGTGGCATCAGACAGAGATATTGAGACAGAGTTTTATGGCAGTACTAGAGAGGACACCTGTCCAAACACCAGTACCAGCACCTCCACCAGCCCAGACAGGTGGCACTGTTAGATGGTTTCGACAGATAGGACCCGATACTTTCTCAGGCAATGAGACTGCAGAACAGATCTTCGATTGGGTCGCCAACACGGAGATGTTATTAGAGGCTTCACAACTGCACCCCGACCTTTGGATGAGCGCAGTAAGGGCCCAGCTGAAAGGCAACGCCCACCACTGGTGGGATTTGATTGAGCACAGTATAGGGAAGAACCAGATTTGGGAACAGTTCCTAGAATATTTTAATGCGAAGTATTTCCCAGCTACATTCAGAAATGCCCTGTACTCCCAGTTCCTATATCTAGAACAGAAAAATATGACTGTTGACGTCTATGACGCGGAGTTCAGCCACCTTAGTAGATTTGGTGCAGTCCTGATACCCACCGATCTCGAGAAAGCCCAGAGATTTTATTACGGCCTCAATTTTGAGCTACAGAGGTATACCACTACACAGGCGAGGATTTCTTATAAAGAGGTTCTTACAGAGGTGAGAATCCAGGAGGCCATCGTCAGAGGAGCTAGACGTACCAGCACGACTACACCAGCCAGAGCACATCCCAAAGCAGGAGGACCGATCCGTCGTCCAGGAGCACAGACACAGCAGAGGGCAGCGCCATATCCACAGCAGGAGCTTCCGACTTGTCACTATTTTGGCAAGAAGGGATACGTCATTAAGGATTGTCGAAAGAAGTTAGGATTATGCTTGATATGTGGGTCAAGTTATCACCTTGTCAGAGATTGCCCGCAGCGTAGAGAAGCAGCACTATAGACAGGCCAGAGGCCAGCAGCACCAGTACAGAGGATACTACCCCCACCAGGAGGACAACGTCCACCAGCCCCCAGAGGATTTCAGAGGGGACCACCCTTGGCCCCACAACACACACAGTTTGAGCGAGCTCATCAGCAGACCGGAGGACAGAGGCAGGGACAAGCCTTTGCATTAGCAGCTATGGAAGAAGAAACAGAAGGAGAAGCTATCACAGGTACCATTTTAGTTGCATCATTACCTACAACTGCATTGTTTGATTCTGGAGCTACATTATCATTTATATCTAGTAGATTTATAGCAATGCATAGAGTAGCGACTTTCCCCTTACCTAAGAGTTGGAAGATTCTTACCGGAGGAGGTATCGTGCCGGTTACCAGCACTATCAGAACGTGCTCGATAGTTGTATGTTGTAGAGAGATGAGAGCATGATTCTTGGTATTGCCTATGCCATACTTTGATATTGTGTTAGGAATGGACTGGTTAAGCCAGTATAATACTGTACTGAACTGCCGGAAGGGTAGTGTCACCTTTAGACCGCCAGATCAACCGGAGTTCGAGTATATACGAGGGACCGTCGAATAAGGAGTAGGACAGATAGCGGGAACTTGTATGGCTATAGAGATTGCACCCCCGCCAATAGTTGCAGAATTTGAAGATGTATTCCCTGAAGAACTGCCAGGATTACCGCCAGATAGAGACGTGGAGTTCACCATCGAACTTGTACCCAAAGCAGCACCGGTATCTTCTAATGTAAACCGATTGGCAAAGAAGGAACTAGATTATCTGAAGTTACAATTAGAGGAGTTGCAGAGCAAGGGATTTATCTGTTCTAGTGCATCACCATGGGGAGCACCAGTGTTATTTATACCTAAGAAGGATGGAACAGTACATATGTGCATTGATTACAGAGCCCTTAATGCTCTGACTATCAAGAACAAGTAACCCCTGCTGCAGATTGATGACTTATTTAACCAGTTGACAAGAGCAGTAGTGTTCACCAAGATTAACTTGAGATCGGGTTATCATCAAGTAAAGGTGCGAAGAGAGGACAATCAGAAGACAGTATTCAGGACTCGTTATGGTCACTACGAGTTCTTAGTAATGCCATTTGGGCTGATGAATGCACCTGCTGTATTTATGAACTTGATGAACAGAGTATTCCACCAATATTTAGACCAGTTCGTGGTAGTCTTCATCGACAACATTTTGGTGTATTCGAAGAGCCACGAGGAGCATGAAGAGCATCTGAGACTAGTGTTAGAGACTCTAAGGAGAGAGAGGCTTTATGCCAAGTTGAGCAAATGTGAGTTTCTCCTCGATCATGTCACTTTCCTTGGATATATTATCTCAGAAGATGGAATCTCAGTAGATCCGACAAAAATTTCGTCAATAGAGACATAGCCAACCCCTACTAATATCTCGGAGGTCAGGAGTTTTCTAGGACTTGCCGGATATTACCGAAAGTTCGTAGAAAACTTTGCGAAGATCCCAGAGCCAATGACCCGCTTGACCCGTAAGGAGCAGGAGTTCACCTGGACGGAGGAGTGTCAGAAGGCATTCGATGAACTGAAGAAGTGTTTGACTACAGCACCTATCTTGACCATACCTTCTGGACCCGGAGGATTCGTGATCTATAGCGATGCATCCGGGAAAGGATTAGGATGTGTCTTGATGCAGCATGGAAAGATTGTAGCTTATGCTTCTTGACAGTTGAGGACACACGAGAAGAACTATCCCACCCACGACTTGGAGCTTCCAGCGGTAATCTTTGCCTTGAAGCTTTGGAGGCACTATCTATATGGAGAGAGAGTAGAGATATTTACTGATCATAAGAGCCTAAAGTACGTCTACACCCAGAAGGATCTGAATAAGAGGCAGAGACGTTGGCTCGAGGTGATGACAAACTTCGAGATCGAGCTACAGTACCACCCGGGAAAGGCCAACGTAGTAGCTGACGCGTTGAGCAAAAAACCCATGGCCTTCGTCATGACCACCCAACCACACCTGTTGAGAGAGCTAGAGCAGATGGGTATAGAGGTCATTATGCCCGAAGTAGATGGACAATTGTCGAGCTTCCATTTGAAATCGACATTCGTAGAGAGAATCAAGGCTGCCTTGCCGACATACGCCAGATTTCAGAGGCTTAGACAGAGGACAGAGGCTGGAATGCAGACATGACTGAGAATATATGAAGATGGGACCTTGAGATGCGGAGATCGTCTCTATGTCCCAAATGGAGAACTTCTTCAGGAGTTGATAATAGAGGCACACAATTCGACCTACTCTATTCATCCAGGAGGTACGAAGATGTATAGGGACTTGAGACAGTACTACTGGTGGCAAGAAATAAAGAGAGAGACAGCACGCTTTGTGGCCAAGTGCCTGGTGTGTCAGCAAGTCAAGGCTGAGCATCAGAGATCTGTAGGATTACTTCAACCACTTCCTATACCAGAGTGGAAGTGGGAGCATATCACTATAGACTTTGTTATGGGCTTTCCGAGGAGTCCTAGTGGGTGCAATGCAGTATGGGTAATCGTGGATAGACTCACCAAGTCTGCACACTTTTTATCCTTCAGAGTTGGGCAATCGACGGAGGCCTTAGCAGATATGTACATGAGTGAATTGTACGCCTGCATGGAGTGCCAGTTACCATCGTGTTTGACAGGGTTACGAGGTTCACGTCCTACTTTTGGTGAAGTATACAGGAGAGTCTTGGTACTCGCCTAAAGTTTAGCACAGCGTATCACCCATAGACAGATGGGCAGTCTGAGCACACCATTCAGACGCTAGAAGACATGTGGAGAGCGTGCATACTTGACTTCGGAGGATCATGGGAGGACCATTTGTATCTGGTCGAGTTTTCCTATAACAACAACTATCAAGCGAGCATCCAGATGGCTCCCTATGAAGCATTGTATGGAAGGAAATGTCGTTCTCCAGAATGTTGGAGTGATATAGGCGAGCGACAGATTCTTGGGCCAGAGTTGGTTGTTCGTACGGTAGAAAAAGTGAAGAAGATCCAAGGGCATCTTCGAGCAGCACAAGACAGACTGAAGCATTGGGCGAATGCGCATCGTTGACCCTTAGAATTTTAGGTTGGAGATCACGTATTTCTAAAGATCTTGCCTACTAGAGGGACTATCAGATTCGGAGGCAGAGGGAAGCTGAGTCTGAGGTACATCGGACCATTCGACATATTAGAACACGTTGGAGAGGTTGCTTACAGATTAGCCTTGCCGCAGACCTTGGAAGGAGTTCATGACGTCTTCCATGTATCTCAGCTAAGAGGTACATACCGGATCCGAGTCACATACTTGACCACTCAGAGATCACAGTCGGCCCGAGTCTATCATATGAAGAAGAGCCTGTGGAGATTCTAGACAGAAGTGAGAAGGCATTGCGAGGGCAGACCATCCCCCTAGTTCGTGTCGCATGGAGGCATCATGCACTAGGCGAGTCGACCTGGGAACGCGAGGAGGATATTAGACAATGTTATCCCCACCTCTTCGAAGGACTAGGTACGTTTCAGTATTTTCTTTAGTCTCTAGTTCTTACCCATACGTATGTTTAATTTCGAGGATGAAATGCTCTAAGGAGGGTAGATTGTAAACCCCCTCATCGAAGGTAGAAATTATTTAATTATTTTGATTTGAGATCACAACCCAAACCCCAAGTACACAAATTAGGGTATCCGCCTACACCAAACCTGTTATGCCATGACTCCTGTGTACCACCCAAAAACTAGTTCCTTATGTTTTCAATACATTCGGAATTACCTAGTTAAGTTATTAATTTAATTTCTATTTAAGGCTATTTTCACCTCAAGCAACACTTAACCCAACCCACCTATACTCCTTCTCATTAGACCAGCCCATCTCAATGAGACCAGTCGAGGTAAGCCCACAACTTCACCACATATATATATATATATAAAGTTCCTCCTTTGAAACCCTAAGAAAACCCTCACCACCCTCTCTAAACCCTAGCCGACCCCCATCTAAACCAAATCTCCCTGCCGGTGGGACCCCCTATCCCAACCGACCCTCTACAGCCGCCCTGACTGGCTGCTCCAGCCCGCTCTCGCTTCCCCGCCGACTGCTCCAGCCCGCTCTCGCTTCCCCGCCGACTGCTCCAGCCCGCTCTCGCTTCCCTGACCGGCTGCTCCAGCCCGCTCTCGCTCTCCCGACCGGCTGTACACCCCCAGTCGCTTCCCCGACCGGCTGCACACCCCCCCAGCCGCTCCCCGATCGATGCACCCCACAGCCCGACCGCTCCCCGACCGGAGTACTGCCCGATTTCGATCGCCCCTTCACCGTTAGACGGATTCGTCCACGCTGCCGGAGCCACCCTTATCGAAGGAGCAGACGCACCTCGTCCCATTGATCAGGTACTCGTCCTCCAACAGTTCCTTTCTTGTGTCCCAATCAACCCACCTCGTATCGTGTCTATGCATGATGGTCGTATCTTAGTATTGAGAATCATAGTTGGAAAACAATCCTTCTAACCTTAATTAATTAGATGATGGCTTAATGATTAACCAGATTAAGAAATTGTTAAATAGGAAATTCCTTAACCACGATACCGGTCGTCAAGGACCTTAGTTATTTGAACGTCTGGACATAAACCAAGTGCAATGAGTATAAAAACCAAAGACAGGTGTTTGTATAAAACAGAAATCATGGATAACCGTAACTGGATAATTATTGCCTCGAGACGCCTGTTAACCGAAGACAACACTCGTGTACACCCTAGCTAAGTGCGCACGTGATGCTGTACTCAAGCAACAGGGAACTCGCGACAGTATTTAAGTATAGCGTCTTAGTCATATGTAGTCATTGCGTAGTGTCTGATGCCTGTATTATTGTGTGATTTTGTTTGTCTAGGGTCTTTGGATCAGCCAGGAGACGCTACCAGAATAGGCTATTGGCATTTATCTCTTGAAGACTCAGGTAAGATACCTTGCTATATTTTGCTGTCTAATTTAAATTATACAATTGATGTATTGTATGCTTGTTGTTCTGACTTATATGACTGTGCGTGTCCGAGATTGTCTCAGGTGCATTCGACGGATACTTCGACGATTAGTATACATTGACTTAGTCATTAGCAGATGCACCCTATTGGAGGATACTCTGATATCTTCCAAGACCTGACACTTTTTATTATATTCATAGTGATAAATCTTATGTTGGGATGCGTGTTCGCGAGATCGACTAGCTATCGCCGCATGTGACATGCATCACGGTTAGCAAGCAATCTAGGACTATTTTAGTTTAGAGACTTGGCATTTAGATAAGGGATATGCGCGTCGATTATTTGACGGGTATGTCTATATTGGGAGGGGAGGACGACTGGTAGGCATATGGGATACCCCATTCCTTTACACTGATACCGCACTCGACGGAATAATACGGACGTATATATATATTACTGATACCACGTTCTGTAGAGTGTGGGACGTTACTTGATGACATTGCAGATACCACACTCTATAAAATGTTGGACGTTACTGTATTCCTGCACCCGTGTTATAGGGGGCATGTGTGGCATATACTAGCCGGTTGTCACGACTGGTGAATTACGTCAGCATATGTCTAGCCTACACCTTCACATATACTCACAGTTGTTCTTATATTGCATTCACTTAGATGGCTAGCACACCCTTTACTGTATTTATTTTATTCAGTATTTATATATAGCATGCTTCTTTGTATCTTGTTATGTCCCTCTGAGGACCTGGTTCCTTTCCAGATTTAGACGAGGCTTTCTACCCCACAGTATACGGCCCCGGACAGGAGACGAGATTCGCTACAGCTGAGGAGTTAGAGGTGCAGCTGTCAGAGTTTCCGTGATCAGTTGGTAGGCCGTCAGCCTAGATTGGGTGCGTCATTATCTAGTCCGACGATGCCCTAGTCATTATCTTTTATATCTCATTTCAGTACTTTATTTCGTCATAGTAGTGGGTTTGTTCCCACCAGACTTTATTGGTTGTACTATGATATTTTAGACTGGTGTTTATCTTCCAGCAGTTTATATAGTACTTTTTGCTCTTTATATTATGGATGAAATTAGATTACCTGTTATTGACTGATATTGGACATGTTAGTCTTATAGGACAGCGTAGCACTCTTCGTGGATCCATTAAATTAGGATATCCTCGGAGACGTGTCAGCTGGCTATTGCCATGTGGCCTGGTCCCGTATACTTTTAGGACTGGGGCGTGACAATGTGTGGCTTCGAAGCTAGCAGCTATAAATGAATGCGATGCTCCAGAATCAAATAAAGCTAAAGCAGGTAATAAAGCTACTAATATAGTACCTGCTATAACCTCTCCTGCAGTAGCTTCCTCCTCAACAGCCAATACAAATGCTTGTCCTCGTCCCTGAACTGGACCTCTCTACTGACGAGCCTGCTGGAATAGTGCTGCCTGTGATGCCAATGGTGGTCTCTGCTAATACCCTCCTGGAGCTGGTGGTCTGACTCCTCCAACTCCCGTCTGTGGTGCTCCCAATGCTGGATAAGCTGGCCTTGGTGCTGGTAAAGTTGGTCGATTTACCGTTGGTGCTCCCTCTTGGCGCTCAGAGCAGTCCATGGCTGGATGCTGGTAGGATCCGTAAATCAGGCATAGTCCCAACTTGCGTCTATACTCCCTCTCGATATGGCCTACCTTGCCACAGTAGTGACAAGTAGGAAGGGATAAGGCTCTTGGTGCTGCTCTCTGAGGTAGATTCCTTTGGGGTCACTTTGCAAACTCCCCTTGTGATGCTCTGGATGGTACTGATATGAAGGGCCACTTCAGACTTCACTCTCTCCTAGTGATGCACTCCATGCGTCGTGCTGTAGCATGGATGTCTGTGTATGATGTAGGTGCAACAGATCCGATCAACCTCTGGAGATCAAACCTGAGTCCGTCGAAGAACTTCTCTGCCTTCTCTTCTTCTGTAGGAATTAGAGAAGGGGCAAAGTGACTCAGTCGAATAAACTCAGCATTGTATTCTTCTACCAAAATATTGCCTTGAATAAGGCGGTTCAACTTGTCTCGAAGTTCCGACCGAGCAATAGCTGGGTTATACATCTCCTGGAAGAGTCTGAAGAACTCTTCCCAAGTGACTCGGTCATGTCCGAGCCTCCTCTCTTCAGATAGCCACCAATGGTGTGCATTGTCAGTCAACTGTATCCTGACGGCCGTCATCCATCTCTCCCTCAGAAGTTCTGCTACTTCCAACTGGTGTTGTGTGATCGTGAGCATTCGTGAACTTCAGTTGGCCACTCCTTGCCAGAAAAGGTACAGGGCTTCACCTGACGGAAATCAGTGATAGATCCCGCCGTTGGTCGCCTAGTTGGTGGGTTCGCCTGCTCCAATACGATTACTAGGCTGTTTCTTAAGTACTCTGTCTCATGATGCTGAGCCTCTTGTTGAACCTGTTATTGGGCTTGCATCATGGCATAAAACAATTAAAACATCTGCTGCCCATCCATGGCTTGCCCTGGTGGAAAAATAGGCATCGGTGGAGTGAACTGTGGCGGAGGTGGGATGTCATCACATCGGAACCTTGAATTATGTTGGCCAGCTTGATCGCTTTGAGAGGATTGTCCTCTATTTTCTGGTGTCACTCCATCCTCATAGGTGACCACAGCATCGTGTGGTGTACCTAAGGGATTCTTGTCACCGATTCTCGGATCCATTACTCTGTATTAAAAATAAACTATGAGAACGCACAGAGGACTCAAAACAGGATAAAAATCAAGCAATCAATTCAAATCTGATATATAGATCAAAAACGATTCAAATCAATGGATGAGATCCTATAACTTATCCTATCCTTATTGCAGGCTTGCTCGGTCCCTAAGTTAAAACCAAATAATTTTGTCATTGACCTGCATGGGCCACCACAAAAACTATGTCATGCCCCAGTCCCAAAATATCGAGGTACTAGCCACGTGGCAATGGCCAACAACACACTCTAATGGGCAAATCCAATTTAATGGACCCATCAAGGTGTACTTAAGCTGTAACACAATAATAAAGTCTACTAAATATGTCACAATCAAATCTCATCCATGGAAGATAAATATGATCCATATCAGCAAAATTAAATATAACTGTCATCAAGTCATAATAAAGTAAATCAGGGAACAACCCGATAAAATTCTGATACACTGGTTCAACAGACCATGAATAAAAGAGTTTAATAAAAGCAAATACTGAGTATAGATAACAATACTTAGGAGAAATTCTCGGCCATCACCTCGTCCTCGGTTATCGGTTCAGCTCTAGTGTCTGCTCCTGCTCCAGCTTCTGCTCCTGCTGCTGTTTCTACTCCTATCCCGTATACTTCGGGATAGAATTCCTTTGCTAAACCTGGGGAATAATCCGGAATCCAGGTCCTCAGGGGACATAGAAAGGTACAAAATAACTCAAGTCAAAATAAATATAGTACAATAATAAATGAAACAATAGGGTAAACTATGTAACCATTAATGTGAAATACAAGTGAGAGCATCATTAGTACTCAGGCTAAGACCGCTACAAGCTCTATGTTGGGGAGCCGGTAGCAGTAATATCATGTAATGTGCTTAGCTCTGATGTAGAGTCTACAGCCTCACAATAATAAATATATATATAAAATCATCCTGTAGCCTGTGTGTCTCTCCCCACCCAATATAATCACACGTCTCATGTCCACAATGTCTCATGTCCATGTCACGCAAGATCATAACTAATATAGCAAGTCATATTATAGCTATGAATATAATGTCTATGTCACAAATCCTGCAGCCTATACAGAATCACCATGAATATCTCAGAAAGATTCTGTCTCATGAATAGTATCAGGTGTCCTGAGGTATGACGTACTTGATAAGGCAAGCATGAAAATGTATAGGATTTCGATATCCATCTCTAGTGACGTTACACAACTCCGCGTACGATGTTGGCACCCGAATATTATTCAAACGCTAAGTATTATCACACTGTCCTAGGTTGAACAGAGATATTACAGTAATAAAATCAAGAGAATAGTATAAACAAATGTTGCAAGTGTGGCAAGGTACACTTGCCTGGGGTTTTGATACCAACAACTACTCTGGTATCAGCAGAATCTGCAGATACTCCTCCGAAAGATCTAACAAACATTACCATCAGATTCAGAAGATATTAAATAGCTAGAATTGTCTGTCCATAAGTCTAATTTGGACACAGGGGCAAAAGTGACAGTTTCTAGTCAAAGCGGGATCCACATGTGGCCCGCTTCGTACCAAAAAATGTGCCAGAGACAATATTCTCCAAATTCGTCAAATTTAGTGTCTACAAGTCCAAAACGATGATACGAACCCAACAAAATGTCCAGAACTGAATTTCTATGAACCGATAACTAAATCGCCCGTCAAGTGGAGCCGTAGGGCCCACAATACACAATTTTGTCAACGTTTTCAGAATTGAACCAAACTTGGGTCACAGGACCAGCGTATTACAATGAGTCCGATGGCATAAGTTTTATTTCGATACGATGAGCATACACAAAGTTACAACAAGTTCCAGGACATGGCCGATACGGGCGTTGTTGACGGATACGCGTTGATTCTGGTGTGCACGCACATCCAAATCAACTTCTGTAAAATCTCACACGTTCGTATTAACGGTGCGCACCTTTCAGTAAAATTTGCACATGACCAAGTCGTCCCATTTAGCGGGGCGCACCCAGTTCTAAGAAAATAGGGTATTTAAATAATTAATATTTCGGTCATTTTCACCCTCAAATAACATGAAATCTACAGATCAATAAATTATACTAAAAATAGGATTAAAAACTAGGTTATATGGTCTAATTAATTATTTAGATGGATTCTGAAAATATTACACAGGTTAGTCGGAAAATGGTCGCGAACTGGGGAGTTCGGGATAAATTCTAAATTTTCAGAATTAGGGGTTTATTTTCCTGATTTTGGGTCACAGTTTGCGATCACCATAGGATGTGATACCCCAAACAAGTTGCATGGGTATCAAGAGGTTCACGCAGGGTTCGTGCACGAGTTAATATAATGGAAAATGAGGCAGCAAGGAGAGAGAAAACCTCACCTGAACATGGTGTCAGTATCGACTGAAATTACGTTCTCGCGAGTTGGCGCGACGCGGCACGGTGGCGGGGCACAGCGGCATTGGCTGCTGTGTTGCGGCGGCTGCTCGGGCTACGTAGGCGAGGGCACGACGGTGTGTTCGATGGCTGAAGGAGGTGCCGGAGGGTGGTGGAGATCTGGTGTCAGTGGAGGAGGTTGGTGGTAAGGGTTATATAGGGGCATGGCGGGGAGAGGAGAGGCCGGCCGGTGGAGTTAGAGGAGGTGAAGGGGAAGAGGCGGCGGCGATGAAGCCGGAGCGTCTGGGATCTAAATGGAGGAGGAGGCGGCGGTGAGGGTTACCGTCGGGCGGAGAGGAATCGGGGGGTCAGGTTTACAGCAGTTACCGGAGAGAGGTCACGAGTCGGGTCGCGGGTTCGAGTTTAGGATCCGGATCTGACCCGACCCGCTAGGGGATGGGTTCGGGTTGGTTCAGCATGGGTTCGGTTCAATAAACCGGTTGGTTCAGGTTGGTTTGTTTTGGTTTTAATTAAAACATAAATTTTTAGGTCTTTAAAACTAGTTCTGGGATCCAATAAAATCCAGAAAAATTACTTCAAGTATAATATTTTATTTTATACCCAAAAATATTATTTTCTTAATATTTTAATATATATTTTTATTACATAAAAATATTTAATTCAGAAGAACATTTATTTAATTATTTAAAAAATAGAAGAAAATTCAAAAAAAAAATTTTAATTTCTGAAAAATACGGGTGTTTACAAGTACATTAGGAGGAAAGAATCTACTAGTTATCTTATAGGATTTTTGTTTCTTACTATATAAATGGTGTACATGGTGTACCCTTGAGTTCTATTAAACGCCTGGTAGGATGACTGGTTTTTCTATTTCTCCTCCCTCATGCGCCACCGGATATGTCTCGAGCATATTTCAAGTAGATGGTTTAGTTACCCTAATTTTTGTTTACTGCTTTACTTTTATGCATGTCAATTTGTTGCGTACTAGTTATGTCCCTCTGAGGATCTGGCATATTTTCCAGATCAAGATGAGCAGTTGTACCCTACAGACTACGTAGTTGGAGATTTTGCTGATGAGGATCTTATGGTGGAGCCGCAAGAGTTTTCTTAAACTATGGATGATAGTTCCTTAGTGTCTTGGTGTCCTTACCTAGTTAGCTGACGCCGGAACTGTTTATTTATTGCTTAGTTATATTCTTTCATACTTTATTATCGTGGATTGTTCTATACTAGACTTTATTTGTAGTAGATTCTTAGACTTTATCTATTCATCTAGTTTCCTATTCTATGATATTTGTTGGTGATACTAGATTATTATCTGCTTGTGATGTTGTGATTAATTATATTTTACAGCGTACTACGACTGGTTAGGTCCATTAAATTTAGTTTATATACTTGTTCGTAAAATTGGCTTGTGTACGTATACCTCGTCATACGTATTTAGGACTGGGGTGTGACATATTTTTAGTGGTGGCCTATGTAGGTCAAGTTAGCCGTTTTGGTTATGTAATTGTACCGAGTGGGCCTGCACCTAGAATTAGAGTTTTAGGTCTCATTCACACTTGACTATAACTCACCTTCCTTCCTATCCATTCTATTTAAGTAAATGTTTGCATCCTGCTTAATTCTTATACTTTTTGCTTACCTAAGTATTGGAGGATTCTTGCCGGGGGAGGAATAGTGTCTGTAATTAGTACCTGTAGGACCTGTTTATTTATTGTTTGTGGCCTGAAGATGAGAGCTCGACTTTTGGTAATTCTAATAACAAATTTTAACGTAGTATTGGGGATGGATTGGCTTAGTCAATACCATGCATTATTAGATTGCCATAAAGTTTGTGTTATCTTCAAGCCGTCAGGCCAGCCAGAGTTTGGGTTTATGAGAGGAACTACGGAGAAGGGAGTTGGCCAGTATGGTAGAGCTTGCATGGAAATGGAAGTTCGGTCGCAACCGATCATTAAACAGTTTGCATATGTCTTTCTGTCCCTACTATATTTTCTAGGAAAAGATATTTTAGTCATTTTATAATTAATTAAATAGTGTGTATGTTATATATTTATTTATTATATGATATTATTTATTTATTGTTAGATATTAATTTATTATTTTAGACTTGTGTTAGTGGACCTAATTAGTTTAGATTAGATCTATGGACCAATATTTAAATGTAGTTAGAATTGAGCCCAATTAGAAGCACATTCATTAGGAGGATGATTAATTAAGTTAAACCAATTAAACTAGAACCTTCTCTCCTTAATTATTTCTTCATGACAAGCTCCAAGGGGTATTTTAGACTTTACATAGTATCTTGGGGAGGGGGCTAAGTGGCCGCTCTATTATTCATTGGAGGGAAAGTTTCTCTCCCCTCATTTTTATTTCAAATCTAGATATAGAATTTTCTCTTCCAAATTTTTTCATTCCTACATCAAATTCTACCCAAATTTCTTCCCAATTTCTTCCCAATTCATTATTGGAGACTATTGAAGCAAGGATCTAAAAGAAGGAAGCAAGGATCTGCAAGGATTCACCCATTTTGGAAATTTCATTGGAAATCCATCTCCTAATATATATAATTAAGTTTTTTTCTCTCTAATTAGACTCTAAATCTTTGTTTTAATTATTAGGAACCACCCCATATGCTAAGGCTACCCATAAAAATTAGAATTAGGTTCATAGGTGGCCTATAGAGAAAGTTATGGTGTATTTTGTGTCAATTTTGGGAAAATTCCGAGATTGACACATCTTGTGTTTGTCAATTGGTCAATTAGACAAAATTGACATATGTTTGATTGTGTGTGGCTAGTGTTGTATCCATAATTGGATACATGTAGGTCGTGTCCTGGCAATTTGGAAATACAGGTTGATTTGGGGATTTTTTCCGACACGGAGGTTTGAGCATGTCATATTTTGACACGGACACGTAGATGTGTATTTAACTCTTCGTATTGTTCGTAATTATTATTTTAGACTTGCTCGTATCCTTCGGGGTACGTTTGGTTGTGTGGTAGACTCGTATCGCAAGCGTATCATAGATCTAGTGTGATACGGGTGCGATGCACTCCACGTGTTTATTTTCTTGCATTTTAATATAATTGTTTGTAGCTATTAGAGTATTATAATTGTATGTTTATATATGTATATGTATGGTGATTGGTGGTTACATATATATATATATATATATATATATATATATATATATATATATATGTTTGATGATATATATGTATATATATGTATTGGTATGTGTATATCTCTCTCTCTCTCTCTCTCTCTCTCTCTCTCTCTATATATATATATATATATATATATATATATATATATATATATATATATATTGTATGGTGGTGATTATATATACATATATATACGTAGAGAGTGGTATATATATATTTGTGTATGTTTAGATATGTATATGAATATATATATATATATATATATATATATATATGTATGTATATAGAGATGTATTTGTATATATATATTTAGCTCTAAGTGTTTTGTTTATATATGTATATATTGACATGTATATATATGTGTGAGTGAGGGTGTTATATATATATATATATATATATATATATATACACATGTCAATATATACATATATAAACATAACACTTAGAGCTAAATATATATATATATATATATATATATATATATGTGTGTGTGTGTGTGTGTGTGTGTGTGTGTGTGTGTGTGTGTTGGTGTGTTTATAGATGTGTGTGTGTGTGTGTGTGCTAGGAAGCGGGTCGGGCAGTGAGCTGCAGCATACACAGCAGTAAATCAGTGAGTATGCAGGTAGTAGCACAGAAAAAAGCATATGTAGCAAAGGCAGTAGCAGCGACTATAGCTGCAGCAACTACTTGCCGAATGCAACAACAACAGCTAGCACCAGCATGCAGTGCAGCAACAACTGCACGAGCAGCAACAACAAATTAGAATCCAGTAGTTGCAGCTGCAGCACAACTATAAACGCAACAGTAACAGCAAGTGCAGAGCATGGGCAGTAGTGTGCACAGCTAGAGCAAGGTAAGTTGATAGTTTAGTTAGTTGTTCTGATAGTTTAGTTAGTCATTTAATTTACTAGTTAGTTTATTAATAGTTAGTCTAGTTAGTAGTTTTGCTAGTTAGTTATTTGTTATTAGTGGTATGTATATGTATCTCTAGTTAGTGATATATATGTAGGTATGTATATATGTATTAGTAGTTAGTAGTTGGTATAGTAGTATAATATTAATTAATGCATGTTAGTAATAGTTAGATAGTTAGTTTTATGTTAGAATTCATATTACCTTGTGATATCAAGGTAATGTCAAGGTATTGATGAATACTCAAGGTACTGGATTTGAGTATCAAGATAGGTGTGTAGTGGTGTGATACCGCATTGGTTCAAAACCAAGGTATCCACTTAACATTAGTTTAGTTAGGAATATTATATATTGTTGATTATATATACATATTATGATATTTTTATATCTAAAACTTGCATATCTTAGGATACGGTACCTTGTTTGCATCATAGTATCATCGCATAGCTAGTGTGGCCTAGTTACATAGTGTATGGACCGATGTAACTAGTGGTTGTGATACCCTTATGTCTCTTGTATTTAGTGTAGATATCCTTGATTTCTTGACACGATGATTACACGGATTGGTATATTCGGATCTCATTATGAGATGTCGTTCCTTGGTATGTATGGTATATGTTGTGTAAGCCTTATTTCCTTGTTCTTCTTATACATGTACATATACTGATTCTTGGGGAGACTTGCTACCTACCCAGAAAATCCCGTGTCATAACGTACCATGGTTGGATCTATTATACCAGTCAGGGGTGGGGAGTATGTAGTATGGATATGTGATCATACCCTCCTTGTATCATGTCTTGTTCATTGAATATTGTTAATCATACATCGTACGTATGATTAACCAGTCCATAATTCTTGTATCAAGTTTCCAAGTTGATCACATGTTAAAGCTGGTACTCACTCACTAAGTCATTAGTATTTCTTGTTCATTTCTATATTGCTCATTCTCGTATTTATTTTCAGTATTTCCTTTATTACATATCTCTTGTATCTGTATATTGCATCTTGTATATTCACATCTATTTACTGTTACATAGTTTATATCATTTATTAGAACTGCTGTTAGAGATATACTTTGCTCCTTTCCTGACTGGATATATTTTTTCCAGATGACACTTAGGAGTGGTACCCCGTTCATTACGGGCCTTAGGACGTGGTTGGCTTAGAGCCAGAGATCTTGGCTCAGGAGAATCTCATCCCGACTGAGACAAACGACCCATGACTCGTAGCTTAGTTGTTAGCTTCCTTTTGTACTGGATTTGTCTCCAGCATTGTTATTAGTATTTTCTTTGACTCGTTGAATATTATTTTGTCTAATGAGTTATATTTGTGACTCTTCTATTCTTTTATCATATTCGTGCTTATTTTCATCTATAGAACTGTAATTGAATATATTTATTTACATTGGTGGCATATTATATCTTGATTGCTAGATAGATAGTTTACCCAAACAACGTTCTACAATCGATGCTGCGACGTAGGATGGGTGTTGTTCACTAATTGCAACCCTACACTAGGTGCGGGTCATGACACATTTTTACTGGTGGCCTATGTAGGTCTTCGAGGTCGCAATTAGTGCGATTTGTAATGGTGCTCTGAATTGAGTGTTATTACGAGCCTGTTTCAGGATATATGATATAGGCTATAGGCTGTGAATACTCAATAACATCTCGAAAAAAATCTATTGATTCATTTTAACTGTTCTTCCTTGAATTTGATATTTGATCTTTAGCTGTTCTTCTTTGAATACCTTATATCATGTGCCATATTGATTCTTTCCTTTCTCTTTGCCTCAGGATGCCGCCTAAGACTAGATGACAGCAGGAAGGAGCCATTTCTGAGAGATCTGCGACTTTCGGAGGGCCTACACCAGTAACTTCTCCGGTGATTGGCATATCAGCTGCGTTTGGGGGTCCACCTCCAACTCAGAGGACTGTTCTGGCTGTATCTGAGGGGCTTTCACCTCCACTTTCTGCGTCGACAGATGCGACTCAGGTGTTCACACTATTTTATGAGATATTGGAGGCTCAAAGGGCTAAGTTCGAGGTACACCAGAATGTGTTATGGCAGGACATTAAGAGTGCTCATCAGCTTGCCCTTACCGTAGTAGAGAAAGGAGTTCCGGTCGAGCAGCTGGTTGCTCCGCAGGTTGCCCAACTTCGGCCAGGCAATATTCAGGACTTTCAGAAGCTGGAACCTCGGGTCTTCATTGGGACGGAGGGCATCGTCTACGCTGATAATTGACTCAGGGATATTGAGTATCTCATGAGGGGGTCCTGTCTTACTAAGGATCTAAAGGTTGAGGCAGTAAGACTTCAGCTATCCGATATCGCCCACACTTTGTTCAGGAATAAGCCACTTCTTGCTAATGTAGGACAGTCTTGGGAGGTGTTCAAGGACCACTTCAAAAGAAAGTTCTTTGCTCAGGCTGACAGGTTAGACTTGGGAGGCAGTTTTAGAGCCTTACTCATGGGAGCATGTTTGTAGAGGAATACGCCGTAAAGTTTGGAAGACTGAGCCATTTTATGGAGTATTTGCTGAGGGAGCCGAAGGTTCGAGCTATCCGTTTCTACGAGGGTCTGAACTAGAAACTGAAGATCCTCATTCCATATTTCTATGAGACCTATTCGAAGATATTTGCGGAGGCACATAAGGTTGACCGGGTGTTGGGTTTGAAACCCAAGAGAGATCACGATTCTTTTTTAGGGGCTAACAGCCGCATAGTGACTGCTAAGCATCCTCATTTCTAGTCCAGGTCTTTTTAACAACTACAACAGCACCAGACTCCAGCTTGGGCATCGTTTTACTAGGCATCGCAACAACAGAGACAGTCACAGCAATTTTTTTGCCACTACAGCAAAAAGTTTGGCCATATCTGAAAAGTTTATATTATGGTACCGAAGGGCATCAGCTGAGAGAGTGTCCTTCTAATCCTCGGCGTGCAGTTCAGTGAGCAGATCCAGCTCCGAGGACACAGGCGAGGCCACCTGCAATACAGCCGAGGGGACCGCCACTTCTGACCTAGCAGCACCGTTATGCCCTGCACCAATATCAGGAAGGTGTATGTCAGGGACGAGCGTTTGCTATGACAGTCGAGGAGGTCAAGCCCACCAGAGATGTCATCACAGGTTCTGCTCTTCTTGATTCTATTCCAGCTTTAGCTTTGTTTGAAAGTGGTGCTTCGCATAGTTTTGTATCAATTTCTTTTGCTTTGAAGCATTATTTGGTTGCTGAGTCTTTACATAGGACTTGCAAGATCATGACCAGGGGAGGTATTATCCTGGTTAGTAATATTTGCAAGGATCGGAGAGTTACTCTGGGAGGCCGGGAGCTGAGTGCGTGTCTACTTGTAATGCCACTTTCGAGCTACGATATTGTACTTGGGATTGATTGGTTGAGTAGGCACCATTCTAGTATAGATTGTAGAGGAGGTAGATTTTTATTTAGCCCGCTAGGAGAGCCAGAGTTTAAGTTTTTTAGAGGAGCTATAGAGCAAGAAGAAGGCATTATCTGGGGAGGTATGGTGGAAGATAAGGAGTTGCAACATCCGTTGATAGTAGAGTTCTTGGATATGTTTCCTGAGTAATTGTCAGCATTGCTACCAGATTGAGATGTCAAATTCTCTATAGACTTAGTGCCAGGTGCAGAACCAATTTTTTAGCATGTCTATAGAGTTAACAATAGCGAGCTGGTCGAGCTGAAGAAGCAAGTGGATGAGTTTTAGGATAAGGGGTTTATTAGATCCAGTTATTCATCGTGGGGAGCCCCAGTATTATTTGTACTAAAGAAGGATGGATCGGTGCACATGTGCATCGATTACAGGTCATTAAACAATCTCACTATCAAGAATAAATACCCGTTGCCACAAATTTATGACCTGTTCGATCAGTTGAGTTGCACCAAGGTATTTTGTCACGACCCGTACCCGAAAAATTGGGCATGAGTCATGGGTACGTCCAGCCAATGCCGCAGAATTGGCGGTAGAATGCTGTAAAGGTCCGTTCTAGGTCAACAATCTATCTATATAACTTACAAAAATCTGTCAATAACCTCTCCAAAAGGAGGGCAACCACTCAATATATATATGAATAATCCTCTCCAAAAGGAGGGCAACCACGCAATATATATATGAACTCTCAATCAATATAACTAGAGGAAGAAATAAAAGCACGATATGATAGCAAAAGAAAACCAGAACCAAAGAGAGCAAGACAATATCTAAAATACAGTCCAAGTCTATAATAGTCTACAATATCTCACAACATCAAAAGAATAAGTACAATCATCCAAAAATAACAACTGGGAACATCCCAGAAAACCCACCTAGCTAACTAGGGCGCTAAAGGCGTCTCCTCGCAGGGCTCCTCCTCAGTCTCGGGGTCACAGCACTCGTCGACACCCGGCCGGTAGAAAGTCGGGCAGAAATCCTCAGGATCCTCTGGGAAAAATATGTTCAGTCAGGACTGGAGCGAAGTACATAACTCTGAAAGCAACTCCAAATACATGGTAAGGTGTATATGACGAGCAATAGAAAAGTATACAAGATGCACAGGAAATAAATACATGCTAGAGCAGAATAAGTAGCTGCAATGTAAACTGGAGAATAATACAAGTAGAGAAGTAACTGCACATGAGAAAACATGAATACTAGCTAAGTCCCTTGAGCACAAGTTCGTTATCTGATCGGCTTAGGTTGCACATGAAAAATACTACGATAACTCCGTTATACGTGAGTTGCATAACCGACATACACATGAATACTGTTTGGCTTTGATCACATAACCAACTCCTACTCTCCTCTCCTACTAATACTCTTGGATCCAACCACAACATGCTACATACATGATAATAGCTCGCACACACGAAGGCGAGAGCACCAGAAGCACATGATAGCACATGAGAATCAATACCCGAAGCACATGATGAAATACACGTGATAGAGTACCCGCTGAACACGGTAAGGGGGATAGCATCTCATGACGGGATCCACTATTACCAGCTCATGTAACTATGTGTCAGAATTAAGTATTACAGTTCTAGAACAGGTGATATAAACGCTATCATAAAATAGAAACTATCAGAGGTAGGTACTCGCCTGATGTCCTGAGCAACTGATGAGGATCGAGATCCGGACCGGTATCGCAAGAACCTATTGCCAAAAGCAAGAGTAAACATGGTTCTATGGATTTAAACTGATATAAAATAATTAAAACAGGCTTCTAGGGATATTCTAGGTCGAACGGGTCAAACCAGTAAAATTTGGGTTAAAAAGTCAACCCGGGGTCCAAAGAGTCAACTCTAGGTCAAAACTAGGTCAAACGTTGACTTTTACAGTCAACGGGGACAATTATAGTCAAAGCTAGGTCAAACTTGGGGGCCCCTAAAATTCTAGGTCAAAACTAGCTCATTAAGCTAGTAAACTCTCAAACTCACCTCATCGAGATAATAGGATACCCTCGGTATCCGATACCTCGCCCTAGGCCACGCACCCCGTCTAAACTCGCTAAAACCTATGCTAGCATGCGTAAATATATACACATATACATATAAAAATCACTCCAAATCCAAACCTAGGACATTGCTCAAAAACTCCGCTCGAAACTCAATACCTTGGATATCTCAAGGTATTGAGATACCTTGATATCTCAAGATATTGGGATATCGCCCAATACCCCTCTAACTAATTATCTAGTTAGCTATCTATGCTTATAGATATATACCTAGTTAATAATCTAGGCTAAAATATCTATATCTATCATATATTATACATATCTAAGTATCTATATGCATATATATATAGATATCTACAACACACATATACATATACCTTACACCCATACCTAAATATATATACATATATAACTATAACACATACCTATCTAACTATATGTATATATATATATCAATATACATAGTTAATAACTACCTATCTAATATCTATCTATCCATCAATCTACCTATCTACCTAGTATCTATTTATCTAACTATCTATCTAAAATCCATCTATCTAGCTATCTACATAACTATTTATCTACCTATCTAGTTACTTATCTATCAATCCATCTATTTATATATATCCTCTCTCCCTCGCTAAGCTACCTCGCTGCCGCTGCATGCTAACCCTGCTGCTGCTGCTGCCTACATCTGCTGCTGCTGCTACTTTTACTGCATTTGCTGCTGCTGCTTTTACTGCATCTGTTGCTGCTGCTTGATGGCAGCAAGCTGCAGCTGCTGTGCACAACACAGCAGCCACGCTGCGCTGCTGCCTCCCTTTCCTCGCCTCGTTAAACCACCTCGCTGCTATACGCACACACACACGCACACCCATAAACACACACACACACACACACACATATATATATATATATAACTCTATATATATATACACACACACTAACTTATATATATACACACACATATACACTCACATAAACACTTATGAACACACACACACACTTATGTATATAAACACATATCTATATATATATATATATATAATACACTTAAACTCAAATATATATATACACATACACATTGATATATATATACATATACACACACACGCATAATTACATATATATTTATATATACACAAACACCTAGAGATATACATACACAAGCACATATATATAAATACACACATATATATAGACATACAAACACATATATATATAAATAGACACACAAACATATATATATATATATATAAACTTACATAGGCACACAAATACCAAACACAACATAACACAACACTACGCACACAACGCCCACCAATGCGCGCCCAACGACCCACACGCACACGAATACCTATATATATATAAAATATAATCCAAGAATTTTAGTACACACTCTCCGAAGCTAATCCAAAGCGCGCACAAGCCCGAAACTAGGAAACCAAGTCGAAATGGCCGTTCGGTCATTTCGACGAACACGCGGTGTGCGGTTCAGAAAATCTTCTGAAACGCACACCAAACCAACTCAGAATCGGCCCAAAATTTATCCACGGGTTCTAAACGATTTCTAGATCCTAGAAAAAATGCTATCCCGTCGATTCTAGGCCCGTGGCAAAAACACGTATGCACTTAGAACCGGCGACGACGAAAATACCAAATTCGTCCGAAACGCCCGTTTCTCCGCGACACGACTTCACGTGTCCGAACGGAGACACACACTCACCCTCAAGACACCCAAAAACGTCTACCTAGGTCCGTCTAACCTAGGTCATCAACCAAAATTGGGCCAATTTTGGATTCTACCCGAAATTGACACAAAAGCTAGTGTCAAAGTCTCTATACTCAACCAAACAAGTTCCAACTTTCTCCCACGGGTAGGCTTAGGGTCTAGGAAGGTTCTAAATCACTAATTACACTACATAAGAGTAATTAGCAAAAGAAAAGTTGGGGTTTACCTCTTGGGAGTTGGAATCCCAAGGCTAAAGTCTCCAATCCACTTGAAATTACCTCCCTCAAGCTCCAAGCGTCCAAATCTAGCCTCCACACCAAGTCTAGGCTCTACCCACCTAGGTTAGGAAAAAATTATAAGGTTAGGGTTCACATAAAGAAGAAAGAATGGAAGAAGGAAGGAAGAAAAATGGAGAGAACTTACATAGAAGAAGGAAAGAAGAAGAAAGAAGAAGTGAAGAAGAAGAAGAAGTGAAGAAGAAGAAGGAAATGGGGAGGGGCTACTGTGGTGTGCGGGAATAGGGCTGGGAATAGGCCGGCCAAGTGCTAAAGTAGGTTTCCAAAGTCTCCAAATATCCAAAATGCCCCTCTCTCACTTGGGTTTGGGTTTCGGGTTCCAAAAACACTCAAACTAGCTCCTAATCTCTCCAACTAACCAAAATAAAATATAATAAATATTCTAAACCCAAAAATAGGTCTCACAGGGGTGTGGGTTGGGTCGGACATGGGTCCACTAGGGTCTGACATGGGTCCAGGCTAGCCAAAACCCTAAAATAATCAAATAAAAATAATACAATCACTAATTAAATATAATTATAATTAATTATATACAATGCACAATTTACCAAAATAAAAATAAAAAAAACCCTATTTTCTAGAATTGGGTAGTGACAAGCCTACCCTCCTTAAAATAATTTCGTCCTCGAAATTAAAAGATGAAACTAGGACAGGAATGCAAGAAAAAGAACCATACCTCAGGGCTCGAAACGATAGGGGTATCGCTCACGCATTTCATCCTCCCTCTCCCAGGTCGACTCACCTGGAGAGTGATGCCTCCACGCGACGTGAACCAAGGGAATAGTCTAGTTCCTCAACACCTTCTTCCGCCAATCCAGAATCTTCACTGGCTGCTCTGGATAGCTAAGAGTAGGGCCCACCACGTTCTCTGAGTGATCCAATACGTGACTGGGATCTGCCACGTACCGTCTCAACTTCGACACGTGGAACACATCATGAACTCCCTCTAGCGTAGGGGGCAACTCAAGGCTATACGCCACGGCGCCGACCCTCTCAAGGATGCTGAAGGGTCCGACGAAACGTGGGCTAAGCTTCCCGCCTCCACCGAAGCGAATAGTGTCCCATGTCGGAGAGATCCTCAGGAACACCAGATCTCCAACCTAGCACAAACAAGGTCTCTGCACTTAGTCTAAAACAAGAAATCACAAGCAAACATATGAACAAAATCTAGGTTCTAAGCTATACCTCGAACTCCATAGGTCTCCGTTGGCTATCGGCCCAATGCCGCTGCCTGTCCTACGCTACCCGAAGTCTATCTCTAATGAGCTTGACCTTCTCCGCTGCATCAACCACCATCTCTGGGCCAAGCAAAGCTCTCTCGCCTATATCATCCCATGATAACGGAGTACGACACCTCCGTTCGTACAATGCCTCGAATGGTGATATCTCGATACTGGCTTGGTAGCTGTTGTTGTAAGCAAACTCTACAAAGTGCAAGTGATCCTTCCAAGAGCCTCTAAAATCTAGAACACAAGTGCGAAGCATGTCCTCAAGTGTCTGAATAGTCCTCTCTGACTGACCATCTGTCTGTGGGTGATATGCACTACTAAACTTGAGCTGGGTGCCCAAGCTAGCCTGCAGACTCCTCCAGAAATACGAAGTAAAGTGACTGTCCCGGTCTGATAATATGCTTACAGGAACTTCAGGTAGTCTGACTATCTGGCGCACATACATATCTGCTAGTCTCTCTGTAGATATATCCACTTTAAATGATAGAAAGTGGACCGATTTGGTCAACCTGTCCACGATGAACCAAATCGCATCCTTCTCGCCTGGAGAACGGGGAAGTCCAGAAACAAAATCCATGGTCACATGCTCCCATTTCCACTCCGGAATGGGTAACGGCTGGAGCAAACCTCCTGGCCTCTGCCTCTCTGCCTTCACCTACTGGCACACTAAGAATCGGGATACGAAGCGCGCTACCTCCCGCTTCATCCCGTACCACCATACATGTTCTCTCAGATCTCTATACATCTTGTTAGCACCTGGATGCATAGAGTACTGGGATCGATGGGCCTCCTGAAGAATCTCATTGCGCAACGACCCACTAGGCACACACAACTTGGTACCATACCGCAATGAACCATCATCAGCCATGGTGAAGTCATCTAATAATCCAATCTAAACCTGCGTCCTGATGCTCCTCAGGGACTCATCCTCAAACTGTGTAGCTCTGATCCGGTCTACCAACTCTGATTGAATCTGCAGTCCCCACATCTGCATCTCAACTCCAGGCACTATCACCCTAATGCCCAAGCTCTCTAGATCTGCCAGAAGATAACAATCTGTAGTCAGGCACAAAGCTACCGGATACCTGCTCAATGCATCCGCAACTACGGTCGCCTTCCCTGGATGGTACTGCAATAATATGTCAAAGTCTTTCATCAACTCCAACGTCTCCTCTGCCTCATGTTCAGCTCTTTTTGGGTAAACAAATATTTCAAGCTCTTGTGGTCTGTGAAGATCTCCACACGCTCTTCGTATAAATAGTATTTCCACAACTTCAGAGCAAAGATGACCGCTGCCAACTCCAAATCATGGGTAGGGTAGTTCTTCTCATGAGGACGTAATTGCCTAGAAGCATAGGCAATCACCCTCCCATTCTGCTACAACACACAATCCAATCCCTTTCCCGATATGTCACTATAGATAGTGAACGTCCAGAACCTGATGGCAACGTCAATATTGGAGCTGTTGTCAAGCTCCTCTTCAGCTCATCAAAGGTGATCTGGCACTCCTCTGACCAAACAAACTCCACGTCCTTCCGAGTCAGCCTAGACAACGGCTCTGCAATCCGAAAAAAATCCTGAACAAATCTCCTGTAGTAACCTTCCAGTCCCAAGAAACTCCTGACCTCGGCTATTGAACTCGGAGCACTCCATGCCTCAACTGCCATGATCTTTCTTGGATCCACCGAGATCCCCTCTCCAGTCACCACATGACCAAGGAATTCAACCTTGTCAATGAAGAACTCACACTTCGAAAGCTTTCCATAAAGCTTCTCCTTCCCGAGAGTCTCCTCATGCTCCTCTAGGGTCTTCGAATACACCAAGATATTATCTATAAACACCACTACAAACCTGTTCAGATGCTGATTGAACACCTTGTTCATCAGATTCATGAACACTGCCGGGGCATTAATCAACCCAAACGGCATCACCATGAACTCATAATGTCCATATCTGGTCCGAAAAGCTGTCTTCGGAATATCCTCCTTCCTGACCTTCACTTGGTGGTAGCCTGTCCTCAGATCAATCCTGGAAAACATCCTTGCTCGGCTCAACTGGTCAAAATGATCATCAATATGTGGCAGTGGATACTTGTTCTTGATTTGAGGTTGTTCAGAGCCCTGTAGTCGATACACATCCGTATCGACCCATCCTTCTTCGGCACAAAAAGTATCGGAGCACCCCATGGAGAAGAACTAGATCTGATAAATCACTTGTCCTGAAGCTCATCCACCTGCTTCTTGAACTCTATCAGCTCACTGTTGCTGACTCTATAGACGTGTTGGGATATCGGCTCCGTGCCTGGCACCAAGTCTATGGAGAACTCCACATCTCTGTCCGGAGGTAACCCTGGCAACTCCTCCGAAAAGACATCCATGTACTCCTTTATCAGTGGATGTAGCAACCTCGGCTCTACCACCAGGGCTCCGCAGAAGACTCCCTCGCTCTGCTCCGCTGCTCCTCTGGCAAACTGAAACTCTGGCTCACCCGGCGGACTAAACAAAACTCAGCCTCCACGACAATCTATACTAGCACAATGCATACTCAACCAATCCATCCAGAGTACAATATCATAGCTCGGAAGTGGCATTACGAGTAGGCACTCACTCAACTCCTGGCCTCCCAAAATAACTCTCCGGTCTGGACAGACATCACTGACTAGGATGATATCACCCCCTGTCGTGATCTTGCAGAGTCTAGCTAAAGGTTCAGCAACAAGATGGTGTCTAACAGCAAAAGATACAGACACAAAGCTATGGGAAGCCCCAAAATCAAATAAAGCAAATGCTGGAATGGAATCAAGAAGAACAGAACCTGAGATCACATCACCAACGGGCTCGGCCTCGTCTACGGTCAGGGCAAAAGCTCGCCCTTGCTGTCCTCCTCGGTGCTGCTGCTGGGGCTGGGCAAACCTCTGCTGCTGAGTCGACAAAGGCTGTCCTCTCTACTGTGCTGCAGGTGCTCTGGCTGATCCCTTTGGGCGGCTCCTCCGCCCTGAGCTGTAAGAGCAAGTACTGAAGGGCAATCCTTCCGCTGGTGATCTGCTGTGCCACATAACAAATATCTGCCCAGCCTCTTTCTGTAAATATCTCATCCGTGCCCTGGCTTCCTACAAAAGGGCAAATGATGGGCTGCCTCTGGCCCTGATGCTGTCCCTGCCTCTGCTGCTGGGGCGCCTGTCGGAAAGGCGCACGACCCTGACCCTGATGGTGCTGGGTCTGCTGGAATGGCCTCTTGGCTGGGCCTGCACTGCTGTTTGCTCCTGAAGCATCTCTGCATCTCTTGGTCTTCATCTCGAAGTCATCCTCAGCCCTCTGAGCATCGCTCACAATCTGCTCGAAGGTCGCCTCGCGGTCACTCCTAGTCAAAAACTTGACCGCCATGACCAAACCCTTGTGGAACTTCTGCGCCTTCGCTGCCTCCATCAAACCCTCCATAAATCTGCTTAGACTGCAAAACTCTGCTTCATACTCGTCCACCAGCATGGTCCCCTGGACGAGCGCCTCAAACTGGATCTCTAAAGCACTGAGAGCCACATCCGAGAAGAACTTCTCCTTGAAAAGCTTCTTGAAAGCCTCCCAAGTCAGTCCCGGTACTGCTATCCGCGTATCTGTGTGGTACCAAGTAAGGGCAAGGTCGAACATCTGGCTGCCCGCTGCCTCGATCTGTATGCTGGCTGGGATCATCGCCAGCCGGAAGATGTCCTCGATGTGCTCGATCAAGTCGTCCGCGTACAGGATCCCCTCTGTACCCCATAACTCCTTGGGCTGCATCCTCTAAAAGTCGATAATAGTGCCCGACCTAGGATGCTGAGCCTACTCTACCTGTGGCTGGATCTAGGCCACTCTGTCCACCGCTGTCATGGCCACCTGATGAGCATTCTCAATGCCCATCCTCATAACGTCCACCTGGCGGTGCTGTGCGTCCATCATCTCTCGGAAGGACGCGAACAACTGCGTGGCATCAACTGGGGCAGGCGGTGGTGGAGGAGGTACCACCGGAACAACTGGGGTGACTCTCTGCTCGATGGGAGTGAGATGATCTCCGAAAGAAATATACGCTCCCTCAACCGCAGGAGTGACGAGTAGAGCGGTAGCGGCTGCCAGACGTCGAGCAAGACGAAAGGTGGTAGACCTCTAGGTGGCAGCTGCTGGAACGGTGCACTGAGATCGTATCTTTGGAGGCATCCTGAACACAGACCAAAAGAAATAAATACAGTACAAGAAACGATATCATCAAAGAAGGACAATAATATTATAAAAGAAAATAATTTCAGGAAAGTTAAATATAGCAAAAGAATCAGGAAGGGTCCTAGTTGTGATTGAGCACACTCTCTCTCAGCCTATATCCTATATCCTATTGCAGGTAAACCTAAAAACTAGATATGCATGGGCCACCACCAAAAATGTATCACGACCCGCACCCGAAAAATCGGGCATGAGTCGTGGGTACGTCCAGCCTACGCCGCAGAATCGGCAGTAGAATGCTGTAAAGGTCCGTTCTAGGTCAACAATCTATCTAGGAGGGCAACCACGCAATATATATATGAACTCTCAATCATAATAACTAGGGGAAGAAATAAAAGCACGATATGATAGCAAAAAAAAACCAGAACCAAAGAGAGCAAGACAATATCCAAAATATAGTCCAAGTCTATAATAGTCTACAATATCTCACAGCATCAAAAAAATAAGTACAATCATCCAAAAATAACAACTGGGAACAACCCAGGAAACCTACCTAGCTAACTAGGGCACTAAAGGCGTCTCCTCGCAGGGCTTCTCCTTAGTCTCGAGGTCACAGCACTCATCGACACCCATCCCGTAGAAAGTCGGGCAGAAATTATCAGAATCCTCGGGAAAAAATATGCCCAGTCAGGACTGGAGCGAAGTACATAACTCTGAAAGCAACTCCAAATACATGGTAAGGTGTATATGACGAGCAATAGAAAAGTATACAAGATGCACAGGAAATAAATACATGCTGGAGCAGAATAAGTAGCTACAATGTAAACTGAAGAACAATACAAGTAGAGAAGTAACTGCATGTGAGAAAACATGAATACTAGCCAAGTGCCTTGAGCACAAGTTCGTTATGTGATCGGCTTAGGTTGCACATGAAAAATACTATGATAACTCCATTATACGTGAGTTGCATAACCGACATACACATGAATACTGTTTGGCTTTGATCACATAACCAACTCCTAGTCCCCTCCCCCACTAATACTCTCGGATCCAACCACAACACGCTACGTACATGATAATAGGTCACGTACACAAAGGCGAGAGCACAAGAAGCACATGATAGCATATAAGAATCAATATGCAAAGCACATGAAGAAATACACGTGATAGAGTACTCGCTGAAAACGGTAAGGGGGATAGCATCTCATGACGGGATCCACTAGTACCAGCTCATGTAACAATGTGTCAAAATCAAGTATTACAGTTCTAGAACAGGTGATATAAACGCTATCATAAAATGAAAACTATCAGAGGTAGGTACTCGCCTGATGTCCTGAGCAACTGATGAGGATCGAGATCCGGACCGGTGTCGCAAGAACCTATTACGAAAAGAAAGATTAAACAAGGTTCTATGGATTTAAACTGTAATAAAATAATTAAAAACAGGCTTCTAGGGATATTCTAGGTCGAACGGGTCAAACCGGTAAAATTTAGGTCAAAACGTCAACCCGGAGTCCAAAAAGTCAACTCTAGGTCAAAACTAGGTCAAACGTTAACTTTTACGGTCAACAGGGACAATTATGGTCAAAGCTAGGTCAAACTAGGGTGCCCCTAAAATTCTAGGTCAAAACTAGCTTATTAAGCTAGTAAACTCTCAAACTCGCCTCCTCGAGATACCGGGATACCCTCGGTATCCGATACCTCGCCCTAGGCCACGCACCCCGCCTAAATCCACTAAAACCTATGTTATCACGCGTAAATATATACACATATACATATAAAAATCACTCCAAACCCAAACCTAGGTCATTGCTCAAAAACTCCGTTCCAAACTCAATACCTTGGATATCTCAAGGTATTGAGATATCGCCCAATACCCTTCTAACTAATTATCTAGTTAGCTATCTATGCTTATAGATATATACCTAGTTAATAATCTAGGCTAAAATATCTATATCTATCATATATTATACATATCTAAGTATCTATATGCATATATATATATATAGATATCTACAACACACATATACACATACCTTACACCCATACCTAAATATATATACATATATAACTATAACACATACCTATATAGCTATATGTATATATATATCTATATACATAGTTAATAACTACCTATCTAATATCTATCTATCTATCTATCAATCTACCTATCTACCTAGTATCTATTTATCTAACTATCTATCTAAAATCCATCTATCTAGCTATCAATATAACTATTTATCTATTTATCTAGTTACTTATCTATCAACCCATCTATTTATATATATCCTCTGTCCCTCGCTAAGCTACCTCATTGCCGCTACATACTAACCCTGCTGCTGCTGCTGCCTACATCTGCTGCTGCTACTGCTTATACTGCAGCTGCTGCTTTTACTGCATCTGCTGCTGCAGCTGCTGTGCACAGCACAGCAGCCCCGCTGCGCTGCTGCCTTCCTTGCCTTCCTACACCACCTCGCTGCTACACGCACACACACACGCACACCCATAAACACACAGACACACACACATATATACATATATATAACTCTATATATATATATATACACACACTAACTTATATATATACACACATATATACACTCACATAAACACTTATGAACACACACACACTTATGTATATAAACACATATCTATATATATATATATATATATATATATATATAATACACTTAAACTCAAATATATATATACACATACACATTGATATATATATATATATACATATACACACACACACACACTTACATATATATTTATATATACACAAACACCTAGACATATACATACATAAGCACATATCTATAAATACACACATATATATAGACATACAAACCCATGTATATATAAATAGACACACAAACATATATATATAAACTTATATAGACACACAAACACCAAACACAACACAACACAACACTAAGCACACAACGCCCACTAACGCGCGTCCAACGACCCACACGCACACGAATACCTATATATATATAAAATATAACCCGAGAATTCTAGCACACACTCCCCGAAGCTAACCCAACGCGTGCACACGCCCGAAACTAGGAAACCAAGTCGAAATGGCCGTTCGGTCATTTCGACGAACACGCGGTGTGCGGTTCGGAAAACCTCCTGAAACGCACACCAAACCAACTCGGAATCGGCCCAAAATTTACCCACGGGTTCTAAACGATGTCTAAATCCTAAAAAAAATGCTACTCCATCGATTCTAGGTCCGTGGCAAAAACACACATGCACTTAGAACCGGCGACGACGAAAACCCCAAATTTGCCTGAAACGCCCGTTTCTCTGCGACACGACATAACGTGTCCGAAGAGAGACACGCACTCACCCTCAAGACACCCGACAACGTCTATCTAGGTCCATCTAATCTAGGGCATCACCCAAAATTGGGCCAATTTTGGATTCCACCCGAAATTGATACAAAACCTAGTGTCAAAGTCTCCAAACTCAACCAAACTAGTTCCAACTTTCTCCCACGGGTAGGCTTAGGGTCTACGAAGGTTCTAAACCACTAATTACACTACATAAGAGTAATTAGCAAGAGAAAATCTAGGGTTTACCTCTTAGAAATTGGAATCCCAAGGCCAAAGTCTCCAATCCACTTGAAATCACCTCCCTCAAGCTCCAAGCCTCCAAATATAGCCTCCACACCAAGTCTAGGCTCTACCCACCTAGGTTAGGAAAAAATCATAAGTTTAGGGTTTACATAAAGAAGAAAGAATGGAAGAAGGAAGGAGGAAAATTAGAGAGAACTTACTTGGAAGAAGGAAAGAAGAAGAAAGAAGAAGTGGAGAAGAAGAAGAAGTGAAGAAGAATAAGAAGAAGAAGAAGAAGAAGAAGGAAATGGGGAGGGGCTGCTGTGGTGTGCGGGAATGGGGCTGGGAATAGGCCGGCCAAGTGGTAAGTAGGTTTCCAAAGTCTCCAAATGTCCAAAATGCCCTCCTCTCACTTTGGTTTTGGTTTCGGGTTCCAAAAACACTCAAACTAGCTCATAATCTCTCCAACTAACCAAAATAAAATATAATAAATATTCTAAACCCAAAAATAGATCTCACAGAGGTGTGGGTTGGGTCGGACATGGGTCCACTAGGGTCTGACATGGGTCCAGGCTAGCCAAAATCCTGAAACAATCAAATAAAAATAATACAATCACTAATTAAATATAATTATAATTAATTATATACAATGCATAATTTACCAAAAAAACAAAAAAATAAACCCTATTTTCTACAATTGGGTAGTGACATATTTTCTATGATAGATTTGAGATTAGGCTACCACCAGGTGAAAGTAATGACGGAGGATATTCCTAAGACTGCTTTTAGGACTCGGTATGGCCAGTATGAGTTAATGGTGGTGCCGTTTGGGTTGACTAATGCCCTGGTGATATTTATAAATTTGATGAACAAGATGTTCCACCAGTACCTTAACAAGTTCGTGGTAGTGTTCATCGATGACATACTCATATACTCGAAGACACTGCAGGAGCACGTGAAGCATTTATGGATTGTATTGGTGTCAGTACCCGCACCCAGAATTTCGACATGAGCCATGGGTACGTCTAGCCTATGCCACAGCATTGGCGGTAGAATGTCTAGGTCTCAAGACTACTAAACATAACTCACAAAAACCTGTCAATGATCACAACTCCATAAGGAGGACAATGAATATGCATAATAATCCCCAAACATATGGTACTTAATCACAATAAATATAGGAAAGTAAATAGCACGATAAGATGTAAAAGATAAGGAAGTTCTGACATAAGTCTATCACACAACCCAAATACAATAATAATCTAGAGTCTAGCTATCCCAACATAAGTAGTCTCAACATAATACAATCCAATCTCAAGTTTAGAATAATTTAATACATAGATAACTAGACCAAGAAACTGTCTAAGTGACTACGGGTGGTATTTTATCTTAGGAGAGTGACTCCTCTGGAATCTCATGTGTGTAGTCTCCCTCTACTCCTGGACCGTAGTGAGTAGGACAAAAATTCTCAAGATCCTCTGAAAATATTATCCAATCAAGAATGGAGCGAAGTACAAACACTAAACAACAATTTTAATTATATTGACAAAAACTATAAGACAGTATAAGAAAATATATGATAAAAAAATACTAAAAAATATGGAATACTAGATAGACATATAATCAGCAACAATACTAACTAGCAATGAACAGATATATGTGAATGCTAGAAATGAGTGAACTAGAATAAAGAAATAGAAATCCTAGCTAAGTGTTATAAAATATCAATTTACTATGTGATCGGCTTGGGACTAGATCAGGCTTATTATATATGATTGGCTATGATACATGTGAGGTCAGGCTAACCCTCTGGTTAGCTATGATACGAGCAATAGTTAGGCTAATCATATAAAACAGGCTATGAGGCATGTAAATGGTCAGGCTACATACAACGTGATATGTGGGGTGAGCTATGATGCATGTAAAGTAGGGTATGATCACATAATCTTGCTAATATTTTTTCGTCCCCAGCTAGCACGATGGATTCCAATCATGACTCCTCATGAAAGGTATCTATAATACTAGCCCGTGTATCAACAGTGATAGAATCAAGCATACTCTATAACTAAAATCATAGTAATAATCAACATAATAAAAACTGTCAGAGGATGTACTCTCCTGAAGTCCTGAGCAAGGTGTGCCTCTCGGTACCTAAGCTGATGTCACACAGACCTATATATGGTACATTGCATAAATACAAGGTTTTGAATAAAAATAAGTTAAACTGATGTAATTCTAAGTCATAAGGACATTTCTAAGTCAAACCAATTATTTTTAGGTCATATGAGCCCAACTCTAGGATACTAGGTCTACACACTATGAAACTAAGCTGCACTAGCCCATCTAAGATACTATGAGACACACAAAGGCCGTATCTTAGGATACGCAAGTTCTAACATATAAAAATAGTAATTTATATACGTATACATGTCAATACATATAATACTAACTAATTAATAAAATTAGGATACCTTGGCCTTGCACCAATGCGTATCACACTACTATACACCTATCTCGATACTAAAACCCAATACCTTGGTATCGACCCATCACCTTGACATTACCTTGGTATCCTAAAGTAATTCAAAACCTAGTGAATATAGCTAATATATAGCTAATACACCATTTACTAACTATATTAATAACTAAACTACCAACATATATTATATACTAATACGTACCTACCACCTATCATCAATACCATATACATACCTAGATATAGTTATTAGCCTAACTAGTCGGTATATATATCTAACTATTAAAAGAACAAAGGTAACTATCTACATAACTATAATACCAAACTAACTATTTACTAACTATTATACTAAACTAAACTGATACCCTTAACTATTCTAACCTCACTAAACCATTACCAAATACCTGAGCTGAACTTAACCTCACCTGATAATGCACAGTGATGTAACTGATACTGTACAGATACCTCTCTGTTGTACTGATATGCACTGCATTCTCTTCCCTTGGCTTGATGCAAACTGTTGAGCATTACTGAAAACCTACTGCTATGCATCATCTTCAATGGTTAAACTGAAACTGTAATATCTTTGAGCTGTAGCTGCTGTGCACTTGCTAAAAAACTACTGCTATATATCCCCTTCAATGGTTGAACAGAAACTACAACGTCTCTGAGCTACAGCTGCTATGCACTTGCTTCAGCAATATGCTGTACACACTGAACTGAAACTGCACACTTAAATGTTGCTGCTGAACTACTTTCCTGGGCTGAACTGGGCAGTTGGTCACTGTACAGTATGCTCGACTGAATGCCACTGCCCAGGCTACAGGTTTAATGCATTGCTGAATTTGAACTTCTTGTACTGTGTTGTGCAGTTGATGTTTACTCAAAGTTGTTGTAGTGTTGCTGTACACTTCCTTGCTCAGTGTATCTATGCACTTACTGTACACTGTCTTGCTCCTTGCTGAGTTGATGCTGCTGCTGAACCACACTGCCTAGAGGCACTGCATTCCCCTTGTATGAGTTATTTTTTCCTGATACTGATACATTCAAGTATCAGTGCACATCTCCAGTATCACTATCATATTTTCTAGGAAAGGATATTTTGGTTATTTCATAATTAATTAAATATTGTGCATGTTTATATTTATTTATTGTATTATTTATTTATTTTTAGCATGTTAGATTTATTTTTGGACTTGTGTAGTGGACCTAACTAGTTAGAATTGATCCATGGACCCAACATTTAATTTTAGTTAGATTTGAGCCCAATAATTAGAAGCCCATTTATTAGGAGGATGATTAATTAAGTTAAACCCATTAGACTAGAACCTTTCCTCCTTAATTAATTTCTTCAAGAGAGCACCAAGGGGTATTTTAGACTTTACGTAGTAGCTTGAGGGAGGGGGCAAGTGAGGCCTATATAAAGGGGATAAAAACTTTCTCTCTCTTAATTTTTTATTCCAAATCTAGATCTAAATTTTTTTCAACCAAATTCTATCAAATCTCTAACAAATCTCATCCTAATTCCTTCCTAAATCGCCATTGGAGACTAGAAGAGCAAGGATCTAGAAGAAGGTAGCAAGGATCTACAAAAAGGAGCAAGGATTTATAAGTTGAAAGTAAATTTTACCAATTTTGGAGGTTTAATTGGGAATCCATCTCCTAATAGGTACAATTCAGTTTTTCCCCTTAATTTAGATTATAAATCTGAGATTTAACCATGAGAAATCAACCCATATACATAGGCTACCCATAGAATTTGGTTTTGTATTCATAGGAGGCCTATTGAGAAAGTTATGGTACTTTTTTTTGTCAATTTTGGAGAAATTTCGAGATTAACAATTATTGTGTGTGTTAATTGGTCCTATAGATCAATTTGACATGTGCTTGTGTATTTGGGGCTAGTGTCGTGTCCACAATTAGGTACATGTAGGTCATATCCCATCAATTTGGTGATACGTGTTTATTTGGGGGTTTTTTCCTCCGACATGGGACTTTGAGCATGTCATATTTTGACACGGACACGTAGATTTGTATTTGACTCTTCGTATTATTCATAAATAATATATATGACTTGTTTGTGTCCGTCGGGGTACGTTTGGATGTGTGTGGACTCGCGTCGCATGTGTATCCTAGATCTAGTGGGATACGGGGTGATACTCTTTGTTACCCTCACTTTTTTACCTAGGAGTAGTTTGATAATTTGGCATGGATATTTGATTTTAGGAATTTGATATTAAATATAAATATGATGATTGTATTAATTATTTAATTATGTTGAGCTATAATTATTTATGATTTGCATTAGTTATTTCATTAGAGACTTGTGTTAATTAGTTAGTTAGAGAGACTATAATTAGATTTTTCACATAAGGACCTATTTAGATTTGTCATGATTATTAGTGAGCCCAACTTGGACCCAAGCCATTAGTCATTCTACTAATTAAATTAAGGAAAATTAGTTTAATTATAATTAGTTAGAGACTTCAAAAAATGCCCACGCTTAATTATTCCTTATAATTTATCATGTAGGGGTATTTGGGACCTTAGCATGTAGCTTGCGGAGGGAGTAAGGGGTCGGCCAGTTGAAGTGGGGCTCTCCTTCTCTCTCCTTCTTTCTTCTCCTTATTTGTATGACAATTTGCTTCCAAATTCAAGATCCCAAATTTTTTATTTTTTTCTCCATTGATATTTTACATAATTTACCACCAATTCGTTCTCAAATTCATTACTCTTGGAGCCTTGGAGCTTCAAGAAGCAAGGACACAAGGAGGAGGAGCTTTGGAGCTAGAGTTCGTGTCCAAATTGTGTCTAATTATATTTTTATTGGGATTCTATCTCCCAATTCATAAATTCTTGAATTTTCCCTTTCATTGTAGCTTCTTAATCATGCATTTGAACCCTAGGAATCACCCAATGGCATAGAACTACAAATAGAAACAAGTTTTAGGCTAATTGGTTAAGTATTGTGAGTTCTATATGGTATTTTATGTGCATGTTAGAGGAATTATGAATTTAACACATCAATTGGGTGTCATGAGACCAATTAGATCAAATTAGGCCGTATAACAGTATTTTGGGATATGGTATGATACGGGGCCCAATCTAGGGTATTTTGTGCAAATTCTTCTAAATTCTCATCGTAGCAAGTTATTTTAATTGTGTTATGATGCATTACATATATATAAATTGCTAATTATGGAAGAACTTGGGATTTGGTTATTCGTTGGATACATATCATGAGTTTCTCATATTTGACACCCTAGGTGTTTGAATAATTGACACTAGTATATGTATATGTTTATGTGTGATGTGTTTGTGAGAGTTGTGTATGAGGAAGGTTGTATTGTGTGAAGTATGAGTAACTTGTACTTTTGTGCATAGTCGGGCAGTAGTATGGTTTCAGTGTGTATACACCTAAGATAGAATTGTGAAGGGGTGAACAAACTGTAAATTTTTAACAGCAGTATTAGTGGGGGACACTAATACTTGTGTATCGATGCAGTGTGAATATGTGATAGTGTAGTATTGGTGTATGGCATTGGATTATGCAGCAAGTGACAGTAACAACAGAGTATATAGGTCTGGGGTGCCTATGTCGGGTTAGAGCATCTCAGATGCTGAATTTATGCAACAAATATAGTCGAGAACTCTTATGTTAGTACAACAACAGGTAAGAGAGGGGAGAGGCAATATGTGAGTATGTTATTAGCTGTTGTTTGTGGTATTAAACGAAAGAACAAAATGTATATAATACGAGATTTGCACGAAATCCGCTTTCTTTGGTTTACAAACAAACTTGTACAATTTGATCCTATACGAGGATGTAGGAGTATAATTTATTTAATCTGGGTAGATGATTGCTATAGGTGTCTGATCTGCAGTCGATCACTTTAGCCCTTGGACTACACGATGGTGAAGAAGGGCCGTGGAAGACGGAAAGGAGCTTCGTAGGTGGCGAAAGAGGATAGATGCACGAAGCCAATATCGTCGATCGCTACTCTTCGCCTGAGCTCTGGATGCTTCTTTCTCTCTCTAAAAGGCTCTTCGATCTCTCCCCAATCTCCAATATTTCGACCCGTGGTTCGATCTTCTTTCAAAGCTTCGACTTTGTTCGATTTTTAAAGTCTCGACCTGTTCCTCTGTTGATAGAGGTCTCTATTTATAGAGTTTTGGTGACAGTGACCACTCAATAGGTGTAGAAACTGAGTAGTGGAAAGTACAGCACCCTTTTACACAATGGTTAAAATAGCCAAAGCCTGCGTATAGATGACCTTTTGAATGAGCGTGTGATGCTGGTCCAACTAAGGGACAAAATGCGTATAATCGCTATGAAGATCATGGCATAGAAGCCACGTAGGTAGGTATCCCTCGTGTAGAAGAGGTTGGTATAGAAGCCAATGTCTGTCACCATGGCGTAGAAGCCAAGTAGGCATAGAAGCCGAGTAGGCGTAGAAGCCTGATGGCATAGAAGCCGAATAAGCACAGAAGGCCGAATGAGCATAGAAGTCGAACGAGCATAGAAGCTGACGAGGTGTAGAAGTCGAGCGGGCACAGAAGCTGAATGGGCGTAGAAGTCGCTGCGTAACGTACCAGAGTGGTCGTAGAGGCCGAGCAGTCACAAAAAGCTGAATGGACGTAGAAGCCGAGGTGATGTAGACGTCTTTAGCTGAAATTATGGCTCTTGGAGATATAATCAAATCTTTTGCATTAAATGCCGAGATCTGCCATCATCATTAATTTTAGAGACGTGTTCTGAAGGCCTGCAACCGTTCTGAGCATTCGGTGCAGAGATGTGCCTCGAGCCCTGTACGAAGAGCAGCTTTTGACGTGACAATCTGTTTGTTTTCTGCGGAGCGTAAACAGTTCACGTCTGCCTGTATAAAACAAGACAGCGTATCCCCTTGTATGATTAAAAGCAGTCTCCACTGAGGGGATGTCAGTAAACGACGGTTCGGTGATATTTAATCAAATCCTCTGCATTAAATGCAGAGATCCGCCATCATACTGTGGGGTGCATCCCGAGTGGTCTGCCATCTTTCCAGCCGTCGTTTGGGTAGCCGTGCAGCACTTTTTATCAGGAGTCAGATGTTAGGTTCACTGCGTGACTTGACAGGTTTATTTCGGGGAAGACAAAGCGTTCCTCGTACGCTTTAACGCTGCTATGAAAGCGGATGAGTTTTATGCCATGGAGGTGATGAAGCACCCCGTCTACGCTGAAGCGGCCTGGACATACTGTATTTACGTGGATGGTCCCATCATATTTTACACCATGCTCAGCGGAAAAGCTCCGTTGCACTCTTGATGGCCTTGAGGTCCCCTGCTTACGCTGCCCTGTATCACCATGTTGCGTAGAGCTATCCAGCGTATTTTTCATGCTTCTACAAGACCCCCTTCAAAGCTATCCAGCGTATTTGGAATTTGGAACGCTTTGAATGAAGCATGAACCGCTCCTCGTAACTCGAAACGTTTCTGAATGGAGCATTAAAACGGTCGATGCTGACTTTATGGCAGATTTATTGGGGACCGGTGTGACCTCTTTCGCCTATAAAAGGCCGAGGAGTTTAACCTGTTCTTCTCGCATCCCTTTCGCCACACAAGGATGATGGCCGGAGTCCGTCGTGTCGATCTGAGGAAGAAGAAAACCATGTTCTTCCAGCATGTAGGAAGCCGAAAAAGACGGTATCTTCGAGCAAGTCTCATCTGCAATGATGGATCATGGAAGGATATCATAGCCTCCTTTGCTCGGGATAATCAGCAACTTTGCATGGTGGTTCTTCGGGAGAGAGGAAGAATCATTTTGAACCATGGCGCTTGCAAGTGGTGCCTTCTCCCGTTACCTCCGGTGACGAGAGTCAGACAGACTATCTCTGTCCCGACTTGAGTGGCGGTGGTCTGTAGGACAGCAGATTTACCCTGCTTTCCTTCTGTTGGAGGATGGGTCTATGCCCAGTTTTGTATCCTCCCGCCACTGATCATCTTCTTGGAAAAAGAGGAAGACCATCACCAACGTGAGAACCTGTCAGTACAGCTTCTCGGTGCGATCTTCTGACGATGATGAGGAAGCCCTTTGTAGACGGGGTTTTCCTCAGATGTAATCATGAAAATGAAGAAAAACCCTTGTAGATTGGATTTCCCTTATATGTAATCATGACTTTAATCTTTTAATAAAATTGTCTTGCTTTCGTGCATATGATCGTCTTGCCATACTTTGTTGCTGTGAAGTCTAAATATGTGCAGCTTTGACACGTCTGATTCTTTACGCCGACTCTGTTTAGAAAGAGTGTTGGGTCCTGTCCTGTCTTTTACGCATAACGAGGGATGCGTAGAAAGCCACTTTAGCATTCGAGGGTTCGAACTGTCCTGCTATTTTTTAGGAGTGAGGAACCGCGTAGAATTCTGAACTGCTGCTTTTGATGAACAGAATTTCTTTGTTCATACATCATCTTCAAGGATGTTTTCTCGAAAATCCCTTGGAATAGGGTCGAGAAATGGCTGTCAAACTGAGTTGCCATCTTGATAGATGAAATATTCAGACTGGGGTCTGGATGAACTTCGAATTGACCCATGAAGAAGAGTAGTTTTTTAATATTGAACTCTGCATGTTTCGGGTACTTGGGATATCTTGAGGTCAAGGACGAGTATCTTCTGTGCGAACTCTTTGCAATTGACCGCTTTGAGGATCGTTCAGATGTACGTGTAATCTGGTCGGCGTATCCTTCAGATGTGCGGGAAGTCATTGAGCGTGAAATCATTAGTCTGCAGCTTCTGAGCATAAACTAAACACCATCGAGCATAAAATCATAGACTTGTAGTTCCTGAGTGTGAAGTCGTAGGTTTGTAGCCTCTCGAGCATAAAAGCTACTGAGCACAAAGGCATCTTGGCGTAAAACCTGACTTGTAGTCGTCGAACGTAAAGCCGTAGATTCGTAGCTGTCGAGCGTAGAAAGCTCCTTAGCGTAGAACTATAGATTTGTAGCTTCTGAAAAGAAATTTTTTTTGAGCGTGAAGTCGCGGATCTGTTGCTTCTGAGCGTAAACTAAGCGCCACCGAGCGTGAGATCATCGATTTGTTATCTGCTGGCATGAAGTCGTAGGATTGTGGCCTCTCGAGCATAAAAGCTACCGAGCACAAAGGCATCCGGGCATAAAACCATAGACTTATAGCTTGCGAGCATGAAACCGTAGATCTGTTGCTGTCGAGCGTAGAAAGCTCCTTCGCGTAAGAACTGCTGACCTGGTTTACGCGAAAAACTTTTTAAATTTGCTGACTGTCCGCCTTCTCTGAATAATAGGCTGACGTAGGACCCAATCATAACTGAATATTTAATTAGGAGATTTGGTTCGGGGTCCGAGGAGTCCATCCGAACTCTATATATATCCAAAGTTTTCTGAGAGAAAAACTTTTCATCCGTTTTCTACGAAAGAAAGCCTCCGACTGTTCGAGCTCTTCTCCGAGTCTTCTCTGAGTCTTCAAAGTTTCCAGTAATGGCCTCTAAACAATCCTCCTCCTCTAAGGGAAAGAAGATTGATTCCTCTTCTCGTTCTTCTGCTCAAGCAGGAGTGCCTCCGGTTGGACAGGGCGAACCCCATTCTGAGCCGAGCATCCCGCCACGAACAGTGCACCCGGGCTGATAGGTAGAGCTTTTTGGGATGAATGAGAATGACTGAAAAATCTTTCGCACACGTTGAACGTGACCGCGCTAGGTCATCTTCTGTGCTGATAGCCTCTTTGAGGAAGATGATGCACGGAGTCATTTTATCTTTTATGCCCATATTTCTAATGTGTCAGCGTAAAAACTCCAAATTTTTGCAGTTGAGCGTAAAAAGCTTTGACTGTCGAAAACTTGGTGTATACTGTATAATTTTGAACTTTTACACTTGTGGATGAAAATTTTGGCGTAATAGCTCGAACCTTGGTAGTCTAGCGTAAAGCACAGACAGTATACTGCCGACTTGAATTTTACGCTTCTGGATGACAATTCCGGCACAAACGATCAAGTTTGTACAGTCTTGGCGTAGAGCTCAGACCGTTGCCTTTTGGCATGTGCTGCGATATTGTAACGTCTAGTATAAAACTGACGTATTTTTCTCGCACCCTTGCAGTTAACTTGGGCGAGTCTCCGCTAGCCGAGGTGATAGGTTCTGCCGTCGGGCTGCTGCACTCCAACTATCTGGAGGATCTGTCCCATGTGGTATTTCCTATCTCCGGACCCCACTATCCCAAAGAAAGGGAAATCTTGATATCGGCTCAGGGCGAGCGAACGCTGCTGAACATGATTAATGGAGAGCCTTTGACGTATGTAGATGGGGACCATTATATAAAGCCGACCTTTCTTTTCGGGGACATGATTGATAAGAAGTCCCAGACGAAGCCAAAGAGAGAACTCTAGGTTTTCCATGCCGGGATTTGGTCTTGAGTCTCCCCAAGATGCCGAGAGATTATCCCATCTCGGCATTCTTCCATGCTACTCATCCCAGGAAGATGTCGTGGACGCTGACTCCCGATCTTCACGGTAGGCTGGGGAAGATCTTCTACCAGAAAGGATCTGGCCTATTTGTTAGATGCCCTTCCGATCATGTAACATTATTCAGGGGATTGTACCCGGGCAGTATCCCGAGTGATGACAGCTTGGTGCTCCAGCCGGTGCAATTGCCGACCTTCTGCAATAATTTCATGGGGCGGGGAGGAGTATACCCCAAGGCGAATCCTTGATGTAACGGGAGGATGACCCCAACAAATCTTCGATGGGCTCGCTTAGTTGATTGGGCCTTGGAGCATTTTCTGATCAAGTTGGAGAACATCGGTCTGTTGGCAGCTGTGAGTGCCACCAGCGTTGGGTTACCTCCTAACCCTAACCTATTTTTGGCGCTGATGGAGCGATACATTCCGCTCACCGGGACTTTTGCCACTCCGCTGGGGGAGTTGGGATTGGCCCTTCATGAGATGGCAAAGATCTCAAGACTGCCGATGGGGGATACTCCGTACGAAGAGTATGTTCCCACGAACCGGGAGTTGGGAGATTCAGACACTCGGGTAGTGGAAGTGTATCAGGAGCTGATGTGCCACTACCTTGCTTGCACCGCCTTCTATGCGGAGCCTTCAGATTTGGCTCACACCAGTAAATGGACGTCCTACCTCTTTTTTCACCGGGCTAGGGCTGCTCAGCCGGAGAAAGTCTTGGAAGTCAAGGATGAGCCTGTGAATCCTCTGAGCGTGCTGACAGCTCAGGAAGTCGACGATCTCCTGGAGGATGCTAGGGCTCCGGATCAGATCCTCGTCGAAGGGATAGGAAAATATCCTACAGGTACTAAGGCCTACAGTTATCTGAGGCATTGCCGGAGGGCTCTATCCAAGGAAGCTCAACTGGCTGGCTTTCTCTCTATATGGCTGCGCCGACTGGTGGTACCCGGCATCGCATCTGAGGATCGTATTCACCGCAACACCTTGTGGCCTGTAGTGCGTCTGGTGTTTGGGGCGAGACTGGGCTTGCTCCCTGCCATGGTGTGCCGCATACAAGCTGGCTTGAGGGCGATGACTGAGGCGCTGCTCGCTGATGAAGCTCGGCGTGAAAGCTTTCCCCGGGTGGAATTACCTTACTTGTATTTTATGGGATGGTTAATTTTCCATAACCCCCGGGTGATGTCTCCCGGTTCCAGCAGTAGCTTGGGGGGGAGTTTCTTGCTGAATTACAAGAAATCCTCTTGGAATGTGCTTACAGTTTTAGACTGTCGGCGGGTGCTGCATTACGGTCACAGTTGGAAGCTCCTTTGCAGTGTTCCCTCTGTTCATCGCAACCAATCGGGGATTAGGCTTGAGAACTCAGGTAGAGATAGGACCACTCTTTCTCCTGAAGCCTTTAATTGGTTGGTCTGCATTAGACCTTCCCACCTGCTATACAGAAGTAAAGATCACTGCTTCTTCGAACCCTACCTGCCTAGCCGGTTCGCCAGGCAATTTGGGTATGATCAGTTGTATGTGGGTAATGCCATCACCAGCTTCAGGACCAGAGGTAGACTCATCGATGTAGCGAGGGGATGGCGATATTTTATCATGGGCTGCACTGGGGCAATTTTTACTGTGCCCTTCGTCACACCCTCCATGGAGCTGCACATCCTGCATTCGTATGTCCAGTTCTATGTGGCAACGAACATCTCCCATCGTGATTTTGATATGGGTGGAAGCTTTAGGGTGCCCTCTTCCTAGCCTGGGGGAAGGGTCGAAGTCCCCTCGATTTCTTCTGACGAGGGTGACGAGTCCGCTACTCCGGATGAGCCTCTCGTATCGGTACCGAGGGATGAAATACCTCCGCCTGCAGGGACGTTGGTAGTCTCCGGGAAACGAAGGGCTCTCGCTCTGAAGGAGGCTTTCCCTCGTAAGAGGACGAAGAGGATTGTTACTCGTCCTCTCCAGATTCCTGGCCTTGAGGCTCCTGGAAGTGAGCCTGCTTCTCCCTATGTCGGGGATGATTCTTTGATTGGGGGTTCCTTGCCTTTTAGAGAGGAACCTTCTACAATTTCGGTCGGTAATGCCGGAGAATCTCAGCTGGAGGCTGCTACCGCTGCTACTGCTTCAGGTAGTGGAACGAAGTTGCCTTCGAGGCTGGTTATAAGATTTCATATACCTTTGTCCGGATCAGCATTGGGAGAGGCCCCTGCCGTGCCCGTCAGCGCTTCTAACGAGATTTCAGTTGATGAGCCTCAAGTGGATCTTGGCAAAGACCTGGAAGAGTATTTGCCAGTGTCAGTTAGCAGGCCCTTGTCTCCAAGTATGACAGCTTGCCTAGCATCACTGTCGTCTTTTCGTGCCTCTTATTTTAGGAAAATTAACATCATGTTTGACATTAACTTCCTCTTGTCTTCTTCTCAGGGGACGACCTCTTCGGGGAGGGCAATGTATATGCGCCCTTCGGCTCCGTGTCAGGTCCTGGCGTTGATACGGAGGCGCCTGATTATGAAGAGGAAGCATCTTCGGGTGCCGGCTCGCCTGCCGACGAGGTTTCGATACCTCAAGAGGACGACCCTGTCGTTGCGACAACGCCTCCTTCGAGTATGCGGGTTGGCGCTTCCTCTTTTGTCGTACCCCCTGTTGAGATAAGGACTGTGGCCACGTCGATTGCGGTTGCCTCTGGAGTGAGGTTCGACAATATTGCAGCCACTCCTAGCGTGCATTCGGGCCTAGCTGCACTGACCGAGCAGTATACCAGTATTTTCTATAACACTTTGAAAATGCTAATATCAATGGTGTTGGAGAAGAATCTAAATTTTGAGCATCTGAAGAAGTCCTCTCGGTTTTCGATAGAGGCGATCAGGGACCTTGGCGATACTGGTTTAGCTGACGCTCTGGCGGAGGTAGTTAATGGTTTGGAGCAACCCATTAACGAATACTCGCAGCTATCCCAAGATAGTGTTGACGATTTGGTCCAGGATGAATATGACTCGCTGACTGCAAGGCTGGGAGAGTTGGAAGCTCTGAGCAGGTCCCTCGAGATGCGGCAGCAAGAGATTAGCGACGAGCACACCCTCTTAGAGTGTGTTGTTCCCCAGTTGGCCAAGAGTAAAGCTGAACATGAGAAAAATGAAGCGAGGGTCCGTAAGTTGGAGGCTGAGCTCGCTTTAGCGAAGGAGTGGTCTCGTGCTTCAGCCGCCGGTGTGCATGTGTTACAGAGCCAGATGGGAGAAGCTCAACAGAACTTGGCACATGCGAGTGCCATGCACGCCGCTCTTACACATTCTCTGTATGATTTATCCGGCTTGAATGATGAGGAGACGAGATGGGAGCGAGCTCGAGCTGCCGTTTTGGACTCTATGAATGAGAAGATGGCCAGACTGGTGTAGCAGATTCGCGATTTGACCGTTCCTTCTTCATGATGTACTTTTGCTTTTGCCTTTTAATGTACTTTCGATCTTTTTTTTTGGGGAATAATAAAGAGGCTTTTCATCTGACTTTGTGGACCCGTCATTTCGAAATGTAAATGACGGGTTTGGGTGAGAGTAATATCAGAGGTAGTATGGACGTGATAGTCTCTCGGTAAACTTTAGCAGGGCGCATCTATTCAGGGGTCATATGGACCTGATAGAGTACGACCCAACTAGTTTCGTTTTGGAAGTAGTTTTTTCAGAATGAGATTTTTTTGCCTTATTCCACTTGAGCAGAGGAGGTTAAGCATAGTACCTTTTTAGGAATTTGCCATTTATAGGAGCCATTAGTAGGTCTCCATTAGGCTGGGCTAACCTGTAAGCGCCGTTTGAGAACGTTGTCTCGATCACGTAGGGGCCTTCCCATTTGGGCTAAAATTTGCCCTTGCTCCTGTGAGTGAGAATCATTGGCCTTCTTACAGCTAAGACTTGCTCGCCAACTTTGAACACTCTTTCCTTTACTTTTTGATTAAAAGCTCTGGAAATGCGCGCTTGATAGAACGCGATGCTCTGTTGAGCTTGAAGGCGTTTCTCGTCTAATCCTTCTAGCTCTTGAAGCCTTAAAGGTCATTCTTTTATCGAGTTAACTCATTGGCGACTGCTATCCTGAGTGACGGGATTTGGATTTCGATGGGAAGAACTGCTTCGCTCCCGTAGACCAGTGAGAACGGGGTACAACCTGTCGGTGCTTGGACCGTTATGCGGTATGCCCAGAGACATTCTCCCAGCTTCTCGTTCCAATCTCTTTTTTTCGAAGAGACGAAATTCTTCAAGAGCTTGATAATGGTTTTGTTGACGGCTTTCGCCAAACCATTAGCAGCTGAATAATACGCCGTAGAGGCGACATTTTGTATCCAATTTTTATCGCAAAATCGATGAAACGCTTGGTTGATGAAGTGAGGCCCATTGTCATGGATTATCCTTCGGGAAATCCCAAAGCGATAAATGACGTGATGATTGATGAAGCTAATCACATTGGATGTTTTTACCTCAGCGAGAGGGATCGCCTCTGCCCATTTGGAGAAGTAATCCGTGATGGCCAGTATGAATTGGTGACCTCTGGAAGAAGACGGGTGAATAGGACCAATAATGTCCATACACCATGCTTCGAAAGGCCAGGATACAACTGTAGGATATAGATGTTCAGACGGCTGTTGTATGAAGTCTGCATGGACCTGACAGGCCCTACATCGTTTGGCATACTTGATTGCGTCTGCGATCATAGTGGGCCAATAATAGCCCATTCTCCTAATACGATCCTGTAGCTTAGGACCGGGTTGATGCGCCCCGCATATGCTGTCGTGAGCTTCATGGATGATCTGTTATGCTTCGTCATTAGAGAGACATCTCAATAGCAGTCCATCATAGGTCCGACGATATAGGCATTGTGAAGATGCATCGAAGTAGAAGCGTAATAATCGTCTTTTGACGGATGCTGCTTCTTTAGGGTCCTCCGACAAGATTCCGTATGCCACGAAATCTATAAAGGGACTTCTCTAATCTCTCATAGAAGGATCGGTGTTCACAGCGTAACTGCGTTCGATATGAGTGTTGTTCTTCATGCAAAATAGATCTCTGTTAAGAAGGATAACCGAATTCTGCCTTCTTATAGGAGTAGCTAAATCTGCAGCTAGACTGGCTAGGGCATCGGCTTTCAGATTCTGAGATTGAGGTACATGCTCTAGGAAGAATCCCTTGAATGTCATGGCTATCTCAATCGTTGCTTGGTGATAGGGGACGAGGTCTGGATTCCGGACTTTATATATTCCCCTGACTTGATTGACGATAAGCAGAGAATCACCAAAAGCTTCCAGAGATTCGACCCCCAGCTCTTTAGCGACTTGGAGCCCGATTAGTAGAGCGTTGTACTCCGCCATATTGTTGGAACATGGCTCGTTAAGAGAGTATGCTCGATAGATGACGAGTTTATCGGGAGTAACCAGGACAATTCCTACCCCTGAAACCACGTTTCCTTTGGGACCAGTCTTGGAGGCGCCGTCGAAGAACAGTTGCCATGTACTACTTTCTATTGCGGGCATTCCATAGGGGAATTTTTTATGGACCTATCATTTGTTGCATACGAGAGTGCAAATAATAGGTTTGGGGACAAGCCCTGCCAGAGGTAATATGGACATGGCAGTTTTTGTAGACACAACACCACTGGCGTACTTAGAGTTAAGTACGGGTGCTAAGTTGAGATGATAATCGATATCGGAGGTAATATGAACATGATAATCGATAGCCAAATTTAGGAAGGTTTGTTCAGAGGTAATATGAACATGATAAAACTCCCTAGGTGGTGACTCTATCGGGGATAGAGGCATACATCTGCTCAGAGATAATATGGACATGGCAGTTTTTGTGGACTCAACACCACTGGCGTACTTAGAGTTAAGTACGGGTGCTATGAGATGACAATCGATATCAGAGGTATTATGAACATGATAATCGATTAGCCAAATTTAGGAAGGTTTGTTCAGAGGTAATATGAACATAACAAACTCCCTGGGTTGTGACTCTATCAGGGATAGAGGCATACATCTGCTCAGAGGTAATATGGACATAGCAGTTTTTTGTGGACTTAACACTGCTGGCATACTTATGACTAAGTACGGGTGTTAAGTGTAGATGGCAACCTATATCAGAAGATAGTGGATAGCCGAAAGTTTATTCAGAGGTAATATAAACATGACAAACTTTTGATCGTGACTCCTTTGGAGATGGAGGTACACGTCTGCTCAGAGGTGATATAGACATGGCAGTTTTTTATAGACTTAACACTGTTGGCGTACTTATGACTAAGTATGGGTGTTAAGTGTAGATGCAACCTACATCAGAAGATAGTGGATAAAGAAAGTTTATTCAGAGGTAATATGAACATGACAAACTTTTGATCGTGACTCCTTTGGAGATGGAGGTACACGTCTGCTCAGAGGTGATATGGACATGGCAGTTTTTTGTGGACTTAACACTACTGGCGTACTTATGACTAAGTACGGGTGTTAAGTGTAGATGGCAACCTTCTGGTATTTTTCTGTAGTGATCGTTCCCTTGCTGGCGTGAATACCGAGAAGTTAAGTAGCTCACCGCTTGCTTTCCCTTGCGGAGATCACGGGTGTCATCTGGTTCCCCGTAGAGGTCAGATGTTGTCTTACGCGCGGAGCATGCTTGTACTTCCGATTTGGCACTGAGGCATCATCAGAAGTTTTGTCTATTCTGCCACGGACGGGAGACTGGTTTCTACGCGCAGAGCGCAGTGGATACCTCTGGGTTAGCGATGAGGCTTTGCCCGAAGTTTTGTCTGTACCGCGCGTAGCGGAAGACTGGTTTCTACGCGTAGAGCACAGTGGATACTTCTGGGTTAGCACTGAGGCTTTGCCCGAAGTTTTATCTGTAGCGCGCGTAGCAGGAGACTGGTTTCTACGCGTGGAGCACTGTGGATACTTCTGGGTTAGCGTTGAGGCTTTGCCCAAAGTTTTGTCTGTACCGCGCGTAGCAGGAGACTGAATTTTACGTACAGGGCACGGAGGGAGCAATGCTACAACCTCATTGGTTGGAGAGATCGGAGAGTCCACAGGGATGGTAGAGGATGTCTTGGTCATCCAGACCTTGCGCAGCTTTCTGTTGTTTTGTACAGAGAGAGAGTGAGAGCTACCCCCCGTCCAAAGCATGTCTTCGAAGGCAGACTGGTCTAATTGGACGACCAGTATCTTCTTCACGGATCCCATGGATACCGTATCGTGTTGAGCAATCACTTCCTCATCAGAAGAGAAAGATGTCCCCAGCAGAGTCGCCATCTTGTTTGTGGTATTAAACGAAAGAACGAAATGTATATAATACGAGGTTTGCACAAAACCCGCTTTCTTTGGTTTACAAACAAACTTGTACAATTTGATCCTATACGAGGATGTAGGAGTATAATTTATTTAATCTGGGTAGATGATTGCTATAGGTGTCTGATCTGCAGTTGATCACTTTAGCCCTTGGACTACACAATGGTGAAGAAGTGTCATGGAAGACGAAAAGCAGCTTCGTAGGTGGCGAAAGAGGATGGATGCACGATGCCAATGTCGTCGATCGCTACTCTTTGCCTGAGCTCTTGATGCTTCTCTCTCTCTCTCAAAGGCTCTTCGATCTCTCCTCAATCTCCAATGTTTTGACTCGTGGTTCGATCTTCTTTCAAAGCTTTGACCTTATTCAATTTTTAAAGTCTCGACCTGTTCCTCTGTTGATAAAGGTCTCTATTTATAGAGTTTTGGTGACAGTGACCACTCAATCGGTGTAGAAACTGAGTAGTGGAAAGTACAGCACCCTTTTACACAATGGTTAAAATAACCAAAGCCTGCGTATAGATGACCTTTTGAATGAGCGTGTGACACGGGTCCAACTAAGGGACAAAATACGTATAATCACTACGAAGATCAAGGCGTAGAAGCTACGTAGGTAGGTATCTCGTCTAGAAGAGGTTGGCGTAGAAGCCAATGTCTGTCACCATGGCGTAGAAGCCAAGTAGGCATAGAAGCCGAGTAGGCGTACAAGCCTGATGGCATAGAAGCCAAATAAGCACAGAAGGCCGAATGAGCATAGAAGTCGAACGAGCATAGAAGCTAACGAGGCGTAGAAGCCGAGCGGGCACAGAAGCGGAATGGGCGTAGAAGCCGCTGTGTAACGTGTCAGAGTGGTCGTAGAGGCCGAGCAGTCACAAAAAGCTGAATGGGCGTAGAAGCCGAGGTGATGTGGGCATCTTTAGTCGAAATCACGGCTCTTGGAGATATAATCAAATCTCTCGCATTAAATGCCGAGATCCGCCATCATCATTAATTGCAGAGACGCGTTCTGAAGGCCTGCCACCGTTCTAAGCATTCGGTACAGAGACGTGCCTCGAGCCCTGTACGAAGAGCAGCTTTTGACGTGGCAGTCTGTTTGTCTTCCGCGGAGCGTAAACAGTTCACGTCTGACTGTGTAAAACAAGGCAGCGTATCCCCTTGTATGCGTAAAAGCAGTCTTCGCTGAGGGGATATCAGTAAACGATGGTTCGGTGATATTTAATCAAATCCTCTGCATTAAATGCAAAGATCCGCCATCATACTGTGTGGCGCGTCCCGAGTGGTCTACCATCTTTCCAGCCGTCATCTGGGTAGCCGTGTAGTACTTTTTGTCAGGAGTCAGATGTCAGGTTTACTACGTGACTTGACAGTTTCATTTCGGGGAAGACGAAGCGTTCCTCGTATACTTTAACGCAGCTATGAAAGCGGATGAGTTTTACGCCATGGAAGCGATGAAGTACCCCATCTACGCTGAAGCAGCCTGGACATACTGTATTTACGCAGATGGTCCAATTATATTTTACGCTGTGCTCAGCGAAAAAGCTCCGTTGCACTCTTGATGGCCTTGAGGTCCCCTGCTTATACTGCCCTGCATCACCATGTTGCGTAGAGCTATCCAGCGTATTTTTCATACTTCTACACCTGTGTAGCAGTGGGGAGGAATAGGACCGAGTTGGGAATGTATAAGGCAGTAGCTGAGCGGGAATAAGGGTGTATCAGTAATATTGTGAAGGAGAGTGCACTGCCCGATTGGTGCCCGATTGGTTCATGTGATCCAGGCATCTTGGGTATAGGTAGAAAGAGAGTGTTATGCTAACTTATAATATAACTATAGAAGCTCAGGTTTGTGGGTTGGCTTGTTGAGTTTGAAATATTGAAGGAATTATGGGTTGGTTCAGTCATGCACTATGCAAAAGCTTTCACAACTATAAATGTGCACATGTAGTAGGGAAATGCTAGTGCAGCTTTTGGCAATAGGGGATATTGCCAGATAGAGCATTGATGAGGTGAATTTGAGAACACAGTTGTGGCAAGTGCGCAGAGGAGACCAGAGAACTGAGTAAGTAAATACATAGGTTGGGGTGGATGCCATATCACAGTAGGTATTTTTGTGTTGTGGTATTTTCCTAAAAGAGTAGAAACACATAGTATCAGAATAGTAATTGTGCCATGCCTGTAATTGAATTAATGTGCCTATATATAATTAGGTAGTAGTATTATTAACTAGTATATATATAAGTTAAATATTGATATATATATATATATTAACTAGTTATTTAAATAAGATTATATAGACTGATACTGGTACATAAGGTATCCTAGTACCTAGTTTTAGCTAGTATAGCTTTTATCATCAAGATACCAACCTAGAAGCTTAGATATAAGATCATACAACCTAGAAGTAGCTATGTTCACCTCGTTTGACCAGCATAACCTAAAAATGACCTAGAAGGCATATTTTGACTCATTTAATATGATTATCACTTTATTCTACCCAAGTAACTTAATTTTTCTATATAGGTTGTGTGACACCATCACTTCATTTACCTAGTTTAACAGTTTCAGGGTATCTTGTCATGACCCGTACCTTGGATTTGGGCATGAGTCATGAGTACGCCCAGCCTACGCCGTAGTGTCGGCATAGAACGGTGTACACTAAGCCACAAGTAATCTATAACTCACAACATGTATATCTTTACATTATACTTAATCATAGGCACTAGTTTAAAAGAATACACCAAGATAATATTAAAATAATAACCTTGATGTGGGTACAATGAATCTTTCCCAAAACTAATTATCCAAATACAATGTTCAAAATACTTTAGGAAACTGTCGGAGAACAATCCGATCCAAATAACTAACAAAATCAACTACTAATAAACTACGCCATCGCAGACGGTATCTGAGCTGCTAAGTCTCCCTGCTGGTCCGGAAGGGCAAGATCAGGCTCTATTATGTCATTAACATACGGTCCATAATGTGTAGGGATTTTATCCTCAATGTAGTCACCTAAAATGTTTATTCAGTCAGCAAAGGAACGAGTACATCACAATCAAAATAGTTCTAACACATGGTAGAAGCTATAAGACAATAAATAGCAAGGAATATATGATAGCAACAAACTGAACTCACAATAAAGCAACTAGAATAACCAAATGCTGAAGTCCTGTCATTACAACATATAGTACAATATCTCCAAACAATAAAAGAAATAACTATTATGGATGGAAGAACAGATAGGAACAACTACTCTATGTGATTTGAAATACCCTGTTGACATGTGAACGACTAGGGGGTAATATCCGGCAAACCACTCGTGGCGTGCATGGCTACTATTATTCCAGAAAAAACCATAGGATAGAAAGGGTAGTTCACACGTCCACTAAGTATTTCCCCTCCCCATAAGTACACATGGATTCCAAATCAGTCACGAAGAAATTAAAATAATCCAGAACCATCACTTATCTCATAATAAGAATCCAATATACCAATCCGTGTAACAAGTGTCAAGAATCAAATAATCATTACTAAGCATGCATTATAGAGACTATCAAGTACTGAAAGTAATCATAAAAATGTACTCGCCTGTGGTCCTTAGCTGGTATGAATCAGAATCACAGTCACAGTCCAAATAGCCTATGTATTACAAATTTATCATGTCAAAAGATAAATTATTTTAATTTATTTTATTTGGGAATAATTACTCTAAAATCCTATTTTAATCTTATTATTCTAATTTTTAGTTCAAATGCCAATTTAGTCCAAAAGAACCTAAATTTATCGACTCGAGACTCATAGCACGCAAATCGAGGCGATCTGTTGATCGAAAAGTCAACCGACACAAACTCGACTATTATGCAAGATTTCCTATAGATTTCAGCATAATAAACATGCTGGAATTTACGGCTCATCCGAATTCAAATTCGTTTGGGAATTATGGCACATACAAATTTTGTATCGTGCACCGATGGTTAAATTCTAATCTAGAAGTTCTACAGAATTAATAGTATATAAATATATCAAATTAATTTTTAGTAAAAATATATGTCAATCACCTCGACATTAGCTTTCTGAAACTTCAAACAGTTCATGATTTTGATTCCTGGTTCTCCTGAATTCGCAAAAACATCGAGATGCGTCTATTTTTGGACATGCTGTGCTCTACAAATTTTTCAGAATTTAATACTCATAATTTCGTAAATTTTTTTTATATAATCAGAAATCTAACCTCAATATCGTTCTAACACAAGAAAATTGGTCTCGTTTGGAGTTCGGAGCTATGCACAATGGCTTCTGGAAGATGAAGGAACCCTAGATGGCAATTCCCCAATATTCGGCTAAAAAAAACCCCTAGAATTATAAACTAAATATCCTATATATATAGAGGAGAGAGGGTAGCCACGGCTTGTGAGCATGCCACATGGCATACATCCACGGCTACCACGCTCAGATCAAACGGTCAAGCTTCGACCCGGCTAGGCTCAGCTGAGTCCGAGTCAAACTCGGACTCGGCTCGGCTCTGGGTCAGCTCGGCTCTGGGTCAGCTCGGCTGCACCCGCACCCAGCTCGCTGTCACTGAAAGGTGGGCCCCGCCCTGTTGGCTGCGGAAGGATGACGGGTGGGACCCTGTTGGCTCACTGGGCAGAATTATTTACTTTTTTGGGTTTTTATTTTTAGAAAATAATTTTTAATTCAGTTTTCCCTAATTAACTCAAAATAAATGCTAAAAATAATCAGAAAATTTTAGAAAATATATTTGATTATTTAAAACCTAGAATAAAAGTTTGGAATATTTTTAGTTAAGTTTAAACCTAAAATAAATACTTGAAAGTCCAAAAAAATTAGTGTTACTAGTTTTAAATTAACAAAAATTTATGAAAAATCCGCTAGCCCCAAATTAACTAAAAACAATATTTAAGCTAAAATCTCAATATACGGAGGTTACAAGTCTACCCTCCTAAGAAAATTTTGCCCTCAAAATTAAAGGCAGAATAAATAAGAAGAAAAATTACCTCATGGTGCAAAAAGATAGGGGTAACGCTCTCGTATCTCCTCTTTCCGCTCCCGAGTGGATTCACCGGGAGAATTATGCCTCCAAGCAACACGAACCAAGGGGATTACATGGTTACGAAGCACCTTATCTCTGCGGTCAAGGATCTCCACTAGATGCTCCGGATAACGGAGGCTGGGTCCAACCTCAAGCTCCGAATGATCTAATACATGGCCAGGATCAGCCACGTATCATCTCAACTGGGATACATGAAACACGTTGTGTACTCCTTCTAATGTAGGCGGTAAGGCTAGTCGATAAGCTACTACTCCGACCTTCTCTAGAATATTGAAAGGTTCGATGAATCTTGGACTAAGCTTTCCACCTCCACCGAAATAAATTATTCCACGTGTCAGAGAAATCCTCAAGAACACTAAGTCGCCAACCTATGCCAAAACAGAAACTTAACGCATGATCTAAGAACGTAATAACTATTTAAATAAATGAATTGATACCTCAAACTCTAGCGGTCTTCTGTGGCTATCGGCCCACTACTTCTGTCTGTCCTAAGCCACCCGAAGTCTCTCTCTAGTCTGCTTTACCTTTGCTGCAGCATCAACTACCATCTCTGGTCCCAAAAGTACTCTCTCTCCTACGTCATCCCAAGATAATGGAGTTCGGCATCTCCTACCGTACAAAGCCTCGAAAGGAGAAATCTCGATACTAACCTGATAGCTATTGTTGTATGCAAACTCTACCAGGTAAAGATGATACTCCCATGAGCCACCAAAATCTAGTACTCATGTCTGAATCATATCCTCGAGCGTCTGAATAGTCCTCTCTAACTGTCCATCCGTCTGAGGGTGTTAAGCCGTGCTAAATTTGAGTTGGGTCCCCAAGCTAGCCTGCAAACTCCTCTAAAAGTGGGACCTTAATCTACTATCCCAATCGGATACGATGCTTACTGGAACTCCGTGCGGCCTGACTATCTGTCTTATATATAAATCAGCTAGCTTCTCTGTGGACAATCCTACTTTGAAAGGCAAAAAGTGGGCTGATTTGGTCAGCCTGTCCATAATGACCCAAATTGCGTCCTTCCCTCCTGGAGTGCGTGGAAGTCCGGAAATAAAATCCATCGTAATATGCTCCCATTTCCACTCAGGAATTGGTAGTGGCTGTAGCAATCCTCCTTGTCTCCGCCTCTCGGCTTTGACCTGCTGGCACAATAAATATCTAGCGATAAAATATGCTACCTCTCGCTTCATTTCATACCACCACACGTGTTCTCTCAAATTATTATACATCTTGTTAGCTCCAGGGTGTATAGAATACTGAGAACGATGAGCCTCCTACATGATCTCTTCACGCAGGTCCCCATTAGGCACACATAACCTAGTCCCGTGCCATAGAGAACCATCCTCTGCAATAGAGAAGTCATCTATCAACCTTGCCTGTACCTGAGCTCTGAGGCTTCGCAGACCCTCATCCTGGTACTGCGTCTCTCGAATCTTCTCCATCAATCCTTATTGAATCTGCATGCCCATCATCTCCGTCTCCACTCCTGGAATAATAATCTCGATGCCCAGGCTATCCAATTCTGCTAATAAGTGATGATCCGTTGTCAAGTACATCGCTACTGGATACCTGCTCAATTCATCGGCAACTACGTTTGCCTTCCCTGGATGGTATTATAGTGAAATATCAAAATCCTCCATCAGTTCTAGCCACCTAAGCTGCCTCATATTCAACTCCTTCTTGCGAAAAGACATACTTGAAGCTCTTGTGGTCAGTGTATATTTTCACACGCTCTCCGTATAGATAATGTCTCCATAGCTTTAGAGCGAAGATCACCGCTGCTAGTTCTAAGTCGTGAGTGGGATAGTTTCTCTCATGTGGCCACAACTGTCTAGAAGCATATGCTACCACCTTCTTGATCTGCTCTAGAACACATCCCAAGTCCTTTCCTGAAGCATCGCTATAAATGACAAATCCTCCTGTCCCCGATGGCACCGTCAAAATAGGCGATGTGGTCAATCTCTTCTTCAGCTCATTAAATACAGCCTGACATTCTTCGGTCCACTTGAACTGCACATCCTTCCTAGTGAGTCTAGTCAACGGCTCCGCGATCCATGAAAAATCCTTCACAAATTTTCGGTAATATCCGGCCAATCCTAAGAAGCTTCTGATCTCTGCAACAGAACTCGGAGTGGTCCAAGACTCTACAACAGTAATCGTCTTTGGATCCACCGATATCCCGGCTCCAGTTACCATATGTCTAAGAAACTCTACCTTATCCAGGAAGAACTCACATTTTAAGAGTTTCCCATAGAGCTTCTCCTTCCGGAGGGTCTCTAGCACAATCCTTATATGCTTCTCGTGTTCTTCCGGTGTCTTCGAATAGACAAGAATATCATCTATAAATACTACTAAAAACTTGTCAAGGTATTAGTGGAGTACCTTGTTTATCAAGTTTATGAAGACTGCCAGAGCATTAGTCAACCCAAATGGCATCACCATAAACTCATATTGGCCATATCTTGTCCAAAATGCAGTTTTTTGAATATCTTCCTTCTTCACCTTCAACTGATGATAGCCAGACCTCAAATTGATCTTTGAAAATATCCTCGCTCCACTCAGCTGATCGAAAAGATTGTCTATCCTTGGTAGCAGGTATTTGTTTTTGATGGTGAGGTTGTTCAAAGCCCTATAATCAATGCATATTCGCACCGACCCATCTTTCTTTGGTACAAATAAGACCGGGGCTTCCCAAGGAGAGGAACTCGATCTAATAAAACCCTTGTCTAGCAAATCATCCACCTGCTTTTTTTTCAGTTCTGTCAGCTCGCTATTGTTGATCCTGTTGACTCGCTTCGACACCGGTTCTGCCCCAGGCACTAAGACTATAGTAAATTCAAGGTCTCTGTCAGTGGCAATCCGGGTAGCTCCTCAGGAAATACGTCTAAAAATTCTGCAATAATCGGGTGTAGCAAGTCCGTCTCTGCTACTATGTCTCCACAAATAATTCTATCACTCTGCTCAACTCCTCCCCTAACAAACTCGAATTCTTGCTTTCCTGGAGGGCAAAATAGTACACGTCCTCCATGACAGTCTATGCTAGCATGGTGCATACTCAACCAATCAATTCCAAGGACAATGTCAAAACTCGGAAGTGGCATTACGAGTAAACTAGCATCCAAATTATGGCCTTCCAAGGTAACACGATGCCCCTTACAAGTATCACTGACTAGGATAGTGCCTCCATCAGTCGCGATCTTGCAACTCCTACTCAAGGGTTCAAATACTAAACTATGCTTAAGCACAAAGGATACGGATATGAAGTGATGCGATATTGATGGTGTGGGAAAAGCACTATTGGCTCTGGCCTCGCACGTTCTAGTCTTAGGTGGCATTCTGAAAGGTTGAAAACAACAAGAATAAAGTTTATATGGCACAAGATAAGGAAGTATTCAAGGAGGACAATCAACTATAAAAGAGGTTCGATTGCTCGAAAGGAATTATTAAGGGTTAGCAAGTTGAGTATACTGGATCCCTAGTTGTGATTGAGTATTTTCCTTTTCTTAGTATATATATATATAATATGGCAGGCTCGCAGTCGTACATCTAAATTGAGTACCTCCACGAGTTCGTAACCTTGTGCCAAATCAGACCTGCATGGGCCACCACTGAAAACGTGTCATGACCCGCACCCTGGATTTGGGCATGAGTCATGAGTACGCCCAGCCTACGCCACAGTGTCGACGTAGAACGCTGTACAATAAGCCATAAGTAATCTATAACTCACAACATATATATCTTTACATTATACTCAATCACATGCACTAGTTTAAAGGAATACACTAAGATAATATTAAAATAATAACCTTGATGTGGGTATAATGAATCTTTCCTAAAACTAATTATCTAAATACAATGTTCAAAATACTTTAGGAAACTGTCGGAGAATAATCTGATCCAAATAACTAACAAAATTAACTACTAATAAACTACTCCATCGCAGACGGTATCTGAGCTGCTAACTCTCCCTGCTCGTCCGGAAGGGCAAGATCAGGCTCTATTATGTCGTTAGCATACGGTCGATAATTTGTAGGGATTTCATCCTCAATGTAGTCACCTAAAATATTTATCCAGTCAGGAAAGGAACGAGTACATCACAATAAAAACAGTTCCAACACATGGTAGAAGCTATAAGACAATAAATAGCAAGGAATATATGATAGACTGAACTCACAATAAAGCAACTAGAATAACCAAATGCTGAAGTCCTGTCATGGCAACATATAGTACAATATCTCCAAACAACAAAAGAAATAACTATTATGGATGGAAGAACAGATAGGAACAACTACTCTATGTGATTTGAAATATCCTGTTGACATGTGAACGGCTAGGGGGTAATATCCGATAAACCATACGTGTCGTGCGTGGCTGCTATTATTCCAGAAAAGATCATGGGATAGAAAGGGTAGTTTACATGTCCATTAAGTATTTTCCCTCCCCACAAGTACACATGGATTCCAAATCAGTCCCAAAGAAATAAAAATAATCCAGAACCATCACTTATCTCATAATAAGAATCCATCATACCAACCCGTATAACAAGTGTCAAGAATAAAATAATCAATTCTAAGCATGCATTATAGAGACTACCAAGTACTAAAAGTAATCACGGAAATGTACTCGCCTGTGGTCCTTAGCTGGTATGAATCAGAATCACAGTCACAGTCCAAATAGCCTATGTATTACAAATTTATCATGTCAAAAGATAATTTAATTTAATTTATTTAATTCAGAAATAATTACTCTAAAATCCTATATTAATCTTATTATTCTAATTTTTAGGTTAAATCCTAATTTAGTCCAAAAGAACCTAAAATTTATCGACTCGAGACTCATAGCACGCAAATCTAGGCGATATGTTGACCAAAAAGTCAACTGACACAAACTCGACTTTCATGCATGATTTCCTGTAGATTTTAGCATAAAAAATATGCTAGAATTTATGGCTCATCCGAATTCAAATTCGTTTGAGAATTATGGCACATAAAAATTTTGTATCGTACACCGATGGTTAAATTTTAACCTAGAAGTTCTACAGAATTGACAGTATATAAACATGTCTAACTAAACTTTGGTAAAATTATATGTCAATGATCTTGATATTAGCTTTCCGAAACTTCAAACAGTTCGTGATCCTGATTCTTGGTTCTCCCGAAATCGCAAAAAGATCGAGACGTATCTATTTTTGGACATGCTGTTCTCAACGAATTTTCCAGAATTTAATACTCATAATTTTATGAATTTTTTTTTATATAATCAGAAAGCTAATCTCAATATCATTCTAACACAAGAAACTAGGTCTCGTTTGGAGTTCGGAGCTATGTGCAATGGCTTCTGGAAGATGAAGGAACCCTAGATGGCAATTCTCCAAAATTTGGCTCAAAGAAAATCCTAGAATTATAAACTAAATATCCTATATATAGAGAGGAGAGAGGGAAGCCGTGGCTCATGAGCTTGCTATGTGGCAGACATCCGTGGCTGCCCTACTCAGATCGAACGGTCAGGCTTCGACCCGGCTCGGCTCGGCTCAGCTAGGTCCGAGTCGAACTCGGACTCGGCTCGGCTCTGGGTCAGCTCAGCTGCACCCGCACCCAGCTCGCTGTTAATGACAGGCGGGCCCCGCCCCGTTGGCTGCGGGAGGCTGACGGGTGGGCCCCTATTGGCTGATTGGGCAAAATTATTTACTTTTTTGGGTTTTTATTTTTAGAAAATAGTTTTTAATTCAGTTTTCCCTAATTAACTCAAAATAAATGCTAAAAATAATCAGAAAATTTCCAGAAAATTCTAGAAAATATTTTTAATTATTTAGAACCTAATCTAAAAGTTTGGAATATTTTTATTTAAGTTTAAACCTAAAATAAATTCTTGAAAGTGCTAGAAAATTAGTGTTACTATTTTTTAATTAACAAAAAATTTATGAAAAAATCTTGCTGGCCCCAAATTAACCTAAAAACAACATTTAAGCTAGAATCTCAGGATACGGAGGTTACAGAGGACAACATCGACAGTTTCAGGGTATCTTCTACTTCCACCATCCGCAGTCGATCAGACACAGATAATTGCACTCTTTCCGCAGATGATAGAGGCGCAACAATGCCAATTAGAGGTTATGAGATAAGGCAATGAGAATGCTCACCAGATTGCGTTTGCAACACTCGAGAGAGTTGACTTTGTCCAGCCATAGATGGCACCACCACTAATTATACCGCAACAGCTGAGGCCAGGGACTATCATAGATTTTAAGAGGATGGGGTCGAAGGATTTTAAAGGAATTGAAGGGATTATTTATGTTGATGATTGGATAAAAGATATTGAGCGAAACCTGCGGCTGGTGTAGATTCCAGAGAGGTTGCAGGTAGAGGCCACAAGGAGCATGATGTTCGACATCATGTTGACTTGGTTCAGGACGAATCCCAGGATCTCAGCACTAGGACTTACTTAGAAAACTTTTAAGGAGCTCTTCAAGGAAAAGTTCTTTCCATATGTTGCTCTGACATCTCTAGAGAGCCAATTTTAGTACCTCGTTTAGGGAGGTATAATGGTGGATAAGTATGCAGCAGAGTATTATAGATTAGGCCATTCTATGGAGGGGCAGAACCCCAGAGCAAGAGCCAAGAAGTTCAGAAAGGTCCTGAATAGGAAGATCAAATCACATAATAATGGAGATCCTACCGCTACTTTTGAGAAAATTCTGAAGCAGACACAACAGGCAGAGGATGATCTAGATCTTGTCCCTAAGAGACAGAGAGATATAGGAGGATCCAGTATAAGCATGGGTCCATTGAAGCGGCCTCACTTTCACCAGCAGCATCAGAGGCACTTCCAGCAGCCGAGACAGCCGTATCATGGACTAGCTAGAGCGCCAATACAACATATGCACCAGATCCAGAGGCCAGTTATTCCTTACCAATTCTATAAGAAGTAAGGACATGGATGGGATGCATTTAGGATGAGATTAGGCTAGTGCTTATTTTGCCGATCAGGAGACCATCAGTTGAGGGCTTGTCCTAAGGTTCCAGCTCGTCCACCTCAAGGCGAAACTTAGGCATAGAGAACACCAGCGAGATCCCCAGCGGGATAGCAGAGAGGACCTCCTCTACCACCACAACAGTAGCAGTTCGCTCAACACAAGCAGCAACAGAGAGGTGCCCAACGATAGGAACGAGCTTTAGCTTTGACCGTCTAGGAGAAGGAGCCATTCGATGATGTTATCTCAGGTTAAGTCAAACTTGATTCTTTTCCAGCTCATTCTTTATTTGATTTCGGTGCTTCACATAGTTTCGTATCTGTATATTTTGCTCTGAAACATCACCTTAAGACTGAACCATTGACGAGGACTTGCAAGATCACGACCGAGGGTGGCATTATCCTGGTCAATGATGTTTGTAAGGATCGAAGTGTTTCTTTGGGAGGCCGAGAGTTGAGAGTGTGTCTACTCGTAATGCCACTTCCTAGCTACGATATAGTACTCGAGATAGATTGGTTGAGTAGGCACCATGCTAGTATAGATTATCATGGAGGCAGAGTTTTGTTTCAGGCACTAGAAGAGTTAGAGTTTGAATTCGTCAGAGTAGCAGGAGAGTAGAGCGAAAGAGAATTCTTTGGATCTTTTATAGAAGAGCAGGAGCCGCCATATCCATTGATTACTGAGTATATGGACATCTTTTCTGAGGAGTTATCGGGGTTGCCACCAGACAGAGATATAGAGTTCTCTATAAACTTGGTGCCAGGCTTAGAGTCGATATTATAGCACGTCTATAGAGTGAAAAATAGCGAACTTGCAGAGTTGAAGAAGCATGTGGATTACTTGCAGTAAAAGGGCTTCATCCACTCTAGTTCATCACCATGTGGTGCTCTAATATTGTTTGTACCTAAGAAGGATGCGTCAGTACGCATGTGTATTGACTACCAGGCAATCAACAATCTTACTATCAAGAATAAATACCCGTTGTCGCGGATTGACGATTTATTTGATCAGTTGAGCGGAGCGAAGTTATTCTCAAAGATAGACTTTTGGTCGGGGTACCACTAGGTAAAAGTAAAGAAGGAAGACATTCCGAAGACATCTTTCAGGACTTGGTATGGGTAGTTTGAGTTATTGGTGATGCCATTTGGGTTGACCAATGTCCCAGCGGTATTCATGAACCTGATGAGTAAGGTATTTCATCAGTACTTGGATCAGTTTGTGGTAGTATTCATTGATGATATATTGATTTATTTGTACACACCGAAGGAGTATGAGAAATACCTGAGAATAGTTCTGGAGACCCTCAGGTAGGAAAAGCTTTATGGCATGCTTTTGAAGTGTGAGTTCTTCCTTGACAAGGTTGAATTTCTCGGGCATGTGATTACAGGAGATGGGATCTCAGTATACCCGAAGAAGATTTCATCAGTTGAGTCATGGTCAACCCTAAGTTTATTGGAGAAGATCAGGAGTTTTCTTGGATTAGCAGGCTATTATTGGAGATTTATTCAGGAATTTTCCAGGATTGCAGAGCCGATGACTAGACTAACCAGGAAGGACATAGAGTTCATCAGGACTGAGAATCGTCAGTCTGCTTTTGAGAAGCTAAAGAAGAGGTCGACTACAGCTCCAGTGTTAACATTGCCATCATTGATAGGAGGATTTTCTATATATATTAATGCATCGGGTAAGGGTTTGGGTTGTGTGCTGCAGCAGAATGGGAAGGTGATTGCCTATGCTTCCAGGCAATTAATCCCGCATGAGAAGAATTATCCTACACATGACTTGGAGTTGGCAGGAGTTATTTTTGCTCTTAAATTATGGAAGCACTACTTGTATGGAGAGCGAGTAGAGATCTTTACAGATCACAAGAGCTTGAAGTATTTGTTTACACAAAAAGAGCTCAATATGAGGCAATGGAGTGGTTGGAGTTGATGAAGGACTTTGACATTGCTTTGCAGTACCATCCAGGGAAGGCCAACGTAGTCGCAAATGCCTTGAGAAGGAATCCAGTAGTTATGCATTTGACGAGGGACAGACATTTATTGGCCGATCTTAATAGTTTGGGTATTGAGGTATTTGTTCTTAGAGTTAGAGCACAGATGTAGGGACTTCAGGCATAATCATAGTTGATGGACCGGATTAGAGCCGTACAGTTCAAGGATGAGTCTCTAAGGAGAATCAGAGCACAAGTCTTGATGGGATTGACAGAGCACTTCAGTATTGCAGATGATGGATCATTGCGGCATGGTACCAGGTTGTCTGTGCCGAGTAGAGCATTGCCCGAGGAGGTTCTTCAGGAGGCGCATCGATCTCAGTACTCTATGCATCCAGGTGCTAACAAGATGTATAGGGACATAAGAGAGCATGCTTGGTGGTATTGTATGAAGTGGGAGGCAGCTAGCTTCATATCCAGATGCTTGGTATGTCAGCAGGTAAAGGCAGAGAGATAGAGACCAGGTGGATTGATTCAGCCTTTACACATTCAAGAGTGGAAGTGGGAGCATGTGATGATGGATTTTGTTTTGGGACTTCCACGTTCTTCAGGAGACAAAGATGCAATTTTGGTCATCGTAGATATATTGACCAAATTAGCCCACTTTCTACCATTCAAAATGAGTATGTCTACGGAGAAGCTTGCGAAGATATATGTGCATCAGATAGTCAGATTGCATGAAGTTCCTGTGAGCATAGTCTTCGATCAGGATAGTTATTTCATGTCCCACTTCTGGAGAAGTTTGCAGGCTAGCTTGGGCACTCAACTCAAGTTTAGTACCGCATATCATCCTCAAACAAACGGGCAGTCAGAGATGACTATCCAAACTCTCGAGGATATGCTACGCACTTATGTTATGGATTTTGGAGGCACTTGGGAGGATTATCTTTACTTGGTAGATGTTTTCTTACAATAATAGCTACCAGGTCAGTATCAAGATGTCACCGTTTGAGGGATTTTATGGACAGAGATGCCATACTCTGTTATCATGGGATAATGTTGGTGAGAGAGCCTTATTGGACCAGAGATGGTCATGGAGGCAACTGAGAAGGTGAAGCTCATTAAGGATAGACTTCAGGTGGCACACGACAAACAGCGGCATTGGGCCGATGGCCTCCGGAGACTATTAGAGTTTGAGGTATAAATTTTGTTTTGCATTGCTTGTGATTGCTTGTTTTAGTTAGAGTGCTAAGGCTATATTTCGTGCTAGGTTGGAGATCTGGTTTTCTTGAGAATTTCTTCGATACGGGGCACTATTTCCTTTGGTGGAGGCGGGAAGCTTAGTCCACGGTACATTGGACCCTTTGGTGTTATTGAGAGGGTTGGTGTAATAACCTACAGACTAGACTTGCCACCTACATTGGAGGAAGTGCACAACGTGTTCCACGTGTCTTAGCTGAGATGGTAAGTGGCAGATCCTAGCCATGTACTAGATCACTCAAAGATCGAGGTTGGTTCGACTATCAGCTACCCAAAGCCGCCCATGGAGATTTTGGACCGCAAGAAGAAGGTACTACAGAACCAGACGATTCCTTTGGTGCATGTTGCGTAGAGGCATCACTCGCCAGGAGAGAGCACCTGGGAGCGAGAGGTCGAGATGCGCGAGCGATATCCTTATATGTTTAAGCCGTGAGGTATAATTTTTGTTTGTTTGTATTGATTGCTTGATAGTTAGTTCTTCCTTAATTTCGAGTACAAAATTTTTCTAAGGTGGATAGGATTGTCACCCTCACTTTTCCAGCTAGGGGTCGTTTGCTAATTTGGCATGGGTATTTGATTTTAGGAATATAATATAAAATATAAATATGATAATTGTATTAATTTTTTAATTATGTTGAGCTATAATTATTTGTGATTTGTATTAGTTATTTCATTAGAGACTTGTGTTAATTAGTTAGTTAGAGAGACTGGACAATATTTAGACTTGTCACATATGGACCTATTCAGATTTGTCATAACAATTACTGAGCCCAACTTTGATCCAAGCTATTAGTCATTCCACTAATTAAATTAAGGAGAATTAGTTTAATTACAATTAGTTAGAGACTTCCAAAAATATTCACCATTAATTATTCCTCATAATACATTATATAGGGGTATTTGGGACCTTAGCATGTAGCTTGGGGAGGGAGTAAAGGGCCAGCCACTTGAAGAGGGGCGCTCATTCTCTCTCCTCCTTATTTGTATTGCATTTTGCATCCAAATTCTAGATCCCAATTTTTCCATTTTTTTTCTCCAATGATTTTTTACATAATTCACCACCAATTCTTTCTTAAATTCATCACTCTTGGAGCCTTGGATCTTGAGAAGAAAGAAGCACAATGAGGAGGAGCTTTGGAGCAAGAGATCGTGTCCAGATTGTGTTCAATTATATTTTTATTAGGAATTCATCTCCCAATTGGTAAATTCCTAGAATTTTTCTTTTATTGTAGCTTCTTAATCATGCATTTGACCCCTAGGAATCACCCTATGGCATATGACTACCTATAGGAACAAGTTCTAGGCTAATTGGTTAAGTATTGTGACTTCTATATGGTATTTTGTGTGCATGTTGGTGAAATTACAAATTTGAAACATTAATTGTATGTTATGAGACCAATTAGATCAAATTAGACTTAAATCGGGGTTATGAGACTAGGTATGTGTCCACAGATGGATACGTGTAGGCCGTATCATGTTATTTTGTGATACGGTACGATACGGGGCCCAATCTTGGGTGTTTTGTGCAAATTCTTCTAAATTCTCATCGTAGCAAGTTATTTTAATTGTGTTATGATGTATTACATATATATAAATTTCTAATTATCGAAGAACTTGGGTTTTAGTTCTTCGTTGGACACGTATCATGAGTTTCTCACATTTGATACCCTAGGTGTTTGAATAATTGACACTAGTATATATATATATATATATATATATATATGTTTATGTGTGAGCTGTTTGTGAGAGTTATGTATGAGAAAGGTTGTATTGTGTGAAGTATGAGGAACTTGTGCTTGTGTGTATAGTCGGGCAGTAGGAGGGTTTCAGTGTGTATACACTTGAGATGGAAGGGTGAAGTGGTGAACAAACTGCAAATTTTTAGCAGCAGTATCAGTGGGGGGCACTAATACTTTTGTATCGGTGCAGTGTGAATATGTGATTGTGTAGTATTGGTTTATAGCATTGGAGTGTGCAACAAGTGGCAGTAACAGCAGAGTATATAGGTCTGGGTCCCTGTGTCGAGTTAGAGCATCTCAGATGCTGAATTAATGTAACAAATATGGTCGGGCACTTTTATGTCAGTACAACAACAGGTAAGGGATGGGTAGCAATAGGTGAGTATGTTATTACCTTTGTAGCAATGGGGAAGAATGGAGCCGAGTTGGGAATATAGCAGGAAGTAGCTGATCGGGAATAAGGTGTATCAGTAATGTTGTGAAGTAGAGTGTACTGCCCGATTGGTGCATGTCATCCAGGCATCTTGGGTGTAGGTAGAGAGGGAGTGCTATGCTAACTTACAATATAACTATAAAAGCTCAGGTTTGTGGGTTGACTTGTTGAGTCTGAAATATTAAAGGAATTGTGGGTTGGTTCAGTCATGCACTGTGCAAAAGCTTGCACAACTACAGATGTGAACATGTATTAGGTAAATGCCAATACAACTTTTTGCAATAGGGGGTGTTCCCTGGTAGAGCATTGATGAGATGAAGTATAGAACACAGTTGTGGCAAGTGAGGAACAAAAAGGAGACCAGATAACTAAGCAAGTAAATACACAGGTTGGGGTGCATGCCAGATCACAGTGGGTATTTTTGGGTTGTGGTATTTCCTTATAAAGAGTAGAAAAATAGAGTATCAGAAAGGTAATTGTGCCATGCCTGGAATTGAATTAATGTGCCTATATATAATTAGGTACTAGTATTATTAAGTAGTATATATATATGTAAGTTAAATGGTGATATATATGTATTAACTAGTTATATAAATAAGATTATAGAGACTGATACTTGTACATAAGGTATCCTAGTGCGTAGATTTAGCTAGTATAGCTTTTATTATTAAGATACCAACCTAGAAGTTTAGATATAAGATCATACAACCTAGAAGTAGCTATGTTGACCTAGTTTGACTCGCACAACCTAGAAATGACTTAGAAAGTATATTTTGACTCATTTAGTATGATTGCCACTTCATTCTGCCCAAGTAACTTGATTTTCCTATATAGGTTGTGTGACACCAGTTCGGACACTGAGTTATCTTCTTTGCTCAGGACCAGAGGCGAGTACATCTCTCTGTTAGTTTTTATTTCATAATACTGCATATATCGCATGTTCTAGAACTGTATACTTGATTCTTACACAGTGATTTCTCGGACTGGTACTATATTGATCCTGTTAGGAGATATTATCCCTTATCGTGTTCAGCGGGTACTTCTTCACATATATTTTATCGTATGTATCAGGTATTGATTATTGTGTACTTCATGTTCACACACTGCTCGTGTTCAGTTTGCTAATATTCATGTACATACACTACTCGTATTCAGTGTGCCCATAATCGTGTTCGTAATGTGTCATGATTGGATCCATTGGTATTGGTTGGGGATGGAGGAATAGGAGTTGATTATGTGATCAAGCCCAAGCGTATTCATGTACATGTCAATTATATATCACACGTGTAATCGATTTACCATATTGTATTCATGTTTAACCTAAATCGATCACATAATAAACTTGTATTCCATGGCATATTAGTTAATTTCATTTATTTCCATTATATTACAGTTATTTCATTGCTTGTTCTTTATTTCAGCATATTACATGTTCACTCTAGTTCATTTTATTCTGATGTTTAGTTATCGTATATCCTTTTCTATTATCTGTTATATATGTTCAATTATGTATTTGAAACTGCTTTAAGACGTATGTACTTTGCTCTAATCCTGACTGGATATATTTTTCAGATAATTGACTTGTGGACTAGTGTCATACCTACTACGGGCCGTAGAACGACATACCATTAGAGGATACTCATTTAGAGCAGGAGGACTTAGAACCAGAGTCTGAGGAGGTTTAGGTTATTGTTTAGACTTGTATTAGACTTTTATTGAGGCTTATGGCATGTAAATATTATTTTATGCTTGTGGATGTATCATGACTCTTTCTTTTGTTATTCCATCTCGTGCTTTATCTTTCTTATTTTGCATTATGATTGAGTATAGTTTATCTTTACAAGATACCTTATTGTTCCTCCGTTTGGAGTTGAGATTTTTGACATGTACCGTGTATATATTGTTGAGATATTTAGATAGTAGAGTTGACCCAGACAGTATTCTACCGCCGATGTTGCGGCGTAGGCTGGGCGTTACTCACTACTCGTGACCTTATTCCGGGTGTGGGTCATGACACTCTTCCAGTCAAAAGGGTGCTCCCCACTCGAGGACCTGCAGAACTTAGGTGGCCAAAGCCGCTGTGCCCTACCCAACTGCGGAGTAGACGCCTCCAGCCTCTCACTCTGTTGCCAATGACGGTTGTCGGACGAACACCCATAACGTCCATATCCATGCGGCATCCAGGGCTGACACAGAAACTATTCAGCACCCTAACTCTGGCAGAGGTGAACACTATGTTGCCAGACATCCTGGTGCTAAGGCAGCTTCTATGTGCCCAAGGATGAGGCCTCATAAGACTGCCTATGTGGCATCAGCTCACAACCATGATAGAACATCTATTTTTGACCGTATCTCCTATGGTGCAGATCCTATGTGACCCACTAAGAATGGTAAAAACCCAAAGCTGGACTCCTCATACTACGCTCCTGCGGTAGCTAAGATGAGGAAGTCCAGGGCAGTACGAGCCCGTCAAGCTCAAGCAATTGCTCATACGACTGCCCGTCAATAGGTATCGCTAGTTATTATGCGAGACTCTGACGGACAATAATACGATACTGACTCATGCATCTAGCCCACAGGGCCCAACGGACAGGGCCAGTCTCAAAAGTCTTCCACCAGTACCTCGGGGCAAGTTCATGTATGAACCCAAGAACAGGTAGAAAAGATAGCACCTGCGCATCCGTGTGCCCGGGATACCCGAACTCACAAAGAGGATGCAAAGGTAAAATGACATTCGCATGATTTGTGTGACGTGATTAGTCACAAGTGTAGAAGCATAAAAAATACGCTGGGAGGAGCTACGCAGCATACTGATGCAGAGCAGCGTAAACAGAGGCCTTCAGAGCCATCAAGCGTACAAGCAGAGCTTTCTCCGCTAAACACAACATGAAGTACAAGCGCAAAGGACCATCCACGTAAATGCAGTACGTCCAGGCCGCTCCAGCGTAAACAGGGTTCTTCATCACCTCGATGGCGTAAAACTCAGCCGATCTCAAAGCAGCGTTAAAGTGTACGAGGAATGCTTCATCTTCCCCGAAATAAACCTGTCAAGTCACGCAGTGAACCTGACCTCTGACTCCTGACAAAAAGTGCTGCACGGCTACCCAGACGACGATTGGAAACGAGGACAGACCCGTCGGGATGTGCACCACAGTATAATGCGGATCTTTACCTTTAATGCAGAGGATTTGGTTAAAATATCACTGAACCGTCGTTTACTGACGTCCCCTCAGCATAAACTGCTCTTTCGCGTACAAGGGGATACGCTGCCTTGTTTTACACAGGCAAACATGAGCTGTTTTACGCTCCGCAGTAGACAAACCGCCTGCCACGTCAAATGCTGCACTTCGTACGGGGCTCGAGGCACGTCTCTACGTCTAATTGCACAGAGCAGTGACAGTTTCTCTCAAGGCACGTCTCTGCGACGGATGCACAGAAGGGCTGCAGCCCTTCAAAATACGCCTCCGCATTTAATACACAAGATGGTGGAAAATCTCTACAAGAGATTTGATTATATCTTCAAAAGTTGTAATTTCGGCTAAGACGTCCATATCAGCACTCTGGCACGGTACGCAGCGGCTTCTACGCCCATTCAAGATCTGTGCTCATTCGGCTTCTACGCCCATTCGGCTTCAAACGCCAACTCAGTCTCTACGACCATTCGGCTTCAAACGCCCGTTCTGTCTCTACGACCATTCGGCTTCTACGCCTACTCAGCTTCTATGACCACTCGACTTCTATTTCCATCCGGCTTCTACGCCTACTCGGCTTCTATGCCTATTTTGGCTTCTACGCCAGGGTGACAGTCATTTGGCTTCTACGCCAACCTCTTCTACACAAGGGATACCTACCTACGTGGCTTTTATGCTGTGATCTTCGTAGCAGATATACGCGTTTTGTCTCCTTAGTTGGACACGCGTCACATGCTCACTCCAAAGGTCATCTATACGCAGGTATTGGTTATTTTAACCGTTGTGTAAAAGGGTGCTGTACTTTCCACTCCTCGGTTTTTATACCGACGGAGTGGTCACTGTCACCAAAACTCTATAAATAGAGAACCCTATCAATAGGGAAAAAGGTCAAAAAACTTAAAACTTGAAGATCGAACAAGGTCGACAAATTGGAAGATCGAACCAGAGAGGTCAAGAGAGAGAGAGAGAGAGAGAGTCTGGAGCTCAGGCCAAGAGTAGGGATCGACGACTTTGGCATCGTGCATCCACTCTCCTTTGCAACCTTCGAAGCTGCTACCTGTCTTCCACGGCACTTCTTCAACATCGTGTGGTCCAAGGGCAAAAGTGATCGACTGCAGATCAGACACCTATAGCAATTCATACCCAGATTAAATAAATTGTACTCCCACATCCTCGTATAGGATTAAATTGTACAAGTTTGTTTGTAAACCAAAGGGCACGGGTTTCGTATAAACCCCGTCATTGAAATATATTTTCATTCTTTCGTTTAATACCATAAACAAGATGGCGACTCTGCTGGTGACGTCTTTCTCTTCTGATAAGGAAGTAATTGCTCAACACGATGCGGTATCTGTAGGAACCATGAAGAAGACACTAGTCGTTCATTTCGACTAGTCTGCCTACGAAGACATGCTTCGAACTGAGGGTAGCTCTCACCCTCTCTCCGTCCAAGACAATAAGAAGCTGCGCAAGGTATGGATGCCCAAGACATCCTCCGCCATTCCTGTGGACTCTCCAATCTCTCCGATCTCTCCGACCAATGAGGTTGTAGCATTGCTCCCTCCGTGCCCCGCACGTAAAATTTAGTCTCCCGCTACGCGCGGTACGGACGAAACTTCGGGCAAAGTCTCAGCGCTAACCCAGAAAAATCCACTGTGCTTTACGCGTAGAAATCAGTCTCCCGCTACGCGCGTTACAGACGAAACTTCGGGCAAATCCTCAGCACTAACCCAGAAGCATCCACTACTCTCCACGCGTAGAAATCAGTCTCCCGCTCCGTGCGGTACAGACAAAACTTCAGATGGTGCCTCAACGCCAAATCGGAGGTACAGATCACGCTACACGCGCCAGACAACATCTGACCTCTAAGGTGAATCAGATGAGCGCTGTGATCTCCGCAAGGGAAAGCAAGCGGCAGAGTACTCAACTTCTCGGCCTTTACGCCAGCAAGGGAACAGTCTGCCTACCCTCCGAATTATATGAGAAGCCGATGGCCGACTGAGGGCCTCTCCAGCTTTATGCCAGTCTGAGCGAATCTTCGAGTTACGCCAGGCAAGGTCCCTCAGAGTAAAACAAGTTCAGGTTACGGAAAGACACCCTCCCAGGGGATTATCTGCCACCCAGATGGCCAATCTGTTGTATACAGGTGGCACAGAGAAAACTGGGGTACCCAACCTCCGCATACTCGCTGATGAGAACAGAAGAAACAAGCCTTCGTCTTCTTCCTCTACTCCTCCTGACCTGCGGGATTATCTAATCCAGAAACGCAAGAACGAGAGTCATAAACGGACTTCGGTTATCCTAACAGTCAAACGCGGGGAAATCATATGGGAAGATACGTCAACATCTGATGTCGTCATAACAGGTGGACCACAGGAAGACTCCATCTTTATCATTCCACCAACCCATGACGATCAGCGTCCGATAATCTTCAGCAGCAGGCGGAATGCCCCAATCGTGCAAGAGGAATCACGCGAGTCTGAATCTGGCAGGATACAAACCCACAGATACAGCCCACAAGCATTAAATATTATACAAAATATGGGTTACGACTTAAAACTGAAACAAGGTCTCAACTATGGGAAAGGTAGGCCAACGCCGGTGCATAGTAATTCTCACTATCGAGAAGCTCATTTCGGGTTGGGATATACTGCGTCTCTCACGAGACCCAAAACTCTGAAGTCCAATCCTGTACAACCAGAGGCAGTTCTTGATGAATCAGTTTCTGTGACCAGAGACCACGGCATGTCCAGAGGTAACTTACCTCGACAGAACCAGGGGACGTCCAGGGCCGGGGGTAGAATCTCCTCAAGATCCGAAGATGATGCAACAGCAACGATCTCCCTGCAAGACCATAAAATTCAGGCATCAAGAGCCTGAAGACCAAAAGGGACTTTTTCCTTCAACGAAGACGACATCGTTGAAATCTTTGATATATTAATGAAAGAGCGCAAGCTCCACCTACCCAACATCAGACATCCTGAGAGGGCTGGCGACGTGGATCACCTAGATTATTGTCTTATCCACCGATACACTCATCACCCCACAAAGGCGTGCTATGTGCTAAAAAGGAAAATTCAGGAGACGATCGATGCCAAGGTTATCACTTTGAATCTGTGAACAAAGTGACGGTCCGTACCGATTGGATTTCTATTCTTTTCTTACATAACGATTTGCTCCTTTCAAAAGAAAATGTGTGTACTTGAGAAACATGACAAAAGTTTGTCATGTTCATATCACCTCTGAATAAAACTTTCGGCTACCGACTATCCTTTGATATAAGTTGCCATCCACACTTAACATCCGTACTTAACTCTAAGTACGCCAGTGGTTTTAAGTCCACAACAACTGCCATGTCCATATCACCTCTGAGCAGATGTGTGCCTCCATCCCCGATGGAAGTCACAATCACCAAGTTTGTCATATTTACATTACCTCTGAATAAACTTTTGACGTCAATTGTCATGTCCACATTACCTCTGATATCGATTGTCGTCTACACTTGACATCCGTACTTAACTCTAAGTATGCCAGTGGTGTTAAGTCCATAAAAACTGCCATGTCCATATCACCTCTGAGCAGACGTGTGCCTCATCCCCGATGGAAGTCACAATCACAAAGTTTGTCATGTTCATATTACCTCTGAATAAACTTTCGACCGTCAATTGCCATGTCCATCTCACCTCTGAGCGTGTATATACCACTCCCCGTGACGAGGTAGAACCCATAGCATAAAAATTCTTGGAAGCTATAAACTCCTACCGTCCATATGTCTGGGAAGTAGCATCATCATCCAACGTTATCACAACGTATGGACCACATGAAGATTCTATCTTCATTGTCCCGCCTACCTGTAGCAGTCAGCGTCCAATATTCTTCGGCCACATGCGCAATCAACCGACTGACCAGGAAGATCCTTTCGATGACGATACTGGAAAAATACAAGCTCACCGATACAGCCCGCAAGCGCTGAAGATCATTCAAAACATGGGCTACGACTTGAAGCGAAAGCCAGACCTCAACTACGGAAGAGGCAGACGAACGCCGTCGCGCGGCGACCCCCGCTATTGACAAACTCGTTTCGGGTTAGGGTATGCCACCTCCCTTATGACTTCCATGTCAGACGAGGACATCTTTCCCTCTTCCCAGAACGGCTCATCGCCCCCCGACTCACCTGATGCTCTCGAACAAACACTATCAGTAAATATGGTAGTGACAGATCCCTCAGAAGTAGATGAACAGGATTTTGTGCCGTTTGAGAATGACTCTTGGGCTCAACAAATGGATACGCAGTGAGAATTCCACTTCGAGCAAAGAGAACCTCCCACCAAGGACGAAGTTATCCAAATTGATGTTGGGGGCGAACTTTTGCCAAAACCGATCTTTATCAGCAACAATCTTCCCCCAGCTGAAAGGGAAGAAATCATACAGCTGATAAAGGAATATATCGACGTCTTTGCATGGGATTAAGAGGACATGCCAGGCCTAGACCCGAAGGTGGCTACTCATAAGCTCAATATATTGACCGACTCGAAGCCTATGAAACAACACCAATGCCGGTTCTGCCCGAACATGATGGACGCCATCGAAGCTGAAGTCAAGAAGTTGATTGCCTGCGGTTTTATCCGAGAAGAACAACATCCCGACTGGGTGGCCAACGTTATCCCAGTCATGAAGAAGACTGGGAAGGTACGTATCTGCATCGATTACCTAGATCTGAATGCGGCCTGCCCCAAAGATGAGTTCTCTCTTTCCATCACGGACATCATGATCGACAACACCTGCGGCTTTGAATGGATGTCTTTCATGGACGGATTCTCAGGATACAATTAGATCAAGATACATCCTGAAGACGAGAAGCACACTGCCTTCCGAACACCATTGGGGGTATATTACTATACGGTTATGCCCTTCGGATTGAAGAACGCCAGGGCTACATACCAACGGGCTATGAGTAACATATTCCATGAGCATTTACGCAAAATAGTGGAATATTACGTGGACGACATAGCCGTCAAGAGTCACCTCAAAGACGATCACATTCAAGACTTGAGGACGGTATTCGAGTTAATGCGCCAACATCAACTCAAGATAAACCCTACGAAGTCCTTTCTGGGTGTATCCAGCGGCAAGTTCCTGGGATTTGTCATCACCGCCAAAGGCATCCAGGTGGACCCTGACAAAGTCCAGGCAATCATAGAAATACGACCGCCCCATAATCTGAGGGAACTTCGGGGATTTCAAGGCCGTCTGGCTTATATCCGGCGATTCATATCCAACCTCTCACGGAGATGTCAGCCATTTTCTCATCTCATGAAGAAAGGTGTATCCTTCGTATTGGACGAAGCCTGTCAGCAAGCGTTCGGAGATATCAAGCGCTACCTCACCAGTCCGCCAGTTCTGGTGCCTTCTATCATGGGAAGACCATTCTTGCTGTACGTTCGAGCGATGGATCATTCGCTAGGAGCTCTTCTCGCACAGAAGAATGACATGGGTCATGAACAGGCTATCTACTATCTCAGCAGGATGATGGTCAGAGCCGAACACCGGTACAACCCAGTGGAGAAAGAATACTTGGCTCTGATGTTCGCTATCCAGAAGACGCGGCACTATGTCACAGGCCAGACTATTCATATCATCTCCAGGATCAACCCTCTTCGAGTACTGATGAGCAAGCCCAATGCTCTTAATTCCCGACTCACGACTTGGGCGATGCTATTAACACCATATGACATGGTATACGTCCCGCAGAAGTCCATCAAAGGCCAAGCGCTGGCCAACTTCCTAGCTGCTCATCCGATCCCGGAGGCCTCCAAATTATACGAGGACATTCTCGACGAAGTTGCAGAATGTAATTCCGCAATGGAAAGTGACACGTGGCAACTGTTCTTCGATGGTGCCTCCAGGACTGGTCCCCAGGGAAACGTGGTTTCGGGGGTAGGAATCGTCCTGGTCACTCCTGATAAACTCGTCATCTACTGAGCGTATTCTCTCAACGAACCATGCTCCAACAATGTTGCGGAGTTCAACGCTCTGTTAATCGGGCTCCAAGTCGCTAAAGAGCTGGGGGTCGAGTCCCTGGAAGCTTTCGGCGATTCTCTGCTTATCGTCACTCAAGTCAGAGGAATATATGAAGTCCGGAATCCAGAACTCATCCCCTATCACCAAGCAACGGTCGAGATAGCCATGACATTCAAAGGGTTCTTCCTAGAGCCTGTACCTCGATCTCAGAATCTGGAAGCTGATGTCCTAGCCAGTCTAGCTGCGGATTTAGCCTCTCCTATAAGAAGGCAGGATTCGGTAATCCTTCTTAACAGAGATTTATTCTGTGTGAAGAATAACTTTCACATAGAACGCAGCTACGCCGTGAACACAGATCCCCCTAGAAGAGACTGGAGAAGTCCCTTCATAGATTTCGTCGCATACGGAATCTTGCCGGAGGACCCCAAAGAAGCAGTATCCGTCAAAAGACGATCATTACGCTTCTACTACGACGCATCTTCATAATGCCTATATCGTCAGACCTACGATGGACTGCTATTGAGATGTCTCTCTAACGACAAAGCACAGCAGATTATCCGTGAAGCTCACGATGGCGTATACGGAGCACATCAGCCCGATCCTAAGCTACAGGATCGCATCAGGAGAATGGGCTATTACTGGCCTACTATGATCGCAGATGCAATACGGTATACAAGATAATGCAGAGCCTGTCAGGTTCGTGCAGACTTCATACATCAACCGTTTGAACATCTACATCCAACGGTCGCATCCTGGCCCTTCGAAGCATAGGGTATGGATATTATCGGTCCTATTCACCCGTCTTCTTCCTGGGGTCACCGGTTCATAGTGGCCATCACGGATTACTTCTCCAAATGGGCAGAGGTGATCCCTCTTGCTGAGGTGAAGGCGTTTAATGTGATCAACTTCATCAAGCATCACGTCATTTATCGCTTCGGGGTACCCCGGAGGATAATTCATGACAATGGGCCTCAGTTATCAGGCAAGCGTTTCATCAATTTTGCGATAAAATTCGGATACACAATATTGCCTCTACGGTATATTATCCAGCTGCTAATGGTTTGGCAGAAGCTTTCAACAAAACCATTATCAAACTCTTAAAGAAATTTGTCTCTTCAAACAAGAGAGATTGGAATGAGAAGCTGGGCGAATGTCTCTGGGCATACCGCACAACGGTACGAACACCGACAGGTTGTACCCCATTCTCGCTGGTCTACGGGAGCGAAGCAGTTCTCCCCATTGAAATCCAGATCCCGTCACTCAGGATAGCTGTGACTAATGAGCTGACTCGAGAAAAGAATGACCTGTTAAGGCTCCAAGAGCTAGAAGGATTAGACGAGAAACGCCTCCAAGCTCAACAGTGCATCGTGCTCTACCAAGCACGCATTTCCAAAGCTTTCAATCATAAAGTAAAGGAAAGTGTGTTCAAAGTCGGCGAGCTAGTTCTAGCCGTAAGAAGGCCGATGATTCTTACTCACAGAAGTAAAGGCAAATTCCAGCCCAAGTGTGAAGGCCCTTATGTGATCGAGACAACGTTCTCAAACGGCGCGTACAGGATAGCCTAGCCTAATGGAGACCTGTTAATGGCTCCTATCAATGGCAAATTCCTGAAGAGGTACTATGCTTAACCTCCTCCGCTCAAGTAGAATATAGTGAGAATCTCAAAGTCTGACCAAACTACTTACAAAATAAAACTAGCTGGATCATATCCTATCATGTCTGTATGACCTCTGAATAGATATATCCTGCTAAAAAGTTTATCGAGAGTCTATCATGTCCATACTACCTCTGATATCACTCTCGTCCAAACCTGTCATTTATATTCCGAAATGATGGGTCCATAAAAATCAGAAAAGAGTCACTTTTATTTATTCCCGATAAAGTGCAGAATTACATCTGGGGCAGAAGAAGGAGAAAAGGAACCTATGCTCTTTTCCTTAGTGGAGGGGGTTTGTTTCGGTGCCATTTCTGAAGACTCGAAGTGCTCCGAGAAGGAACGAAGAAAAACTCGAACAGTCGAAAGCTCTCTTTCACAGAAGACGGATAAAAAGTTTTTCTCTCAAAGGCTTGGGATATATATAGAGTTCGAGTCGACTCCTCGAATCCTCGGACGGACTCCTCGAGACCCTAACCAAATCTCGCAATTAACAGGTGGTTATGATTAGATGCTACGTCAGCCCACTACTCTCAAAAGACGGACAGTCAGCGAATTCGAAAAAATTCTTCGCGCAAAGCAGTTCGGCGGTTTCTACGCTAAAGGAGCTTTCTACGCTCGACAGCAACAGATCTACGATTTTACGCTCGCAAGCTATAAGTCTATGGTTTTTTCGCCCGGATGCCTTTGTGCTCGATAGCTTTTATGCTCGAGAGGCAACAAACCTACGACTTTACGCTCAGCAGATACCAAATCGATGATCTCACGCTCGGTGGTGCTCAGTTTACGCTCAGAAGCAATAGATCCGCAAACTTCATGCTCGGAGAAATTTTCTTTTCAGGAGCTACAGATCTACAGTTCTACGCTAAAGGAGCTTTCTACGCTCGACAGCTACGAATCTACGGCTTTACGTTCGACAGCTATAAGTCTATGGTTTTACGCCCGGATGCCTTTGTGCTCGGTAGCTTTTATGCTTGAGAGGCTACGAACCTATGACTTCACGCTCAGGAACCACAAGTCTACGATTTCACGCTCGATGGTGTTCTACGCTCACAGGCTATAGATCTCCAGTCCTACGCTAAAGGAGCTTTCTACGCTCGACAGCTACGAATCTACGGCTTTATATTCGACAGGAATAAGTCTATGGTTTTACGCCCGGATGCCTTTGTGCTCGGTAGCTTTTATGCTTGAGAGGCAACAAACCTACGACTTTACGCTCAGGAACCACAAGTCTACGATTTTATGCTCGATGGTATTTTACGCTCACAGGCTACAGATCTCCAGTCCTACGCTAAAGGAGCTTTATACGCTCGACAGCTACGAATCTACGGCTTTACGTTCGACAGCAATAAGTCTATGGTTTTACGCCCGGATGCCTTTGTGCTCGGTATCTTTTATGCTCGAGAGGCAACAAACCTACGACTTCACGCTCAGGAACCACAAGTCTACAATTTCACGCTCGATGGTATTTTACGCCCAGAGGCTACAAGCTGATGATTTTACGCTCCACGACTTTCCGCATATCCGAACAGTCCCCTAAGAGGTCAATTACAAAGAGTTCACACAGAAGATACTCGTTCTTGACCCCAAAGTACCCGAGATATACAGAGTTCAAACATTGAGAAATTACTCTTTTCGGGTCCAAAATTGGAGGTTCATCCAAACTCCAGTCTGAACATCTCGTCTATCAAGATGGCAAACTCAGTTTGACAGACAAAACCTCGACCCTGTTCCAAGGGAGTTTTGAGAGGTCGTTCTTGAAGACGAAGTCTGAACAAAATTTCTTCTCATCAGAAGCAGCAGTTCAGAGCTCTACGCGGTCCCTCAGTCCGAGCAACAGGACAGTTCTAAATGTTAAAAAATGCTTAATAGCGTTCTATGGACTATTCGCTATGCGCAAAAGGACAGGACCTAGCACTCTTTCTATGGAGTCGGCGTAAAGAATCAGACGTGTCGAAGCTACACATATTCAGACTTCACAGCAACGTATGGCAAGATGATCATATGAAGAAGACAATTTTATTAAAAATCAAAATCATGATTACATATGAGGGAAATCCAATCTACAAGGGTTTTTCTCTATTTTTCATGATTATATCTGAGGGAAACTCTGTCTACAAAGGAGATCCCCCCTCGTCGTCTGAAGATCGCCCAGAAGCTGTTCTGACAGGTTCTCGCATGGGTGAAGATCTTCCTCTTCTTCGAAGATGGTTCATCGACTACCACAATCATGAACAAGAAGATCCTCCATACGCCATGGCCGATCCAGTTGAGGCTTCTTTAACCCAACTCGATCGAGGACGACATATTATAGTTTGTCTAATCTCGTCTGTGGGGGTCTCAGGAGAAAAAATACAGCTTGCCAGCCGTATGGTGAAATACGATTCTTCGTCTCTCCCGAAGAACCACCATACAAAGTTGTTGATTATCCTGAGAAAGGGAAGCTAAGATATCCTTCCTTGATCCATCATTGCAGTGGACACTTGCTCGAAGATGCCATCTTTTTTGGCTCCCTACATGCTGGAAGAACATGATCTCCTTCTTCCTCAGGTCGACCCAACGAACTCTGGCGATCATCTCTGCATGGTAATGGGAATGTGGGGAGAACAGGTTAACTCTCCCAGCCTTTTTATAGGCAAAAGAGATCACAGCGATCCCCAATAAATCTGCCATAAAGTCCGTATCGACCGTTTCAATGCTCCATTCAGAAACGTTTCGAGTTACGAGAGGCCGTTCATGCTTTATTCAAAGTGTTTCAAATTCCGAAGAATTTAAAAGCTTTGAAGGGGGTCTAGTAGAAGCATAAAAAATACGCTAGGAGGAGCTACGTAGCATACTGATACAGAGCAGCATAAACAGAGGCCTTCAGAGCCATCAAGCGTACAAGCAGAGCTTTCTTCGCTAAACACAACGTGAAGTACAAGCGTAAAGGACCATCCGCTTAAGTGCAGTACGTCCAGGCCGCTCCAGCGTAAACAGAGTTCTTCATCGCCTCCATGGCGTAAAACTCAGCCGATCTCAAAGCAGCATTAAAGCGTACGAGGAACGCTTCGTCTTCCCCAAAATGAACCTGTCAAGTCACGCAGAGAACCTGACCTCTGACTCCTGACAAAAAGTGCTGCACGGTTACCCAGACGACGGCTGGAAACGAGGACAGACCCCTCGGGATGCACACCACAGTATGATGCGGATCTCTGTATTTAATGCAGAGGATTTGGTTAAAATATCACCGAACCGTCGTTTACTGACGTCCCCTCGGCATAAACTGCTCTTTCGCGTACAAGGGGATACGCTGCCTTATTTTACACAGGCAAACACAACCTGTTTTACGCTCCGCAGTAGACAAACCGCCCGCCACGTCAAAAGCTGCACTTCGTACGAGGCTCGAGGCACGTCTCTACGTCTAATTGCACAGAGCGGTGACAGTTTCTCTCAAGGGATGTCTCTGCTACGGATGCACAGAAGGGCTGCAGACCTTCAAAATACGCCTCCGTATTTAATGCACAAGATGGTGGCAAATCTCTGCAAGAGATTTGATTATATCTTCAAAAGCCGTAATTCCGGCTAAGACGTCCACATCTGCACTCTGGAATGGTACGCAGCGGCTTCTATGCCCATTCAAGATCTGTGCTCATTCGACTTTTACGCCCATTCGGCTTCAAACGCCCACTCAGTCTCTACGACCATTCGGCTTCAAACGCCCGCTCTGTCTCTACGACCATTCGGCTTCTACGCCTACTCGGCTTCTATGCCCACTCGGCTTTTATGCCCATCCGACTTCTACGCCTACTCGGCTTCTATGCCTATTTTGGCTTCTACGCCAGGGTGACAGTCATTTGGCTTCTACGCCAACCTCTTCTACACAAGGGATACCTACCTACGTGGCTTCTACGCCGTGATCTTTGCAGCAGATATATGCGTTTTGTCCCCTTAGTTGGACACGCGTCACATGCTCACTCAAAAGGTTATCTATACGCAGGCATTGGTTATTTTAACCGTTGTGTAAAAGGGTGCTGTACTTTCCACTCTTTGGTTTTTACACCGACGGAGTGGTCACTGCACCAAAACTCTATAAATAGAGACCCCTATCAATAGAGAAAAAGGTCGAAAAACTTAAAACTTGAAGATCGAACAAGGTCGACAAATTGGAAGATCGAACCAGAGAGGTCAAGAGAGATAGAGAGAGAGAGAGAGAGAGAGAGAGTCCGGAGCTCAGGCAAAGAGTAGGGATCGACGACTTTGGCATCGTGCATCCACTCTCCTTTGTAACCTTCGAAGCTGTGTCTTCCACGGGACTTCTTCAACATCGTGTGGTCCAAGGGCTAAAGTGATCGACTGCAGATCAGACACCTATAGCAATTCATACCCAGATTAAATAAATTGTACTCCCACATCCTCGTATAGGATTAAATTGTACAAGTTTGTTTGTAAACCAAAGGGCACGGGTTTCGTATAAACCCCGTCATTGAAATACATTTTTATTCTTTTATTTAATACCACAAACAACAAGCACAAAGAAAGGAAAGCAATTACGGCGTGTGATATACCCTCTCCGAGGCACAGCTGTGCCAACATTATTATCAATTGCTGCTGAAATAAGGTAGCAGTACTTACTGACAGGCAGTCGGCCTTCCAGCGACTGCACTGGAAAATATCTACCCAACAGCAACCCGGAGATCAGGTGCAAGTATCGAAGGAGGAGGTATTGCCCGTCCCCTTATGCTACTCAACTAGAAAGCTTCCCGCCACCAAGGGATGAAAGCAGTCAAATACCTTTATTCCTGTGCTCTCTACCACTACATCACGAAGGCGATTACCCGGAGGGCTGACAACGGCACCTGGGAAAGGCGTCTTCCAAGGCACCCGTTCAAGGAATAAGCTGTCAGCCCCTAGGGGTAGTTCTTTCTTAAAACCTCTAGGGGTGGCCTAAGCTAGGGGTAGTGTCCCCTAGACGTACGCGACAACCCGACGTTCCGAGGAGACTACGATTCTCAAAGAACGGACTCTGAGATCCCGTAGTATAGCTACTCCAACCAGGACGACACAATCTTCTATGTTGTGGGTAGTATCCCCTCCGAATCCAAGGAATACATAACGGCTACCTTCCTCCTTGAAGACCACTCAGTACAAGGGTATGAAACAGGGAGCACGACATCCACCAATCCATCAATTTATCCCTATGTGAGAATGGTGTATATGGCAGGAGATGACCATGAAGGCCCTAGTGAGCGACAGCACTTCGAGATACTCAAAGCCATGATGCACATAATGAGTGCATCAATGCAAACTTTGACTCAGACAATGCGGGAAATCAAGGCAAACATGGCTTCCCAGCCAGCAAGGGCCTCTGGGCAAGCAAACCTGGACCACGAGACTAACGGGGATTCAAATACGACCACTCCACCTATTGGCGACAATCCTCTCTTACCTGGTTCGTCTGCGCCTTTGGTAGGGGATGAAGCTAAGGAAGAAAGGAGGGAGGCCTGAGAACTTTGGGCTCGCCTAGACTCCAGGAGCAATCGGGACTCACCCCGTGATCTCGGGGTGTGACAACCATACCTGATAGAGTGGAGGAACGTACCGTATTCGCCCAAGTACAAGCCCTTTAACATTAACATATTTAACAAAAAGTCCTCCCCTCGCTATTTTATAAGCTACTTCGAGATCACCACGGGACTCTTACCCCGCAGTGACGCTATCCTTACCAGGCTCTTCGTCGGATCATTGGCGGAGGTACATTTCGATTGGTTCTGTTGTCTCAAAGATAACTGAATCTCATCATTCGATGACCTCAAGTATCTATTCCTTAACATATTCTATGAGGCAGTTAATAATATGACATTGTCTTCTCTGATGGATGTCGCCCAAGGAGAGAAATAACTAACGAGAAACTACATCGAGCGGTTCTGTTAGGCAGCACTAAGGTTGCCTCTTGTCAAACCCGAGGCCACAGTCATGGAGATGTGCTGGAAGAACATGCTCATGACAGTCAGCCTCTGGATGGGCGAGAGCCAGTTCAAGGACCGAACAACGTTCATTGTAAGTGCTGTCAACGCTGAGAAAAAGCTCAAAGACGCTCTGCACTAGGGGATCCATATCCCTACATCGAAGGAAAAGGGCAAGCATCTCAACAACAACAACAACACTAGCGGCAAGAGCAACCATGACGAAAAGAGGCTATGGTCGCTACTTTGACCAAGAAGCCTGAGGAAAAGTCGACGGAGCCTCCAAAACCCAAGAAGACTTACTCATTCGAAGATGCTGATGTCAAACCCATCTTCGACATGCTGATATAGGGAGGCAAAATCTGGCTGCCCGACGTAAGATGTCATCTTGAGGCGACGGAGATTGCCAACCCAAATTATTGTCACTTCCACCGCTACGTCCATTACCTGATGTAGGAGTGCTATACCCTGAAGTGGTACATCCAATGTTTGATAAACACCAAGGCCCTTTCCCTGTACTTTGATGACATGATGGTCACCTCCAACATGGTGTCATTCCAGTTTGGCAACTTTCCACCGACGGAAGCCCAAGACGGAGTAGTACCGGTCCCTATGGCGAACATGGAAGTGGCCAACCTTCCACCAGCTCGAGACCAGAATGCCTAGCTAATACCTCTTGCTATACCATACGGAGAGGTTATGTAGGTCCAACCCGACCTTGTGTCAGAATTGACACAGCCTACGACATCCTCTACCACCAAATCCAAAGGCAGAAAATCCAAGCCCTGTTACACAGTTTTCTTCTTGGCTGAAGAGATGGAAGTAGGTGCAACAAGGTCAGGCACAATATACCAACCGATGCACAATGATACGCCCCCGATTATTGCACTTACCACTACTGGTTTCGGTTTTATGACCCGCACCCAAAATTTGGGCATAAGCCGTGGGTAGGTCCAGCCTACACCACAACATCGACGGTATAACGCTGTCTAGGTCATAATACTATCTAATCAATTTCATACGAATATCCAACTCCATATGGAGACACAGATATCACAATAAAATATGAAAATACTCAATCACAGAACTAAAGTACGATAAGATATCGAAATAAAATAGAAGTCTAAAGAATAAAATAATCTAACTCAAATAATAACATCCAAGTCTCCAAATATGTCGAAAATAAATCTGGTACCATAAACGGCTAAAAGAAACTAACTGAATAACGAGTGCTCCCGGCTAGATGTCACGCCCCAGTCCCAAAAATACCCGGGACCAAGCCATGTGGCAATAGCCAGCTGTCACATCTTCGAGGATATCCCAATTTAATGGATCCAAACGAAGAGTGCGACGCTGTCCTAAAATACTAACAAGTCCAATATCAGCATCAAACAGGTAATCTAATCGCATCCACAAATATAATCAAAAAGTACTAGAATAAATACTGGAAAATAAACACCAGTCTCAAATATCATAGTACAACCAAGAATGTCTGGTGGGAACAAACCCACTACTAAGACAAAATAAAAGTACTGAATGACAAATAAAATGAGTAATGACTAGGGCATCGGCTGACTAGATAATAATGCTCCGAATCCTAGGCAGAAGGCCTACCAACTGATCACGAAAACTCTGACGGTAGCACCTCTAGCTCCTCCGCAGTAGCGTATCTAGTCTCCTGTCCTGGGCCGTACACTATGGGGTAATATGCCTCGTCCAAATCTGGAAAGGTATCAGGTCCTCAGATGGACGTAATAAGATACATAGAAACATGCCACATATATATATAGTGAATAAAATAAATGTAATAAAGGGTATGCTAACTATCTAATTGAATGCAATATGAGGACAACATTGGTACGTATGCGTAGGCATAGGCATATAATGTCTATACCGCTTCGAAGAATGGGGCATCTGCATAATATAACGTCTATGCCGCTCTGAAGAACGGTGCATCTGAATAATATAACGTCCATACCGCTCCGAAGAATGAGGCACCTGCATAAAGGGAATCATTGGATCCGTGGCTCCTCCGGATACTACGGATTCCAATGTGTGTGTCCCATACGCCTACTAGTTGTCCTCCCCGCCCAATGTAGATACACAAGTCGAATACTCGACGTCATACCACGTATCTAAATGCCAAGTCTCTACAACTAAAATAGTCCTGAATTACGTACTAACGGTGATGTATGTCACACGCATCGATAGCTAGTCGAGTACGCGAACCCGTATCCCAATACGAATTTGTTACAGTAAAACGTGTTAGAGTGTCAGGTCTCAGAAGATATCAGAGTATCCTCCCAACGGGGTGAGTCTGCTAGTGACTAGGTCAAGTATACTACTCATCGACGCATCCGTCGACTACATCAGAGTCAATCTCGGATGCGCACAGTCATATAAAATAAAATAACAAGATATCATAAAATATATGCATCATTTAATTTAAACAGTAAATATGGCAAGGTATCTTGCCTGGGTCCTCAAGCGGTGAATGCCAATAGCCTGCTCCTGCAGTATCTCTTGGCTGGTCCTGTGACCCTAAACAAACAATATAATATAGCAATCTAGCATCAGACACTAAAGCAAAACATACACAACTACGATGTTGCTCTTAGGTATTGACGCAACGGTCACGGCTGGTCGACTACAGAGTCGCGTGTGCACGTAGCTAGGGTATACACGTATTCTGTCCTCGATTACCATGTACCTCACGACAATAAATTATCATAGTTATGGGTCACCAAACTAATTATATTTTGTAGGAATACATGTCCTAATTTCCCATGCTGACTGTACTTGGTTAATGTCTAGATTTTATTGATGAAAAACAAGTCTTAATAACAAGTCCTATTAGGGTATTTATTAATTAATTTATTTCTAACTAACCTAATTAAACATACATGCATACACATATAAGATTTTCTTTTAAATAGTTTGTGTCCACATAACGACACGACACGATGACACAACTCCACGCAACTATACGACGATACAATGAAGGAAAGGAGACTAGGGGAGAAGTACCTAGTTGGCTGAACGAGGGGGGGTCTGCTCGTTGGCTGGCCGTCCTTCGGCATGGGGACGGGGCTCCGGTCGACCTGCGACCACGGCAGCGGGTAGCACAGCAGCGACAGTAACTGCAGCAGGTGCAACAACGGCAACGGCAGCCTGACAGCGACGACAGCAGCGTCTTGGCGGTGGGGGAAGGTGGTCAGGGTCGTGGGGGAGATCGATTTCGGCCTGGAAGTGGTGGTTGGCGGTGCTGGAGGCGGCGGAGGGCACTCGGGGCAGTCGACTAAGGGGTGACCTGGGTCGGGTTTGATGAAGATGGGGATGGTGATGATGCGGCGGTCAGGTAGGCTGTGTAGGCGGAAGAGGGGGTCTGGCGTGAACAGCAGGGGTGGCTTGAGGTGGTTTTGGATGGAGGTGGTGGTGGATGGCCGGTCGAGGGAAGGAGAGGGTGCTCGGGTTTGATGAGGAAGAAGGTTTCGACTATAGGGTTTAGGTGGTGATTATAATTTTTAGGGTTTCATGTATTAAAAAAATATGTATTTATGTAGAAGGAGAATTATAGGCTAACCTCAGGATTTAGGCTTCTCTGGACTCTTTGGGGTGGGGGCTGGTCCACCTGAAAGGGTGTACACGGGCTTGGTTAGGTACTATTTTGGGTGAAATTGGCCTCCAATTTAATTTAATTAAAACTAATGTACACGACGTTCTTTAATGAATTGAAGACACATGGAAAAAATTGGGTGGGACACAAGTGTCATGGATATAGCAGGCTCAGAATTGGTTAATACCCTAATTTGGGTTATATGGAATTGGGTTGTGGTTGTGCCTCAAATTCAAATAGGAATGGTCACTTATGAGAAATTGGATTTATTGAAATTATTCACGAACGTTTGTAACGAATATTGCGCAGCTAAAATGGAGCAAAATATTGAGTATCTAAAAGTAACACAAGGGTCAGATGGGTAGTCTGGCATGTCTAGGAGATGTGTATGAACTTTGTTTGAAGGTAACTACTAATGTAGCGCTCCAAACATCGAAGCAACGGTAATGTGTATTAAGTCACATAATTGTTGCGCATTAATTCTAATTGTATCAAAATTAATCCTAGTCTCTCAAATTAAATTAAATAAGTCCTAAATTGGTCGAGGGGGTTTACAATCTACCCTCCTTAGAGAATTTCATCCTTGAAATTAAAATATACGTATGGTAAGAACTATTGACTGAAATAAAAAGCTACTACATACCTAGGCCTTCGAAGAGATGGGGATAACGCTGTCGAATATCCTCCTCGTATTCCCAGGTCGACCCGCTTGGTATATGATACCTCCATTGCTATACAGAATAGGGGGATAGTCTGACCTTGCAATACCATCTCACTTCTGTCCAGAATCTCAACAGGTTCCTCTTGGTATGATAAGCTCGGGCCGACTGTGATCACTAAATGGTGAAGCACATGACTCGGATCTGGTATGTACCTCCTTAGCTGAGATACATGGAAAACGTCATACACTCCTTCCAGAGTCTGCGACAAGGCTAACCTGTAAGCAACCTCTTCGATGCGCTCTAACACATCGAATGGTCCGATGTACCTCGGACTCAGCTTTCCTCTGCCTCCAAATCTGACAGTCCCTCGAGTAGGTGAGATCTTTAGAGATACATGATCTCCAACCTTGAACTCTAGGGGTAGTTGATGCGTATTTATCCAATGCTTATGTCTGTCCTGTGCTGCTCGTAGGAGCCATTGAATCTTCTTTACCTTCTCTACTGTATGAATAACCAACTCTGGCCCAAGAATCTATCTCTCGCCTATATCGCTCCAACATACTGGGGAACAACATTTTCTGCCATATAATGCTTCATAGGGGGCCATCTGAATGCTCGCCTGATAGCTGTTGTTGTAGGAAAACTCGACCAAATACAAATGGTCCTCCCATGATCCTCCGAAATCAAGCATGCATGCTCTTAACATGTCTTCAATATCTGAATGGTGCGCTCGGACTGTCCATCCGTCTACGGGTGATACGATGTGCAAAACTTCAGGCGGGTACTGAGACTCTCTTGCATACTCCGCCAAAAGTAAGATGTAAACCTCGTATCCCTATAAGACACTATATTAACTGGCACTCCATGCAGTCGCACAATCTTCCTCATGTATATATTTGCTAAGACCTCTGTAGATTGCCGAACTCTGAATGGTAAAAAGTTTGCAGACTCGATGAGTCTATCTACGATTACCCAAACTGTATTACGAGCACTAGGACTCCTCAGAAAGCCCATAACAAAGTCCATAGTGATGTGCTCCCATTTCTACTCTGATATCGGGAGCGGTTGAAGTAAACCTGCAGACCTCTGATGCTCAGTCTTGACTTGCTGACACACTAGGCAATTCGCCACAAAGCGGGCTATCTCCTTTTTTATTCTGTACCACCAGTAGTACTGCCTTAAGTCTCTGTATATCTTTGTGTCTCATGGATGAATAGAGTATGTTGAACTGTGTGCCTCTGACATCAACTCCTGTCGAAGTTCTCCAATTGGAACATAGAGACGATCTCCATATCTCAAAATTCTATCTTTATATATATGCAATCCTGTCTATATTCCAGCCTCTATCCTCTGTCGAAGCCTCTGGAATCTGGCATCTGTCGGCAAAGCAGCCTTGATCCTCTCCACTAATGTCGATTGCAACTGAAAACTCGACAATTGTCCGTCTACTACGGGCATAACGACCACTATACCCATTTGCTCTAGATCTCTCAACAGATGTTGTTAGGTAGTTAAGAAGAATGCCATGGGTCTTCTGCTCAATGCGTCAGCTACTACGTTGGCCTTTCCCGGATGCTACTATAGCTCGATCTCAAAGTCTGTCATTACCTCGAGCCAATGTCTTTGTCTCTTGTTCAAGTCCATCTAAGTGTGGACGTACTTCAGGCTTTTATGATCAGTGAATATCTCTACTCTTTCTCCATATAGGTAGTGCCTCCAAAGCTTCAAGGCAAAGATCACCGTGGCAAGCTCCAAGTCATGAGTGAGATAGTTCTTCTCATGGGTCCTCAACTGCCTAGAGGCATAGGCCACAACCTTTACATGCTGCATCAAGACACATCCTAATCCTTTCCCGGATGCATCGCTATAGATCACGAATCCTCCGGGTCCAGAAGATATGGTCAAGATCGGTGTTGTAGTCAGACTCTTCTTCAACTCATCGAATGTCTTCTGACACTCCTCTGTCCAAGTAAAATCCTGCTCCTTACGGGTCAAGCGGGTCATCGGTTCTGCGATCTTCGAGTAGTTCTCTACGAACCTCCGGTAATATCCGGCAAGTCCTAGGAAACTTCTCACCTTTGAGACATTGGTAGGGGTTGGCCATGTCTCTACTAATAAAATCTTCATCGGATCTACTGAAATACCATCTTCTGAGATAACGTGTCCAAGAAAAGTGATACGATCTAGGAGGTACTCGCACTTGCTCAGCTTGGCATAAAGCATCTCTCTCCTCAGCATCTCTAACACTAGTCTCAAGTACTCTTCGTGCTCCTCGTGGCTCTTAGAATACATCAAGATGTCGTCGATGAAGACTACCACGAACCGGTCTAGGTATTGGTAGAATACTCTGTTCATCAAGTTCATAAATACAACTGGTGCATTCGTCAGTCCAAAAGGCATCCCTAAGAACTCGTAGTGACTATAACGAGTCCTGAATGCTGTCTTTTCAATGTCTTCTCTTTGCACCTTCACTTGATGATAACCCAATCTCAAGTCGATCTTCGTGAACACCACTGCTCCTGTCAATTGGTTGAATAAATCATTAATCTGCGGCAGGGGGTACTTGTTCTTGATAATCAAAGCATTAAGGGCTCTGTATTCAATGCACATACGTACTGCCCCATCCTTCTTAGGTACAAACAATACTGGTGCTCCCCAGGGTGATGCACTAGGACGGATAAATCCCTTGCTCTCCAACTCCTCTAATTGTAGCTTCAGCTCATCTATTTTCTTGTTCGCCAATCGATATACATTAGAAGATACTGGTGCTGCTCCGGGTACTAGCTCAATAGTGAACTCTAGGTCTCTATCTGGCGGTAAGCCTGGCAATTCTTCAGGAAAAACATCCTAGAATTCTGTAACTATTGGTGGAGGTACCATCTCCATAGACATGTAAGCTCCAGCTATCTGTCCAACTCCTTGTTCGACAGTCCCTTGCATGTACTCAAACTTCGGTTGATCTGGCGGTCTAAAGGTGACGCTACCTTTCCGGCAATCCATTACGGCATTATACTAGCTTAACAGTCCATGCCTAGCACAACGTCAAAGTAGGAAATGGGTAATACCAAGAATTGTGCTCTCATCTCTCTACCACATACGACTACCGAACATGTTCTAATGGTGCTGGTAACCAGCACGATGCCTCCTCCGGTAAGAATCTTCCAACTCTTAGGTAAGGGGAAGTAGCTACTCTATGCATTGCTATGAATCTATTAGATATGAATGATAGTGTATCTCTACAATCAAATAATGCAGTCGCAGGTAATGATGCAACCAACATGGTACCTGTGATAGCTTTCCCTTTTGTTTCCTCCTTAGTAGCTGCTAATGTAAAGGCCTGTCCGTGCCTCTGCCCTCCGGTCTGCTGTTGGGCTCGATTAAACTGTGCCTGCTATGGGGCCAAGGGTGGTCCCCTCTGAAATTCTTTGGGTGCTGGTGGATGCTGACCTCTTGGTGGGGGTAGTATCCTCGGAACTGGTGCTGTTGGCCTCTGTTCGGTCTATGGTGTTGTATCTCTGCGCTGTGGGTAGTCTCAGGCTTAGTGCTGGCTCGCCCTACAAATCATGCATATCCCCAGTCTCTTTCGACAGTCCTTCTGGTAATATCCTATCTTACCACAGTGGTAGCAAGTCGGAGGCTCTTTTTGCTGGTATGGTGCTGCCCTTTGCTATGTCTGTGCTCCAGGATGACGGATCGGCCCTCCTGCTCCGGGCTGGGCTCTGTCTGGCGTGGTCGTGCTAAAATATTTTGCTCCTCTGTCGATGGCCTCCTGGACCCTCGCCTCTGCAAGAACCTCCTCATAAGAAATCCTCGCTTGTATGGTGGTATACCTCTGTAGCTCAAAGTTAAAGCCGTGATAGAATCTTTGGGCCTTCTCTAGATTATTGTGCATCAGGATGACACCAAATCTGCTTAGACGGCTAAATTCTACGTCATATGCGTCAACAGTCATATTCTCTTATTCTAGATATAGGAACTGGGAGTACAGGGCATTTTGACTATAGCTAGAAAATACTTCTAATAAAGTATTCTAAGAACTATTCCCAAGTCTGGTTTTTGCCTACACTGCGCTCAATAGAATCCCACCAGTGATGAGCGTTGCCTTTCAGTTGGGCCCGCACTGCGGTCATCTAAAGGTCTAGATGCAATTATGAAGCCTCTTATAGCATCTCCGTATTGGCGACCCAATCGGAGATCTCCTCTACGGTCTCGTTGCCCGAGAAAGTATCCGATCCCATCTGTCGGAACCATCTTATAGTGCCACATATCTGAGTTGGTGCAGGTGTTGGTACGGTTGCTGAGATTGGTGTCCTCTCTAGTGCTGCCATCAAACTCTGTCTCAACGTCTCGGTTTGATGCCAATGTGCTTGCATCATAGTCTGGAAGAACTGAGGCAACTGTGGCTGTCCATCTAATTGTGGCACTTGGGGTGGATAAGGTGGAGGTGGTGGTAATGGAACCTCTGGCCGTGCGGTAGGTGTTTCCTTATATGTCGGCCTCTCGGTTTGCAACATCGGCGTAGCTCCCGAAGTCTGGCCCACAAAATGCTACTTGGGGATAGTCTGGGAAGTCTTCCCCTCGTGCTGTTAGGTAGGATCGCCCTGATAAGTCTCGCGCCAATGTATCAGTAGGGCCTATAGTGGTGGTTGCTCTCCAGGTAGTCCCTGGGGTATCTCCTCTCTCTGGGTGGTATCGGTTGGCACTACGGCACCAGGTGCTCCTCGTCCACTGTGCAAGTTTATCTTGCTGCAAGAGATAGGACTTCATTAAAAGAGTATAGAATCAAACAAACAGGATGCAGATATTTAGAAGCAATACGAAGGAAGTTCAAAGACAAAATCAAAGTGGATGAAACCTAGTAATTTTTATCCTATTGCAGGCTCGCTGGCCATGTTACCATACCACAAGCGAATAAGTGGACCTGCATGGGCCACCACTAAAACCATGTCACGCCCCAGTCCCAAAAATACCCTGGACCAGGCCACGTGGCAATAGCAAGCTGTCACGTCTCCGAGGATATCCCAATTTAATGGATCTAAATGAAGAGTGCTAAGCTGTCCTAAAATACTAACAAGTCCAATATCAACATCAAACATGTAATCTAATCTCATCCACAAATATAATCAAAAGTACTAGAATAAATACTGGAAAATAAATACCAGTCTAAAATATTATAGTACAACAAAGAATGTCTGGTGGGAACAAACCCACTATTAAGACAAAATAAAAGTACTGAATGACAGATAAAAAGAGTAATGACTAGGGCATCAGCTGACTAGATAATGATGCTCCCAATCCTAGGCAGAAGGCCTACCAACTGATCACGAAAACTCTGATGGTAGCACCTCTAGCTCCTCCGCGGTAGCGTATCTAGTCTCATGTCCTGGGCCGTACACTGTGGGGTAATATGCCTCGTCCAAATCTAGAAAGGTACCAGGTCCTCAGAGGGATGTAACAAGATACATAGAAATATGCCACATATATATATACTGAATAAAATAAATACAATAAAGGGTGTGCTAACCATCTAAGTGAATGCAATGTGAGGATAACATTGGAACGTATGGGTAGGCATAGGCATATAATGTCCATACCGCTCTGAAGAACGGGGCATCTGTATAATATAACGTCTATACCGCTTCGAAGAATGGGGCATCTAAATAATATAACGTACATACCGCTCCGAAGAATGGGGCACCTGCATAAAGGGAGTCATTGGATCCGTGGCTCCTCCGGATACTACGGATTCCAATGTGTGTGTCCCATACGCCTATTAGTTGTGCTCCCCACCCAACGTAGATACACAAGTCGAATACTCGATGGCATACCAAGTATCTAAATGCCAAGTCTCTATAATTAAAATAGTGCTGAATTACGTACTAACCATGATGTATGTCATACGCACTGATAGCTAGTCGAGTACGCGAACCAGCATCCTAATATGAATTTATCACAGTAAAACGTGTAAGAGTGTCAAGTCTCAAAAGATATCACAGTATCCTCCCAACGGGGTGAGTCTGCTAGTGACTAGGTCAAGTATACTACTCTTCGAGGCCTCTGTCGACTGCACCTGAGTCAATCTCGAACGCGCACAGTCATATAAAATAAAACAACAAGATATCATACAACATATGCATCATTTAATTTAAACAATAAATATGGCATGGTATCTTGCCAGGGTCCTCAAGCTGTGGATGCCAATAGCCTGCTCCTGCAGTGTCTCCAGTCTGGTCTTGTGACCCTAAACATACAATATAATATAGCAATCTAGCATCAGACACTAAAGCAAAACATACACAACTACGACGTTGCTCTTAGGTATTGACGCAAGGGTCACGGCTGGTCGACTACAGAGTCGCGTGTGCATGTAACTAGGGTGTACACGTATTCTGTCCTCGGTTATCGTGTACCTTACGACAATAAATTGCCGAAGTTTTGGGTCACCAAACTAATATTGTTTTTTCGAATACCAGTCCTGATTTCCCATGATGACTGTACTTGATTAATGTCTAGATTTTATTGATGAAAAACAAGTCTTAATAACAAGTCCTATTATTAGGGTATTTATTAATTTATTTAGTTATAACTAACCTAATCAAACATACATGCATACACATATAAGATTTCCTTTTAAATAGTTCTTGTCCACGTAATGATACGACACGACGACACAACTCCGCGCAACTATACGACAATACAATAAAGAAAAGGGGACTAGGGAAGAAATACCTAGTTGGCTTAACGAGGGGGGGTCTGCTAGTTGGCTGGCCGTCCTCTGGCGTAGGGACGGGGCTCCGGTCGACCTGCGGCAACCACGACAGCGGTTAGTACAGCAGTGGCAATAACTGCAACAGGTGCAGCAGCGGCAGCAGCAGCCTGAAAGTGGCGGCAGTGGCGTCTTGGCGGTGGGGGAAGGTGGTCAGGGTCGTAGGGAAGATCGGGGTCGGCCTGGAAGTGGTAGTTAACGGTGCTGGAGGTGGCAAAGGGCACTCGGGGCAGTCGGCTAAGGGGTGACCGGGGTCGGGTTTGATGAAGATGGGGATGGTGATGATGTGGCGATCAGGTGGGCTGTGCGTGGACAGCAGGGGTGGCTTGAGGTGGTGATGGCTGGAGGTGGTGGTGTATAGCCGGTCGGGGCAAGGAGAGGTTGCTCGGGTTTGATGAGGAAGAAGGGTTCGACTATAGGGTTGAGGTGGTGATTATAATTTTTAGAGTTTCATGTATTGGAAAAATTTGTATTTATGTAGTAGGAGAATTATGGGCTAACCGTAGGATTTGGGCCTGTCTGGACTCTTTGGAGTGGGGGTTGGTCCACATGAAAGGGTGTATATGGGCTTGGTTCGGTCCTTTTTTGGTAAAATTGGCCTCCAATTTAATTTAATTAAAAACAATGTGTAAGGCGTTCTTTAATGAATTGAAGACACATGGAACTAAAATTGGGTGGGACATAAGTGTCATGGGCGTAGCAGGCTCAGAAAATGTTAATACCCTAATTTGGGTTATATGGAATTGGGTTGTGGTTGTGCCTCAAATTCAAATAGGAATGGTTACTTATGAGAAATTGGATTTATTAAAATTATTCATGGACGTTTGTAATTTATATTGTGTAGCTAAAATGGAGCACATTATTGAGTATTTAAAAGTTACACAAGGGTCAGATGGGTAGTCTGACAAGTCTAGGAGATGTATATGAAATTTGTTTGAAGGTAACTACTAATTTAGCGCTCCAAACATCGAAGCAACGGTAAGGTGTATTAAGTCACATAATTGTTGCACATTAATTCCAATTGTATCCAAATTAATCCTAGTCTCTCAAATTAAATTAAATAAGTCCTAAATTGGTCGAGGGAGGTTACACTAGACCTCCCAAAATCACACCTGAGCTACAAGGTCCAAGGTTGCAGCTACTCTCCCTGTGGTCCATAATATGTCGGATACCAGTTCTCTAAGTTATAGTCTGGAAAAATATATCCAGTCAGGATTAGAGCGAAGTACAAGCACTAATAGCAGTTCCATTTATATTGACAAAAACTATAATATAGTGTAAAGAAATACAAGATAGAGATAAATACTAGAAATAAGGAATACTGGAGATAATGAAATACTGGAGAATATGTAGTCAGCAATAGTACAACTAGTAATGAACAAAAATATAAGTGAGTGCTAGAACAATGAACTAGAAATACAGGAATAGAACTATCTAACTAAGTGTTTGAAACATCAGTCTATCATGTGATCGGCTTGGGACAAGATCAGGCTTGTTATATATGATTGGCTATGATTCATGTGAGGTCAGGCTAACCATCCGGTTTGCTATCGTCACGACCCGCACCCGATGTAAGAATGCAAGTCAAAAACAACGCCCAGCCTACGTCATAGAATCGGTGGTAGAACGCTGTCTGGGTAATCTATCTAGCAATAAAATGAACCACAAACAATAACAACATACTCAATCACAGATCTAAGATAGAAACGAGCACGAACATGATAAAGAATTAAAATAGTCACATACAACTCATGAGTCTAAAATAATACACCAATGAGTCTGAAAGAATGCTAACAAATAAGCTGGAGACAAATCCAGTACAAGAAATGCTAAGAAGGTACTAATCCTGGGTCATCTATCTCAGTCGGGATAAGTCCATCATGAGCCAGGGTCTCTGGCTCTAAGCCCACAATATCCTGGTGTCCGTAATGTGTAGGGTACAACTCCTTAGTGTTATTTGGGAAAAATATATCCAGTCAGGAAAGGAGCAAAGTATATCTCTAATAGCAGTTCTAATCAATGATAAAAACTATATAACCGTAAATAGATGTGAATATACAAGATGCACAATAGATATGAAAGATATACAATAAGGAAATACTGGAATAAATAGAATAATGAATAATATGTCATTGAACAAGAATACTAATGAATAAGTGTGTGAGTACTAGCTTTAACATGTGATCAGCTTGGGAACATGATACAATATATATGGCCTGGCTAATCAAATGTACAGTGTATGATTAACACTATTCAATGAACAATACTTTATATAATGAGGGTATGATCACATATCTACACTAAAGTACTCCCCACCATCGACTGGTATAATAGATCCAACCATAGTCCACTATGGCACGAGATTCCCCAAGAAGATAGCGACTCTTCCCGAGAATCAGTGTCTGTACATGTACAAGATAAACAACAAAACAATGCCTGCACAAGATATACCATATACCAAGGAATAATATCTCATAACGAGATTCGGATATACCAATCCTTGTAACCATCGTGTCAAAAGAACATGGATATCTATATTAGATACAATGAACATAGAGGATATCATAAATGAGAAACTATCAGAGAATATACTCGCCTGAAGTCCAAAGAATAGTCTCACAGATGTTTGATACGGTGCCTCAAAGACCTAGATATGGAATACAATATCAATACAAGGTTCCAAAAAGAAAATAAGTTAAACTAGTCAACTTCTAGGTCAACAAATCAAATCTAAGTCAAAAGTATAACTCGGTCAACTCTAAGTCAACTATGGTCAACTATAGTCAAATTATAGTCAACTACCTATTTCTAGGTTGCATAAGTCTAATACAAAGATATTGGGTTCAAAATCTAAAGTCTAGGTCACAAAACTATATCTTAGGATACTAGGATACTGTATCTCTGGATATGTAAATCAATAGGTAAATCATCACATATATATATCAAACAATATTAATTATAGAAACTCCTAATTACAAACATTAAATAGATACCTTGGTTTTGAATGAACTTGGTATCACAACACTAAACCATAATATTGATACCCAAACCCGATACCTTGGGTATCCCCAAATACCTTGGTACTTACCTTGGTATCTCAAGGTAATACCCAATACCTTGCTTATACTAACTATCCGTAAATATATATACTAACAACTAAATATTATACATATAGTTTACCAAAACACAATTAGGAACTTAGGAACATATTTACGTATATATTAATAACCATATATATATACATATATATCTATATATATAAATATCTAAAATTAAAAAAAACTGCCAAACTGTCATTAAAAGTCGCTGTCCACTGTCGCTGATACTACCGATATCGCTGATACTCTGCTATTTCCGTGACGGTTTCTGTTGTTGTCGCTAAACTACTGTCGCTGCTGTTGTATGCTATTGCTTCTGCTGCTGTTTTGCGGTACTGCTGCTGTCGCTATTGCGGCTGCTGTTGCAGTTTGCTATTGTTGATGATGCTTTGGCGACGCTGCTGCTGTCGCTATTGCTCTCTGCTCTCCCTTTATCTCTAATATATATATATATATATATATATATAACACATAATATAAATAGATACTAATATACATATAACTATAATATATATAACTATGACTATATAAATACATACTTACACCTCTACAACATATATATGTACATAATAACTACATAGTAATATACACATACATAGTAACATATTTATAATAACACACATACGTATACGTACATATAATCATACACAATATATAACATACATTATATAAATATAAATATAACAACATATAAATATCTATTTAACATATACTTATCTATACATACTACAATATATATATATATAATTACACCTCTCCATGAATAAGAACACAAGAGAAATATATCTACAATTAAATTGCACAAATACATGGAACGTATCACCCCGTATCCTATTATATCTAGGATACGGATGCGACACGAGTCCACCACATATCCAAACGTACCACAAGGACACGAGCAAGTCATATATATCATTTATGAACAATACGAAGAGTCAAATACAAATCTATGTGTCCGTGTTAAAATATGACATGCTCAAAGTCCCGTGTCGGGAGAAAAACTGCCAAATCAATACGTATCACCAAATTGTTGGGATACGACCTACACGTACCCAATTATGGACATGACACTAGCCCCAAACATACAAGCACATGCCAAAATGATCTATAGGACCAATTGACACACACAACAATTGTCAATCTCGTAATTCCCCCAAAATTGATACAAAAATACCATAACTTTCTTAATAGGCCTCATATGAACACAAAACCAAATCCTATGGGTAGCCTATGCATATGGGTTGATTTTTCATGGTCAAATCTCATATTTAGAACCTAAATTAAGGGAAAACACTGAATTGTACCTATTGGAAGATGATTTCTAATGCAACCTCCAAATATGATGAAATTGGCCTCGAACTTGTAAATTCTTGCTCCTTTTTATAGATCCATGCTTCCTTCTTCTAGATCCTTATTCTAATAGTCTCTAATAGTGATTTGGGAAGGAATTGGGATAAAATTTGGTAGGAAAATGAAGTAGGAATGAAGAAATTTGGTTGAAAGAAATTTTAGATCTAGTTTTCAAATAAAAAGAGGAGAGAGAAATAAATTCTCCCCTCTATTATAGGCCGGCCCGTATTTCCCATCCTTAAGTCACTATGAATTGTCCAATATACCCCTTAGGGTCTCTCATAAAGAAATCATAAAGGAGAGAAGCTTCTAGTCTAAAGGTTTAATTAAATTAATCATCCTCCTAACCAATGGGCTTTTCAAATGGGCTAAATTCTAACAATTAATAAATATTGGTCCATGAGTCTAAACTAAACTAGTTAGGTCCACTAACACAAGTCCAAAATAAATAACTAACATCTAACAATAATTAAATAATACAACAAAAAATTATTTATTATGCATAATATTTAATTAAATATATAATTACTAAAAACATTCTTTCCTAGAAAATGTGGTAGTGACAACTATGATGCGAGTAATAGTCAGGCTAATCATATATAACAGGCTATGAGACATGTAAATGGTCAGTCTATACCCAACGTGATGTATGGGGCGAGCTATGATACATGTAAAGTGGGATATGATCACATAATCTACTAATATCTCCCCGTCCCCAACTAGCACGATGGATCCCAATAACGACTCCTCGTGATAGGTATCGATAATGCTAACCCGTGTATCCATAGTGTCAGAATCAAGTATGCTATACAACTAGAATCATAGAGATGATCAACATAATAAAAAATATCAGAGAATATACTCGCCTTTGGTCCTGAGCTGGCAATACCAATATCCTATTCCTGAAGTCTCGCACGAACAATCCAACGGTCCTATGTACATAATATAATAATGATATAGCATCAGTCGTTATACTAGCACACACACATACATAATTATACTGAACTCAAAACTACGCTAGGGGTGATAACTGGTCAACTAGCAGGGTCAAATATGCACATCTAAATTCAAAGGTGTCATGTCCTCAAATACTATACATAAAAAGACAGTCAACTCACTAACACATGTCTAGAAATATAAATCTTGTGTAATACTAACACATGTCTAAGCTAGTACATTAGTGTACACCAGGCAGACAGTTCATTAACACCTAGGGTCATGCAAATATATAAATACGGGATACCCACAACTAATACCTATGGCCATACAACATATGTAATACTAGCAATCAATTTCCCATAAAGTATATATATATATTAAATCTAATTATCATACATACATACATGCACAGACACGTACTAATTGTTAAGTTAACTCACACAGGGTCATGCAAACATATCGACCAAACTATCATGATCTACTATGCTATTCACACATGCACACACCAAAATCATGAAAGAAAGCCAGTTTTGAACCTTGGCCTTAGCGTGCACGTGACCGAGGAGGGTGACACTGACCAGAGAGGGTGGTGGGTGTTTGCTGCGGTGGAGACAGTGGTCGACTGCTCGGGCTCTAACGATGGGATGCTGGTGAAGTCGGGTGATGCTCAGGTCAGTCGGGGAGGAGTCGGTGTTCCGGTGTGATGATGATGATGATGATGATAATGATGTAGGCGATGGTGGTGAAGATGAGCTCGTCGATCCGGTAGTAATGGTGGCCGACAGTGGAGTTGATGGCAGCAGTGGCGGCTGCTGTGGGGTTGCTCGGGGAAGTTGATGGCGAGGGAAAGGAGGTGCTCAGGCGGTCGGGAAAAGAGGGGTCGAGGGATATGGTGATCCGACGGGGTAGGGTGGGTGGTGATAGGGGATGATGGAGTTGTCATGGGTGGCCGCTGCTCGACGGTTTCAGTCGGCGCTGTAGGCGACTGCTCGGGAAAGGGTGATGGTCTGTTGGGAGGCTGCTGTCGAGATGGCCGAGGAGATGGTGGTAATGGTGCGGCGGTGGTGATTGCAGTGGGCGGAGGATCCGGCGAGGGGATGAGGTTGTGGACAGAGGGAGGTCACTGTTGTCGGTGGTGGCTACTCATGCGGGATGGTGGCCGGAGATGGGATAAGGGTGATGGTTGCTAGGGTTGGTTTAGTGTTCGGTTTGAATATTGATGAAGGATGGTGATAAAAAATAATGGAGGATGAGTTTATGCATGAGAAAGAAAAGAGGGTGATGATTACCTAAGAATTAGGGCCGGACATATACTCCTTTGGATGGGGTTGGTTGCTACATGAAGGAAATTTGAATGGCTAAGATGGTGTGTGTGTGGGTGGAGGGCTAGGATGGCTAGGGGGGAGGTTTGAGTTTTGTACACTCCAAAATAAAGGAAAAATACATGCATGACCGGTCAATGAGGGAAGGGAAGTGTTTTTTCATGTATTGGGTCCAATGGGAGGTGGGCACCTCATTGCACTTTTGCATAAAAGCTCCCAACAATTAAAAAATTGCACAAAAGTGGGGTTTAGGATTGAATGAAGAAAAATACATGTCTGGTGTGATATAGTGGCTAAAAAGGGTGTGTGTGTTTATTATGAACCTTGAGGGTGTGAGTGGAGGTTTGGTTTGGTGTTGGGTCTAGTTTTAAAATTAATTAGAACTGCATGGGGTTAAAATTAGGTGGGACACAAGTGTCATGGACGTAGAAGACTCATAATAGAATATTTTTATAATTTATGTTACACAAAATGGGTCGAGTTTGTGTTTCTTAATTTTATTGGAACGGACAAGGATGTAAAGTTGGATTTATTAAAATTAAAAATAAACGTCTGCGATGAATATTGTGCGACTAAAATGAAGCACGAAAGGGCATATTTCTGAGTTACATAAATGTCAGAATGGAAGACTGGCACGTCTAGGACAAGTGTGTAAAATATGTTGGAAGATAAAAGCTAATGTAGAGCTCCAAATATCGAAGTAACGATAAGGTACAATAATTAATTAAAATTACCGTAATAAATTATATTCCTAATATTTAATCCTAAAATGCTAATTAAAATCCATAATCCTATATTTTAGTCAGGGGTTCATCTAGTGGGCTTCTAGGTCTAGTCCACTAACCCATGCATTAATGAACACTATATATAATATATAAAATATAATATGCAATATAATATACACAATACTTATAATAATTTAAAAGACAAAAATACCCCTATTTTAGATTGTAGTTGTGAAAAGTCCACCCCCTTAGAAAATTTTGTCCTCGAAATTTAAGACACCTTGTCTCTCTCTGTCGAGTCATAATCTCTTCATTAATCTCCACTATGGTCAAACCCCCAATAACCAAGGTCTAAGAAAATCCTACCTAAAGTCATACAACATGCAATCTAGGTAAAACATACATGGTTATGGTCTATTTTGTCATGGTATTATAGTCTCTATCAGGGTATACTACTAACTATATTCTAACAAGAAAAACACTGATACAAGCTACGGTACTAAGGAATCAATCAATCAATCAAATAGATGGAAAGAAACGGAAGGAAAGAACGGAACAAAACCTGCTAACACAACCATAGTTTTAATGATGCATCCAAAGTTTGATACCCCTATCCTATTGGTACCACTGTTTCTACTACAAGCACAACTACTGCTAGCTCTCTTACCTACTGTAATTGTTTATACTAGTTATTCTTATCACTCAAGTGCATGCTAAGTGCAACACAGCACACTAAGTACTTCTCCCTCTAATACAACTCTAGATAGACACCGAAGTCAGTTTGTAGTGCCATCTCAGACATGCTCAAGCCAACAGATCCTTACACATGCACATCATCTACTCATATACTAATACACATTTTAACCCATATCTATCTAAGTATACATATATATACTCACAGTCTCTAATACTCAAGGTACAAACAAATACACCAATTGTCTATACCCCTTAATTATGTACTAAATTTGCACTGCCTGGATTACTTGCACTATTACTTCCAATAATTTTTATCTATATTAACTGATATACCAATCTTATATTATCACACGAAGTACTTACTGTTACTAGCATAATTCTCAACTAATCCTTGATATAGAAATACTAGCACTATTGGTATAGTAACACTAGCTTCATCCTTAGATTACCTCATCACACTCACTAGAACTCATGATCACTTGCACTAGTTATTAACTTCTATAATACACATGCTTCACTTCACTCCCAAAGACAGACACATGGTTCCATATCTCTATTGATGTATAAGTATCTCCCCTTAACCTTTTATAAACTGATACACTAATCAGTGATACACTTCATACCTTCCCTGACCAATCTTGATATTTCTTAACCCATGACACACTATTAAAATTTTCTAATACTCATGCTTCCACTTTTATGAACTCCCACACTGACCCTCATCACCCACTATGCATTCTGCACAAAATTTCTAGACACTCTTCCATCTATTGCTTCCAACCCATTACTGGCCTCAATATCGGTGATACATCCATCATTAGTTATATACCATATACTCATATCTAATCACATCAAGGCCCTACTTTTATCTGTAACACAAGTCATACTACTTAGCATAATGTATTCTTATTCCCTTACACTCTCCTATCCACTTATGGGTGCCCTCCTACTATGGCACAGTCATTAATACCCTTTATGCATATACATTTCTTTACTCTTGACACATCCAAGTATCAACTACCAAATTGAATATCTTCCTCCATTAACTTTTTACATAATTTCCTTGATACCTATTCATTGATACTTAATTGTTTACATGGATCACCCAACTACATGAATTCATGACTATCCAGGACTGGCAAACTGACTCTGATACTAACTCCTAGAACCCTCACTGATACTCTTTTCTCCCCCTTCTACCTATAGTACCAATACTAACTATAATGACACCTATCATAGAACTATTGCTACAAGGTACAACGCTATAAATTATCTCTAGATTGATGCATATTGCTCACATGTCCAACCAAGAAATATTTATAGACTCACAAGCCACACTCCCAACAGTCAACACTGATACTCAAGACCCAGACCTAATTACAATTCACCAATTATCACACTAATAAGGAACCCTAATGGAAAGAAGCTCTATAAGGAACTGGACTAAGGACTGAAGGTATCTCTACATGTAAAATACCTAATTCGGAAGACCGTATTATTTAATTAGTAATTATAAGCTAAATAGAAGGAATATAATTTTTAATTTTTAGTCTAAGGTATTTATGTAATTAGGGGATTTATGAGGCCATTATAAATTTTTTCTAAATTATTCCATGTAAGAGACCCATTGGACAGTTGCATATGCACCAATATAATTTCTAGAAATTTCTAAGTATAGATATATATAGTTATTAGAAAAAGGAATAAAAAAATGGGTTGGATTCCTATTAGACCTAAACCCGATAACCATTAGCCCAAACCCAATAGGAAAATATCAACAGTAGCAGTAGCAAACCAACTTTGCTTTTTTCTTCTCCGCACGTAAAGCAATTTCGGGCGTAAACTCACTCCACCGCTTCTTACTTTATCTGCACGTAAAGAATTCCACTCGTCTAATTCCTTTCTCTACGCGTAAAACAAACCCAAGCGTAAACTCCACCACCGCCTAAAATCCGCTCTGTGCGTAAAGCAAACCTCCACTGCCCCACGCGTAAAACAGAACTCCATCGCTTAACTCTCTCCTCCGCACGTATGGAGAAAAATATCCGCAGCTCATTCCACCGCCTCTTTACTTGTAATTACTAAACACCCCTTAACCGAAACCTAAACCAATGATAGGAAGAAACAGCAGCGGCAGTAGTTTCTTAACCATTAAGTAACCCCCACCGCCTCTTATCACTATATATATATATTACAACTTTTCCAAACTCTAATCCTACTTCTTACACCAAAGCTTAAACACTGTTGTGGACTCCTGCACTATACAGAATTCTTGCTTGGCAAGTATACCTTGCCATTATACTATTATTTATATTCCAGCTGATACATGCATGTTTAATTCTGCTTATATAGATATTTATTTTTATAGATTTTGGACCTACTGTATAAGACCACCCTATTATTATGAAGCATCATTAGCTTCATTGGCCGAGACACAGTTATTACACGAGTTATGAGTCTCATATAGATTACGGACTACGTGACAGGTCTGGCCTCCTGTATGTATGAACCGTACATTAGGGATAACTGCTGGTAGAAACTTTGTATGTTAGTAGACCTGGCAGTTACTAGAGGTATTATCGTGTCATATATATGACATGTTTAGAGCATGGGGTGGGGAGAACAACAAGTAAGGCATTTGGGCTCCTTTGCACTCTTTCCTTCTATAACCCGGAAGCTCCACTGGAGATACGGGCGGTGATGACCCCTATACAATTGGCGGCCTCTGCCGTTCAAAAGACGATATGCTTTGAGGCCCCTGATTCTCTGAGAGAGTCATGCCAATCCCATATTTTAGCCAGATAGCCCACTTGGTGAAAAGTTGTTCTCAAACTGCATTCACTTAAACGGTTAGGCGACCCAGTGGATGTTTATATTTCAGTATTTTATTGGCATGTTTATATGTATCTTGTTACGTCCCTCTGAGGACCTGGTCCCTTTCCAGATATGGACGAGCAGGAGTATCCCCAGGAGTACGGACCTGGACCTGACACTACGTACCTGACTGAGGGGGTCTTACCCTCAGAGTATCTGTGATTTATTGCCATTGTTTAGAGATTTTGTTGCTACTTCGATATAGTCGTTTAGTAGTGGATTTGTTTCCACCCGACTATCAGACTTGATACTCATCTTGATATATTATTCAGCTCTTTATGTCTACTTACTACTTGTGCTGTGGATGAGATATAGATTATGTGTGACTTATTGTAACAGTATATTACCACTGATGGATTGCATATTCATATACAGCGTATGGGTGTATATGATTTCCATATATTGGAGTTCATATACATACGGCTGGGCGTGTTACACATTCCTAGTCCTACGTAATTTGGGACTGGGGCGTGACACTGCTGCTAGCAAAGAAAATAATGAAACATGGTCCTATAATAACAGAAGTGGATAAGTATTGATATCATACTTTAAGAACTAATTTAAGATATAACCTGATAATCGTACACGTCTGTCTGAAATCATGACACTCAGAATCTTTGCCACGCTAGTAAGCATAGCTGCGATAAACGATAGGCTCTATAACTAAGGTATGCAACTATATAATCACGTCATCTAGAATCCTCACCATGCCAACCGGTTATGGCTGCGAGAAACTCTAAATTTCATAACTAAGATATGTATCTCCCAAGTCAGGTTCCTACGTTTCTAACACGACGGCTAATGTGGATGCGATAAACTCTAGGCTCCATAACCAAAGCAGACGTTTCACCTTTCTCACTATCCATATCAACATATGTCATCAGATGATACCGTAATTTAGTCTCGATATGAAATTAAATTCAACAATGACACCAAGAATTAAATTTAACAACTGATTAACAAGAATCAAATTTAATAACAACAAGTGAGAATAGAAGAACCTTTTATCCCATCACCTGCAGTATCGATCTCCTTGACCATTATCGCAAATGCCCCGCCCTACTGGGGTGGCTCCCTCCGCGGGTGTTGAGCAATCTACGGTTCCACAAGTGGCCTAACTGGACCTCTTTGATTTGGAGCTACACGCTGGCCGAGAAGATAAGGAGCTCGAAGACAATCCTTCACTCGATGTCCCGCAGTGCCACAGTACAAACAAATTCCTAGCCTCACTCAACAGCTCTTCCGAAGGTGACCTGGCTTCTTACAAAAATAACAAGCCTGCTAGGTCTGCCTCAGAGGCTGCTGCTGATCCTGTGATCTGGTCTTCGACAACATCCTGAAGACGGATCGAAACCAGATAAAGTCATTAAGGCACAAAAATACGATATCATCAAGGAAGGACAAAATATTCATGGAAAGCAATGCTTAGAAGGAATAGTAATAGCAAAAGATTGGAAGTGTTCCTAGTTGTGATCGAATATTCGGTCTCATCCTTGTATACTATATCCTATATCCTATCACAAGCTCATAGTAGTACAACTAATACATCGTACTACCAAGATATCGCACATACTTGCGAAGCCTGACCTGTATAAGCCACCACTAAAAATGTGTCATAACCCGCACCCGGAATTTGGGCATGAGTCGTGGGTACGTCCAGCCTACGCTGTAGCATCGGCAGAAGAACGCTGTCTAGGTCACAATACTATCTAATCAATTTCACACGAATATCCAACTCCATAAGGAGACACAGATATCACAATATAATATAAAATACTCAATCACAGAACTAAAGTACGATAAGATATCAAAATATAACACAAGTCTAAACACCAAAATAATCTAACTCAAAGAATAACATCCAAGTCTCCAAATATGCCGAAAACAAATCCGGTACCATAAACTGCTAAAATAAACTAACTGAATAACTAGTGTTCCCGGTTAGACCTCCCGGAATCACACCTGAGCTACAAGGTCTAAGACTGCAGCTACTCTCCCGGTGGTCCATAATATGTCGGACACCAGTCCTCTAAGTCACAGTCTGGAAAAATATATCCAGTCAGGATTGGGCCGAAGTACAAGCACTAACAAAAGTTCTATTTATATTGACAAAAACTATAATACAGTATAAAGAAATACAAGATAGAAATAAATACTAAAAATAAGGAATACTGGAGATAATGAAATACTGGAGAATATGCAGTCAATAATAGTACAACTAGCAATAAACATAAATATAAGTGAATGCTAGAATAATAAACTAGAAATACAGGAATAGAACTATCTAACTAAGTGTTTGAAACACCAGTCTATCATGTGATCGGTTTGGGACAAGATCAGGCTTGTTATATATGATTGGCTATGATTCATGTGAGGTCATGGTAACCATCCGGTTAGCTATGATGCGAGCAATAGTCAGGCTAATCATATATAACAGGCTATGAGACATGTAAATGGTCAGGCTACACCCAACGTGATGTGTGGGACGAGCTATAATACATGTAAAGTGGGGTATGATCATATAATCAACTAATATCTTCCCGTCCCCAGCTAGCATCCCAATCACGACTCCTCGTGACAGGTATCGATGATGCTAACCTGCGTATCCATAGGGTGAGAATAAAGTAAGCTATAATACTAGAATTATAGAGATGATCAACATAATAAAAACTGTTAGAGAATATACTTGCCTGTGGTCCTGAGTTGGCAATACCAATATCCTATTCCTGAAGTCTTGCACGAACAATCCAACGATCCTATGTACATAATATAATAATAATATAGTATCAGTCGTTACATTAGCACACACATATACATAATTATACTAAACTCAAAACTACGCTAGGGGTGATAACTGGTCAACTAGCATGGTCAAATATGTACATCTAAATGCACAGGTGTCATGTCCTCAAATATTGTGCATAACAAGACAGTCAACTCACTAACACATGTCTAGAACTCTAAATCCCGTGTAACACCAACACATGTCTATGCTAGTACATTAGTCTACACCAGGCAGACAGTTTATTAACACCAAGGGTCATGCAAATATACAAATACGGGATACCCATAACTAATACCTATGGCCATACAACATATGTAATACTAGCAATCAATTCCCCATAGAGTATATGCATATATTAAATATAATTATCATACACACATACATGCACAGACACATACTAATTATTAGGTTCACTAACACAGGATTATGCAATCATATCGACCAAACTATCATGAAGTAATATGCTAACCTTAGTTACTATTTATACATGCACACACCAAAATCATGAAAGAAAGGCAGTTTTGAATCTTGGCCTTGGAGTGCACGTGACTAAGGAGGGTGACGCTGACCGGAGAGGTGGTGGGTGTTTACTGCGGTGGAGATAGTCGTCGACTGCTCGGGCTCCGGCGAGGGGATGCTGGTGAAGTCGGGTGATGCTTAGGTCAGACGGGGAGGAGTCGGTGATCCGGTGTGATGGTGATGATAATGATGATGATGTAGACGATAGTGGTGATGATAAGCTCGTCGATCCAGTGGTGATGGTGGATGATAGTGGGGTTGATGGAAGCTGTGGCAGTTGCTGTGGGATTGCTCGGGGAAGTCGATGGCGAAGGGAAGGAGGCGCTCAAGCGATCGGGGAAAGAGGGGTTGAGGGAGTCGGTGATCCGACGGTGTAGGGTGGCTGCTGCGTGTTAGTGGTGATAGAGGATAATGGAGTTATCGTGGGTGGACGCTGCTCGGCGGTTGCAGTCGACGGTGTAGTCGACTGCTAGGGGAAGGGTGATGGTCGGTTGGGAGGCTGCTGTCGAGATGGCCGGGGAGATGGTGGTAATGTTGCGGCGGTGGTGATTGCAGTGGGCGAAGGATCTAGCGAGGGAATGAGGTCATGGACAGAGGGAGGTCGCTGTTGTCGGTGTTGGCTACTCAGGCGGGATGGTAGCCAGAGATGGGATAAGGGTGATGGCTGCTAGGGTTGGTTTAGGGTTCGGTTTGAATATTGATGAAGGATGGTGATGAAAAATAATGGAGGATGAGTATATGCATGAGGGAGAAAAGAGGGTGATGATTACCTAGGGATTAGGGCCAGCCATGTACTCCTTGGGATGGGGTTGGTTGTTACATAAAGAAAATTTGAATAGATAGGATGATGTGTGTATGGGTTGAGGGCTAGGATGGCTAGGGGGAGAGGTTTGAGTGTTGCATACTCCAAAATAACAGGAAAATACATGCATGACCGGTCAATGAGGGAAAGGAAGTATTTCTTCATGTATTGGGTCCAATATGAGGTAGACACCTCATTGCACTTTTGCATAAAAGCCCCCATCAATTGCAAAATTGCATAAAAGTTGGGTTTAGGATTGAATGAGGATAAACATCATGTTTGGTGTGATGTAGTGGCTAAAAAGGGTGTGTGTGTTTAGTATGAACCTTGAGGGTGTGAGTGGGAGTTTGGTTCGGTGTTGGGTCTAGTTTTGGGTTAAGTTGGGTCCTCACACCAATTTAATTAAAATTAATATAAATGGTGTTCTAAAATTAATTAGAAGTACATAGGGTTAAAATTAGGTGGGACACAAGTATCATGGTCATAGAAGACTCAGATAGAATGTTATCATAATTTAGGTTGCACAAAAATGGGTCGAGGTTGTGTCTACAATTTCGATTGGAACGAAAAAGGATAAAAAGTTGGATTTATTGGAATTAAAAATAAACGTCTGCGACGAATATCGTACGACTAAAATAAAGCACAAAAGGGCATATTTATGAGTTACACAAAGGTCAGAATGGAAGACTGGCACGTGTAGGACAAGGATGTGAAATATATTGGAAGACAAAAGCTAGTGTAGTGCTCCAAATATCGAAGCAACAGTAAGGTACAATAATTTAATAAAATCATAGTAATAAATTATATTCCCAATATTTAATCCTAAAAATGCTAATTAAAATCCATAATCCTATATTTTAGTCAGGGTTCATCTAGTGGGCTTCTAGGTCTAGTCCACTAACCCATGAATTAAAAACACTATATATAATATATAAAATATAACATACAATATAATATACACAATACTTATAATAATTAAAAAGACAAAATATCCCTATTTTAGAATGTGGTAGTGACATCCGGGCCATCTCAGCCCCCACCAGTGGACAAGTCCAAATAGAAAGAGATGCGCTTCGATAAGTCAGGCTGCCCTGAGTGAGGTACTACAGAAAGTCGATATCTACCTGGCGTAAGTCAAGCCGCCAACTGAAGACCCTACTACTTGTCCACATTGCAACAATGCCATGGATACGATACCCAATTTGATCTTCTCGCGATAGGATATGTGCTCAAGAATAATAGGCACGATCGGCCCCTGTACTACATTGGGTATATCAACGATATCAAGGAGGACCAAATACATATTGACCCAGGATCATCTATCAGTATCAACACGGGATGTTTGCTTCAGAACCTGGGGATCCTGATGCATCGTCTGGCGGCCACTAATACCGCCATTAGTGGCTTCAACAAGGGAAGGAGTTACCCTCTGGGTAAAATCCTCTTAAAATGCCAGATCGACGACTTAAAAACAGAAGTCACCTGCTACGTCATATACGTAGATACATCCTACAACATCTTGTTAGGGCATCCGTAGATACATGAACACAGGAATGTGCCATCCACCCTCCACCAGTGCCTAACATATATAGACGAACACGATTTTGTCAAAACAGAGTTCACTGATATCGATCCGTTTAAGGGTATCGAGATCTATTACTCTGACTCGATCCTCTACAAGAAAGTTTGCCAAGATAAAAGTGGCAACAGGCCGACAATAAAGCTGAGGCTACAACAGCACCCGAGGAGCCTATGAGAATCATCCTGAAGGCTCGCACTCCCGATGCGGCCGCACCTCTCATCATCAAATCGCGCAGGAAGGCACCTGAATCTTCGATAACTTTAACATCACCAGAACCTATGCTCCTTTGCCTTCGCAAGCTGAATCGACCACTAAGAGAAGATTCTGCCCTATCTATGCCTTCCGAACCAATGGTTATTCGGTTTCAAAGGCCGAGTCGACCACCAAAGGTAGACCCGATCGCACCAGCGACTTTCAAACTTTTGGTGATAAAATTACGCAGAAAACTACCAAAGCCTTCGCTTATACTGTAGAGAGCCAAGGAGAAGGATAAGATGGAGGAATATATATCCGCCACTGTCAACACCATTTTCCCTGATGATATAATCCCGTCGGTAGAGATACCATATTTTCTCAATAAAGGACTATCTTTGAACTACTCGTAGCATATGCATTAATTACACTATGCTCCCTGGAGCACAGTCTGGGGCTTCACCTGCACACATAAGTAACCACTACAAGCACTGTGCACCAGTTTTGCTCAAGTCAAGATTCTTTCTTCTTAGTACCACCCCGAAAGAAGGAAGATAAGATCATCATCTTCGGCAAGGTAGAATACCCCCGGTCCTTCATCCTAAAGGAAGAAGAACCAGAATCCGAGATAGGTAGAATGCCACTCTACAAGTATATCTCTTAAGCTGTACATCTTATCAAAAAGATGGGATACAACCTGGAGGTCACTGAAGGATTAAAATACGACAAAGGCCGAAGGTCTCCTTTACGACTTTCCTTCCCCGCTGGCAAGTTCAAGTATTACTATCATAAGACTAAACTTGGCTTATGATATCTAACGGCTCTTACAATCCTCGATGGCTCAGATAAAGAAGACAAATAGCGCTCTCACTCTTCCGAATCGTCAACCTATGACTCCGACTTCATCATCAAGAACATGCTTAAACAAATACTGTCCTCCAACATGGTGTCTACCGACCTTGAGAAAGAAAATAAGGATCCACCCAAGCTCTTTGAGATGGTACCTTGGGCCCAACACCTAGGTTCACAATAGAAGATATGATTTGAGCAGCGATAACCTCCTACCGAGGGCGATGTCATTCAAGTCGATCTAGGTGACGAGACCTCCCCAAAGCCTATCTTCGACACCAAAAGTCTTCCCGACGAAGACCTAGAATCCCTATTACAACTCATCCGAGAATACATCGATATCTTTTCCTGGAGTTATGAAGACATGCTAGGACTGGACCCCCAAATCATGGTCCAAAAACTCAATATTCGACAAGCAGCCAAACAACTCAAGCAACAACAGCGACGGTTCTGGCCAATCCTGATGGATTCTATCGAAGCTGAAGTCAACAAGATAATAGCTAGTGGCATCATCCGCGAATAATAATACCCCAATTGGATAGCGAACATCGTGCCCGTCGTTAAGGAGAATAGGAAGATTGGAGTTTGTATCGACTTTCGTGATCTCAATGCGGCATCTCCCAAAGATAAATTCCCTCTTTCAATCACCGACTTAATGATCGACAATACTTGTAGCTTTGAGAGCATGTCCTTTATTGATGGCTTCTCAGTCTATAACCCAATCAAGATATTTCTTGACGATGAGAAACATAAGTCATTCCGGACCCTGATAGGCGTATACTGCTATATGGTCATTCCTTTCGTCCTGAAGAACTCAGGTGCTATATATTAGTGAGCTATAAGCACCATTTTTTGTGAATATCTATGCAAGGCGATGGAATGCTTCATTGTCGATATCGCTGTCAAGAGTTGCTCCAAGGATGATCACCTCCAAGAACTGACGACTATGTTCGACTTAATGTGCGTACATCGACTAACGATGAACCCTAACAAGTCCTTCCTGGGAGTCTCCAGCAAAAAATTCCTGGGTTTCATCATCATTTTCCAGGGTATTCACATAGTCCTCGATAAGACAAAGGCCATCCTGGAGATGCATCCGCCAAGGAACCTCCGAGAACTTCGTGACCTCCTATCTAGGTTGGCATACATCATGAGGTTCATATCAAACCTCTTTGGATATTGTCTGCCGTTCACAGAGCTCATAAAGAAAGGTGTCTTCTTTATTTCAAATGAAGAATGCCAACGAGCATTCGACAAACTCAAAGAATACCTATCAAACCCTCTTCTGCCGGTGGCCCCTGTCATGAAAAAGTCATTCCTGCTCTATGTATTGCAATGGATCATTCTCTCGGTGCCCTGTTAGCCCAGAATAGTAATTCAGGCCACAAGCAGGCCATATACTACCTTATCCGGATGATGGTCGGCTAGGAGCATAGATATATCGTCGTCGAGAAAGAATGCCTTGTGCTAGTATTCGCCTTCCAGATATTATCTCCATATGATATGGTATTCATCCCAGAGAAGGCCGTCAAGGGTCAAGCATTGGCCGACTTTCTGGCAGCCAACCCGGGGTCAAAAATATCAAATCTCTACAAAGATATTCCTGATAAAGTGGCAGACGTCAACTTTGCCTCATACGAAGTGGTTTCACAAATTTTCTTTGATAGTGCTTTAAGAACAGGGCCCAAAGGCAACATCATCACTGGGATCGAGATATTATTGATCTTCCCATAGGTCCTCATCATCAATCGTGCATACTCTCTCACGGATCTATGCTCCAAAATATAGCAGAGTATAATGCCCTAATCATCGAACTCCATCTCGCCAAATATTTTAGGGTAGAGTACTTGGAAGCCTACAGCAATTCTCATCTAACCGTCAATCAAGTTCGAAACGAAGACATGATCCCCTACCACCAAGCTGCACATAGCATCATAGTGACTTTCAAGATATTCTTTATTGTACATGCCCCTCAGTTGCAAAATATTAAAGCGGACGCTTTAGCCGGCCTCGCGGCTTCCTTGGCAGTCCCAAACAATATCCATCCGTTAATCACAATAATTTGTCAAGAGCTGGTTTATTCCAAAAGCAACCAATGCTTATTCCTCATCTATGTAGCTGAGGTCGATATCAATACTCAATTTTGGAGACTTTCATTCATCGACTAAGCAGTCTATGGAATGCTTCCTAAAACCCAAAGGAAGCTACTTCAATCAGAAGACGCTCCCTCCATTTCTATTATGACAAGGAGACCAAAATATTGTACCGTCGGTCCTATGATGACCTTCTGCTCTGATGCTTATCGAATACAGAGGCAAAACAAGTCCTTTGTGAAGCTCATGATGGGGTCTGCGGGGCACATCAACCCGGTCCAAAACTACAGGACCGCCTCCGAAGAATGAGCTACTATTGGCCAACGATGATAGCAGATGCTATCAATTACGCAAGGAAGTGCTAAGCATGCCAAATCTAATCAGACTTTATCCACCAGCCATCTGAATTCCTATACCTGATGGTAGAATCATGGCCATTTCAGGCATGGGGAATGGATACCATCGGGCCAATCAGTCCGCCTTTATCAAAGGGACATCGGTTCATCCTAGTAATCACCAACTATTTCTCTAAATTAGCAGAAGTTGTTTCGCTCGCTGAAGTCAAGACAGCCAATGTGATTAACTTTGTCAAGCATCACATCATATGTTGCTTCGGCTTGCTATATAGGATCGTTCATGATAATGGTACACAGTTCACAAGTTATGCCTTCTATTAGTTTTTTGACAAGAACCGAATCCAAAATATATCCTCCACCGCATACAACCCCGCCGCAAACGGGTTGGCGGAAGCATTCAATAAAACAATCATCAAGCTCCTCAAGAAATTTGTATCTTCCAATAAATGCGACTGGAACAAAAAACTAGTTGAATGTCTCTGGGCCTAACAAATAACAGTCCGAACAGCTACTGGTAACACGCCATTATCTTTGGTGTACAAAAGTGAGGTGGTACTCCTGCTTGAGATACAAATACCTTTACTACGTGTAGCTCTCTCCAACCAAGTAACCATGGATGACAACTACCGCCGATGGTTACAAGAGTTGGAAGCACTCGATGAGAAACGACTCTTAGCCCAACAACACATAGAGATGTATCAAGCATGTCTCTCTGGAGCTTTTAACAAATGGATAAAATAGAGAATGTTTCAAGTGGGTGACCTCGTCCTAACAGTAAGAAGATCGATAGTTATGACCTGCAAGACTGCTGATAAATTCTAACCTAAATGAGAGAGTCCGCTAGTTATGAAAACTGTATTTTCCAATGGCGCATACCGGCTAGCAAAACCTAACGGCGACTTGCTTATGATGCTTATCAACGATAAGTTCCTTAAAAAGTACTACGTCTAAATTAGACTAGTAGTCCTTTATTACCAACTACATCGTATCTTCCTGGGCGTTGGTTCATGTCCACAGGGCCTCTGGACTGCCGCTCTAATACACTACTCCGGCGGAGTCTTCCATGTACATATTACCTCTGAGCAAACTTTCTAGCCATGACCATCGATCATCATGTCCATATTATCTCTGATATCGATTATCTTCCAACTTATCACCCATACCCAATCCAGAGTATGCCCGAGGTGTTAAGTCCATAAAACCTATCACGTCTATACTACCTCTGATATGATTTATTTCGAATCTATTACACGCACCCCAAAGTACATAAAATTGTAATAGTAAATCCCCCAGCGGGATGTCCTTATAATCCACAAAACCTATCACATCCATACTTCCTCTGATAGGGTTTGTTTCAAATTTATTACACACACCCCAAAGTGCAAAAAGGGTAATAGATCCACCAAAATTCCTCCAGCGAGATGTACTTACAATTCATAAAATCTATCACATCCAGACTAACTCTGATAGGATTTGATTCGAATTTATTACTCGTACCACAAGTGAGCAAAAAGGGTAATAGATCCACCAAAATCCTACAGCGGGAATGTTGGCCCATGTTTATGTTGAGTTTTTGAATATGGCTAATCGATTCAGTTTAGCATTATGGTAATCGATCAATCACTATAGTATCTTCTACCTACTCTCAGAATTGTCCAAATATATAATATTTGCTTCTATATATTTCATTTTTCTTCTAACATGTACTTACAAAAAGCAATAAGCAAGATAAGCAATGGACATATGATATGTAACGATGAGCCAAATAAGGCGTTATACTAGAAGATTTCGTCCAACCGCCTATGACTTTTCTGGAGCCTCGCATATGGAGGTTCAGGGGCGAAGCCCCTGAAAGTTATTTATATTCCCAGATCTGGTTGTCTTTAGATAACTACCGTCAAGGAAAAAAGCATCTTCAAGTCAGCAGAAGTTTGGCGTCATCAGTGCTCTTGATTTTTATATATAATTTGATATTTTATTTGAGTCTAGGATCGATGTAAGCTGAGTTGCACTTGTAAATCCAAGTACCTATAACCATCTAAGTACCTATAATCAGATATCTAGTCCACTCAAATAAACCAAAGAACCTATCCACCAAATCAGGCCATATTTATTAACAAAGTCAACCATACTTAGAAATAGAACTAGGGCCGAACTCATACCGAACTTGGACCGAACTCGGTTACCCTTTTGTTATGAAATCAACCAGTTCAATTAGCTCCTGATTTCTTGGCCCAACGGTTGGATATTTGAATTAAACCCCATCCGAATTCTGGCCAAATTTTGTTTTCCTACACACTATAAATAGTATTAGAATTTTACATTACTACTCACTCAACCATTCTCAATCTTTCTATCCTATAGCGAGTAAACCCTCAGAGCCTAAACTTTTTTTTCTCCAAGATTAACTCCCAGCCTTATAGTGCCAAGTGCGATCTCGGTGTAGAAGTCTAAAGAGTTGTAAAGAGCTTGGTTCATCAAGTCACTTCTTATGTGTGAAGTTACGAGCCTTCGAATCAAAACTCGTGGTGTGTGAAGTTGCGAGACTTTGGATCAAATCTCGTGGTTGTAAAAAGTCGGCAATCCTTCGGAATAAAGTTTGTGATTCACTATTTATGATTAGAGTAGATAAAACTCCAAACAAGAGTTATCGGGACTGGACTAGTCCTCTTAGAGGGAAACAAGTATACATCGCGGTGTTTGCATTTTCTCTCTCTTTCTCTTACTTTATTATATTGCATATACACTGCTAGTTATTTACTGCCTTCACTCTGCTTAATTTTTAATTGGGTAGATTATTCTGCAGTACTCTATTCACCCTCCTCTAGAGTTGCCATACACGGTTCTTCAGGGATGTTCTTAAAATCCATAAAACCTATCACATCCATACTACCTCTAATAGGGTTTGTTTCGAATCTATTACTCGCACCACAAGTACACAAAAGGGTAAAAGATCTACCAAAATCCTCTAGCGAGATGTCCTTAAAATCCATAAAACCTATCACGTCCATACTATCTCTGATAGGGGAATATATTACATGCACCCCAAGTGCGCAAAAGGGTAATAGACCCACCCAAATCCCTTAGTAGGATGTCCTTAAAATCCATAAAATCTATCACGTCCATACTACCTCTGATAGGGTTTGTTTCAAATCTATTACTCGTACACCAAATACGCAAAAAGGTAATAGGTCCACCAAAGATCCCCGAGTGAGATATCCTTAAAAAGCTATGGTATGGTACTACAATTATATTACTTTTAGTATAATACCTAAAAGTCCGCAAACATACAAAATTCTGAAAAATAAGAGACTTTATTAATTAATATTCAAGGTCATGAGTACATATAATATAAATTCATTACATTTAAGGGTTTTTATTAGAATTCAAAGTCATAAGTACTGTTACTACCACATTCTGAAAACAGGGGTAATTTTGACTTTTTTTGTATTTAATATTTCGTGTATTTAAATTAAATAATTTCGTGAGATGTGTAATTTAATATATTGTTATATACAGTGTTCATTATGTTTGAGCTGGTAGACTTGACCTAGAAGCCCAGTAGATGAACACCTGTCCGAATTATGGGATTATGTGGTTAAATTGTTTTTTTTGAATTAATTTATTGGAGGTTGTCATTAACTACCGTAATTTATTTAATTATTGCGCCTTGCCTTTACTTCGATATTTGGAGCGCTGCCCTAGCTTTTGCCTTTCAATAAATTTCACAACCTTGCCCTAGACGTGCCTGCCTTCCATTCTGATATTTTTGCAACTCATAATTATGATCTTTTGAGCTTCATTTTAGCCGCACAATATTCGTCGCGGACGTTTATTTAATTTCTGAATAAATTCCGATTTTATATCGTTGTGCGTTCCAATCAAAATTGGAGGCAATCTTGACATATTTTTCGTATGATCCAAATTAGAGTAATATTCTGTTCTGAGTCTTCTCCATTAATGCTATTGATGACCCGACCTGATTTTGGCCCCTTGTACTCGTAATTAATTTTTGAACACAACTTGCATTTATTTCTTATTAAATTGAGGATACCATTTTATCTGATCCCGTTAATCCCGTTTAATTCCAGTAACCTCCTAATTAAACCCGTACCAAACACACGGTGCCCCCTCACCCTACAAAAAGTAGAACACCGAATCGCCCGCCAAATTTTCATTATTTTATACATCTGTGCAAATACCCAAATTTAAGGGGGGCTAATTTGCAAATTTGCATTTGTTGTCAATACCCCATTGGTTTAACCCAAATGAAGAAAACCAACCCCCCTAGCTTTGACTAGTCAACATCCTCATCTCACATGTATGAATTTTCTCCATATCAAATCCTGGCCACTCATTTAAAGTGGGTGCATCACCACCCTTCATTCTCATCTCACCCCTCCATATTTAATGTTCCATCATCCACTCTTCCCTAGGAAAAACCCTAATCCCCAAAAACCTAAGCAAAGCCCCCACACCTAACCGTAGCAACCCCCTCCATTTTTATTTTTCCTTTCTTCTTTCTTCTTCTCTTCTTCTTCTTCTTCTTCTTCTTCCTTATCCTTCTTTCTTTTTGTTTTGAATTTACAAAAGAAAGGGGGGAAACACCCTGTGCCTACTGTTCACCCCACACCCCGGCTTACATCCCTACCTCCGGTCTCCTCCCGCTGCGACTTTCCCCCGGCGGAGCCCCGCTCCTTGCAGTCAGCCGACTCCACCCCACCTCAGCCACCGAGTCCCCTCCACGAGTCATCCCTCTGGTCGAGCTTCCCACCCGAAGCCGCCGAGCTCCCCGCTGCTCATCTCCGGTCCGTCGAGCTGTCCCGGCTGCTGCTGTACTCCTCCACCGGCCCGTCGAGCTGTCCACCCCTCGCTGCTCAACTCCCCCAGCCACGAGTCGACTCCGACCGGCATCGAACTCCAGCCGACTTTCCTCGGCTCCTCCCTCATCCTCCCCGTATCACTCCTCCTCCGGCGGACTTCCCAGTCTCCTCCTCCTCCCGCTGCAAACTCCCAACATCACCACCACCATCTCCTTGCAGCTCCTCCTCCTCCGGCCTGCTATCTCCACCACCACCAGTGCGGTCGGCTCCCCTCCGGTTGTGCACCACCAGCCGACCCCCTGTGAGCCCCTCTTCCCTCCTTTCTTACATGTATATATATATATATGTATATAAATACGTATACGTAGATATGTGTATGTGTGTACGTGTGTGCGTATATGTGTATGTGTATACGTGTGTGTGCGTCTATGTGTATGTGTATACATGTGTGTGCGTATATGTATATATATATATGTATATAATTATCTGTATATATGTATTCAAAATATCTATTAGTATTAATGTATATGTTTAATACGTATATGTATACGTATGTATTTAATAGTGAGTATGTATATGTATATGTCTATGTATATATATTTAATATAATTTATATATATAAATACGTATTCTAGTATATATAATTAATTTGGTATATGTATAAATATATATATATATATATATTTTGTATATACTTAATATATTCTCAATATATATATTGGTTTATTTTTATATATAATATCTATTTAATAAAAAGTATATATACTAGTATAAATTAAATTCATGTATTAGCATAGTCATTGTACTTTGGAATTTAGTATATATAGTAAAATTCTAATTTGGCTTGTTCTTATGAATATACCTTGTATAAAGTATTTCCTAGTAGCTATTTGTAATTAAAACATACATTATTAATTTTACTTAAGGTATATATAAATACACATATCTATTTTCGTACCAAATGTATCTAATGTATATGTTAGTACAATATATACATTTCTATGTCTCTACTAGATGAACGAGAGTAAATATTTACATGGACCTATAACCCTGTGAACGGTCAGTTGACTGCCACGCGTACACTGACGTACTAGCAAGCCCCATACCATTATGATCGTCTGTCTTGCCTAGCAATCGCAGACGCGATACCCGTGCGACTTGACGCACACTGACCCTAGATTGACCAGTGCCATACCTGACATAGCCTCTGAGTTAGGTATTTGATTTTGTGTTAGTGTAGCATCTGATGCAAACGTTGTATTGTTTATTATATGTTTATAGGACTGTTGGATCCTCCAGACGATACTCTGGGACAGGACATTGGTTTTACCAGCTAAGGACCCAAGGCGAGTACATTCTCTGATTAGCTTCTAATTTATGATATCTTCTATGTTCATTGTATCTAGTATAAATATCCATATTTTGACATGCTGGTTACACGGATTGGTGTATACGGATCTCGTCATGAGATGTTATTCCTTGTTCATGGTGTAGCTTGTACAAGACTTGTTTCCTTGTTATCTTATGCATGTACAGACACTGATTTCCGGAGAGATTTGCTACCTTCCTAGGGAATCCCGTGCCATAGCGTACCATGATTGGATCTACCATACCAGTCGGAGGTGGGGAGTATTTTATTATAGATATCTGATCATACCCAACTTTACATGCATCATAGCTCACCCACGCCTCACATCGGTGCAGCCTTACCTTTACATGGCTCATCACTGTTACATATGGTTAGCCTGACTATTACTCGCATCATAGCTATTCTTACAGATTAGCCTGACCTCAAGGATGCTCGCTAACCAATGTAATGAGTTTACTAGTCCCAAGCCGATCACATGTTAAAGCTAGTACTCACACACTTAGTCATAGGATTCTTGCTCATTGACATATTGTTTCCTTTCCTGTATTTACTTACAGTATTTCCAGTATATCCTTTATTGTATGTTTCTCGTACCTACACATGCATCTTGTATATTTCTATCTATTTACTGCTACATAGTTTATATCATTGATATAGAACTACTATTTAGAAATGTACTTTGCTCCTTTCTGACTGGAAAACATTTTCCAGACTATGCCGAGAGGACTGGTATCTGACACTGATGGACCACAGGGTGAGTAGCTGAGACTTGGCTTGGTAGTTCAGTCGTGATTCCGGGAAGTATAGCCGGAATCATTAGTTGTCTAGTTAGTTCCTTTAGCATATTATTTGGTACCGAATTTGTCTCCGGCAAATCTTATTTCAGACTTGGTTTATATTAAGTTAGATTATTTAAAGTTTAGACTTGTGTTGTATTTTTATTTTTCCTTCGAATTCTAATCGTGCTATCGTTATGTGATTGAGTATGTTGTTATTTATATAGTGTTATCCGTGTCTCCTTATGGAGTTGGATACTGGTACAAGATTGTTTAGATAGTGCTTGACCCAGACAGCGTTCTACCGCCGATGCTGCGGCGTAGGCTGGACGTACCTGCGTACTCGTGCCCCTAACATGGGTGCGGGTCGTGACACGTTCTTAGTGGTGGCCCACGCAGGTCAGACTTCGCAAGTTGTGCGATGTCGTGGTAGTGCGACGTCATAGTTGTACTACTGCGTGCCTGCTATTGAATGTAGGACATAGGATACTAGGATGAGAGAGGATACTCAATCACAAAATTCTTGAGAGATTCCTGGGACGACTCCTTGAGAATCTTATAATAATTTCTAATTTTAAATCCTTCGCCTTGTTTCTGTCCGTCCTCACTCGTTGATATTGAGTTTGATTCCTGTTGATCAGTTATTAAATTAGGATTTTGGTTTCATTGTAGAGTTTAATTTCATGTCGAGATGAATTTTACGGACTAAATTTTACGATATCATCTGATGACATATATTGATGAGAACAGTGAGAAAGGTGAAACAACTACTTTGGTTATGGAACCTAGAGTTATCGCAGCCGTACCGGTTGGCGTGGCGAAGATTCTAGATGACATGACTGTAGGGTTGCGTACCTTAGTTACGGAACCTGTCGTTTATCGTACCTATGCTTACTGGCATGGCGAGGATTCTCAGCGTCATGATTTCTGACCGACGTGTATGATTATCAGGTTGTGTCCTAAAATTTGTTCTTAAAGTATCATCTCAACACTTATCTATTTCTGCTATTACAGGACTTTATTCCATCGTTTCTTGGTTTGCTAGTAGTAAAAATACCTTTAGTCCTCAACCCAGTTTCTTTGAGCTTCTATTCTTTGAGGATTCCTTGTTAAGTATGATAATTAGTGACTTGTAATTATGTCTGTGTCTTGAGTATTAGTATTGACTGAGCGTTGTTAGTGAGTTGTAAATGTTTTCTAGTTGGACATGTGAGCAGTAGGCATTAATCTAAAGTAACCCATAGCGTAGTGCCTTGTAGCAATAGCTCTATGATAGGTGTAATATAGTTAGTATTGGCACTATAGATAGAGGAGAAGGAATATCAGTGATTATGATCATTTGGAGGTAATAGTGCAAATAATTCGGGCAGTACAATTTTCGTACACAGTTGAGGTTGTAAATAATTAGAGTATTAGCGTGCACCTTGAGTATTAGAGACTGTGAGTATTTATATGTATACTTGAGGATTCAATTTTATCGTTTGAAGAATGGGAGTCAATTGCAAATTTTATTTGAATTTTTAAGGAGTTGAGATTTTTATGTTACTTAAATGTTTGAGGACTAAAATTTGATTCAATAAACATGGTCAAGGCTACAAAGATTTTAGAATTGATTACCATTTTATTTCGATATTGAGTATTGGATTTTTGAGGAAGTAAATGCATTTTATTTTAAAGGAGTTAAAACTTTGATGATCTTATTTTGAGGATTAATTTTTGGTGGGTAAGAAACGTATAATAATATATGGGTGGATGAAGTGTATACGTAAGGATCCGTTGACTTGGGCATGATTGAGATGGCACTGCAAATGGACTTGGGTGTCCATCTAGAGTTGTATTAGGAAAAACAGTACTTAGTATGGTGTGTTGCACTTGGTGTGCACTTGAGTGATAAAGAACAACTAGTATGAACAATTTTAGTAGGTAAGGAAGCTAGCAGTGAGTGTGTTTGTAGTAGAACTGTGGTACCTAAAGGGATAGAGGTATCAAACCTTGGATGCATCGTTGACCTGTGCAATCACAACTAGGAATATTCCCATCTAATTATCTTGAATGTTGCTTCTCTAGAACTCTACTGTCCTTCCTTGATGATATCGTATCTATTGCCTTAATTGATTCTTTTGGATCTGTCTTCAGGATGTCGCCGAGGACACGATCTATGAGAGTGAGAGTACCAGCTTTAGAGGGATCTGCCACCTCTCTACCTGATGGACAGACAACCATAGTTCCTCCTACATCTCCGATGCATGTGGGAGTATCTGCACTTTTCGGGGGTCTTCCTCCCCCACCTGTTCAAAGGATAGCCGCAGCTGTGACGGACAACCAGCCTCCTTTACCGACTCCAATTTCCGGAGGTGTGCCCATTAACGGGGCACAGATGTTTACCGTGATCCAGGGCATGGTAGATGCCCAAAAAGTGACGGCAGATGCTCAGCGAGTTCAAGCTAAGGCTCTGAGAGTGCAAGCAGAAGCGCAACAGGCGCAGATGGAACTAATGAGAGAGAGCATGAAGAACGCTCACTAGATGGCACTATAGACAGTTAAGAGAGTTGCCCAGCTGTATCCTGGCCAGCGGCAGCCGAGGGCATTTCAGTATCAACAACAGTACCAGGCACCAGTTTGTCTTCAGCAGGATCAGACTTGTCTTTACTGTAAGAAGCCAGGTCATCTTAGAAAGAGTTGTAGAGCGAGGCTAGGACTTTGTTTGTGCTTTGGCGATGCAGAACACCGAATGAGGGATTGCCCTCTAGTTCAGCGTGCAGCTCCAAATTATAAAGATCCAGTTAGGCTACATGTGGAATCATATATTGCTCAGCACCCGCGAAGGAAACCACCCCAGCAGGGCGGTACAATTACGATGTCGGTCGAGAAGACCGATACTGCAGGTAACGTGTTAGTATGTTTTATTCTTTCCTTCCTTCTGTTCTTTCCTATTTGATTGATTGACTGATTTTTCCTAGTACTGTAGTTCGTATGCATGATTTTCTTGTTAGAATATAGTTAGTAGTACACCCTGACAGAGAATGCAATACCATGATAAGACAGACCATAACCATGCATGTTCCTCTAAGTTGTATGTTGTATGACTGTAGGTAAATTTTTCTTAGACCATGATCATTGGGGTTTTGACCATAGCAAAGATCTATGAAGAGGTTATGACTTGACAAAAGGGACAAGATGATTAAAATTTGAGGATAAGCATTCATTTAAATAAAGAGTTAAGGAGTTAATATAACAGAATCGATGGATCATTGATTTTACGAAGATTGAGGTATGATTGAAATTCGAGGATAAACCTTAACTTAAATGGAGAGTTAAGAAATTAAGATGGCAAAAATTAAGGATTTATTAATTTTAGGAAGGTTATGATATGATAGAATTGGTGATTAAAAATTGAGAAAATTTAGGAGATTGTCATTATATTTATTTGACCGCAAGTTATGAAATTTTTTAAATTTTATATTGTGGATGTTGCATTGGAAGGATCTCTACGTGTCGCACTGTTGAGTATTTTGAGGAAAAAGGAAACTGAAGAATCAGACCATTGATGGATTATTGTTTGGATTCAGACTTTTTGGGACGAGATTCAATACATTGATTGAAATTAAATTTGAGAAACAATATCAAATTTTGACTATTTAATTAACTTAAAAATTTGGAGGAAATTATGAGAAAAATGGAGACTGATTTTATTTCGAGAATTTTTCAGGAATACAATCAATTCAAAAAAAAAATTTGAAATTTGTGAAATGACAAGGTGGATTATTTCAGGATTTTGTGGGTTGGATGAATTAACTATTGATGGAAAATAAAATAATATATGAACACTACTATGAGGACTTTAAATTTTGATGACGAAATTCTTTTAAGGAGGGTAGACTTGTCACTACCACATTCTGAAAACAGGGGTAATTTTGACTTTTTCTGTATTTAATATTTCGTGTATTTAAATTAAATAATTTCGTGAGATGTATAATTTAATATATTATTATATACAGTGTTCATTATGTTTGAGCTGGTAAACTTGACCTAGAAGCCCAGTAGATGAACACCTGTCCGAATTATGGGATTATGTGGTTAATTTTTTTTGAATTATTTTATTGGAAGTTGTAATTAACTACCGTAATTTATTTAATTATTGCGCCTTGCCTTTGCTTTGAAATTTGGAGCGCTGCCCTAGCTTTTGCCTTCCAACAAATTTTACAACCTTGCCCTAGACGTGCCTGCCTTCCATTATGATATTTTTGCAACTCATAATTATGATCTCTTGAGCTTCATTTTAGCCGCACAATATTCGTCGCGGACGTTTATTTAATTTCTGAATAAATTCCTATTTTTTATCGTTGTGCGTTCCAATCGAAATTGGAGGCAATCTTGACCTATTTTTCATATGACCCAAATTAGAGTAATATTCTGTTCTGAGTCTTCTCCATTAATGCTATTGATGACCCGACCTGATTTTGGCCCCATGTACTCCTAATTAATTTTTGAACACAGCTTGCATTTATTCTTAATTAAATTGAGGATACCATTTTATCTGATCCCGTTAATCCCGTTTAATTCTAGTACCCTGCTAATTAAGCCCGTACCAAACACACGGTGCCCCCTCACCCTTTAAAATGTCGAACACCGAATCGCCCGCCAAATTTTCATTATTTTATGCATCTGTGCAAATATCCAAATTTAAGGGGGGATAATTTGCAAATTTGTATTTGGTGTCAACACCCCATTGGTTTAACCCAAATGAAGAAAACTAACCCCCCTAGCTTTGACTAGTCAACACCCTCATCTCACATGTATAAATTTTCTCCATATCAAATCCTGGCCACTCATTTAAAGTGGGTGCATCACCACCCTTCATTCTCATCTCACCCCTCCCTATTTAATGTTCCATCATCCACTCTTCCCTAGGAAAAATCCTAATCCCCAAAAACCTAAGCAAAGCCCCCATACCCAACCGTAGCAACCCCCTCCATTTTTATTTTACTTTCTTCTTTCTTCTTCTCTTCTTCTTATTCTTCTTTCTTCTCCTTCTTTCTTTTTGTTTGGAATTTACAAAAGAAATGGGAGGAAACACCCTGTGCCTACTGTTTACCCCACACCCCGGCTTACATCCCGACATCCGGTATCCTCCCGCTGCGACTTTCCCCCGACGGAGCCCCGCTCCTTGCAGTCAGCCGACTCCACCCCACCTCAGCCACCGAGTCCCCTCCACGAGTCATCCCTCCGGTCGAACTTCCCACCCGACGCCGTCGAGCTCCCCGCTGCTTATCTCCGGTCCGTCGAGCTGTCCCGGCTGCTGCTGTACTCCTCCACCAGCCTGTCGAGCTGTCCACCGCTCGCTGCTCAACTCCCCCGGCCACGAGTCGACTCCGACCGGCGTCGAACTCCAGACGACTTCCCTCGGCTCCTCCCTCATCCTCCCCGTATCACTCCTCCTACGGCGGACTTTCCAGTCTCCTCCTCCTCCCGCTGCAAACTTCCAACATCACCACCACCATCTTCTTGCAGCTCCTCCTCCTCCGGCCTGCTATCTCCACCACCACCACCACCAGTGCGGTCAGCTCCCCTCCGGTTGTGCACCACCAGCCGACCCCCTATGAGCCCCTCTTCCCTCCTTCCTTACATGTATATATATATATGTATATAAATACGTATACGTAGATATGTGTATGTGTGTACGTGTATGCGTATATGTGTATGTGTATACGTGTGTGTGCGTATATGTGTATGTGTATACATGTGTGTGCGTATATGTATATATATATATATGTATATAATTATCCGTATATATGTATTCAATATATCTATTAGTATTAATGTATATGTTTAATACGTATATGTATACGTATGTATTTAATAGTGAGTATGTATATGTATATGTCTATGTATATATATTTAATATAATTTATATATATAAATACGTTTTCTAGTATATATAATTAATTTGGTATATGTATAAATATATATATATATATATATTTTGTATATACTTAATATATTCTCAATATATATATTGGTTTATTTTTATATATAATATCTATTTAATAAAAAGTATATATACTAGTATAAATTAAATTCATGTATTAGCATAGTCATTGTACTTTGGAATTTAGTATATATAGTAAAATTCTAATTTGGCTTGTTCTTATGAATATACCTTGTATAAAGTATTTCCTAGTAGCTATTTGTAATTAAAACATACATTATTAATTTTACTTAAGGTATATATAAATACACATATCTATTTTCGTACTAAATGTATCTAATGTATATGTTAGTACAATATATACATTTCTATGTCTCTACTAGATGACCGAGAGTAAATATTTACATGGACCTATAACCCTGTGAACGGTCAGTTGACTGCCACGCGTACACTGACGTAATAGCAAGCCCCGTACCATTATGATCGTCTGTCTTGCCTAGCGATCGCAGACGCGACGCCCGTGCGACTTGACGCACACTGACCCTAGATTGACCAGTGCCATACCTGACATAGCCCCTGAGTTAGGTATTTGATTTTATGTTAGTGTAGCATCTGATGCAAACGTTGTATTATTTATTATATGTTTATAGGACTGTTGGATCCTCCAGACGATACTCTGGGACAGGACATTGGTATTACTAGCTAAGGACCCAAGGCGAGTACATTCTCTGATTAGCTTCTAATTTATGATATCTCCTATGTTCATTGTATCTAGTGTAAATATCCATATTTCGACACGCTGGTTAGACGGATTGGTGTATACGGATCTCGTCATGAGATGTTATTCCTTGTTTATGGTGTAGCTTGTACAAGACTTGTTTCCTTGTTATCTTGTGCATGTACAAACACTGATTCCCGGGGAGATTTGCTACCTTCCTAGGGAATCCCGTGCCATAGCGTACCATGATTGGATCTACCACACCAGTCGGGGGTGGGGAGTATTTTAGCGTAGATATGTGATCATATCCAACTTTACATACATCATAGCTCACCCACGCCTCACGTCGGTGCAGCCTTACCTTTACATGCCTCATCACTGTTACATATGGTTAGCCTGACTATTACTCGCATCATAGCTATTCTTACGGATTAGCCTGACCTCAAGAATGATCGCTAACCAATGTAATGAGTTTACTAGTCCCAAGCCGATCACATGTTAAAGCTAGTACTCACACACTTAGTCATAGGATTCTTGCTCATTGACATATTGTTTCCTTTCCTGCATTTACTTACAGTATTTCCAGTATATCCTTCATTGTATGTTTCTCGTACCTATATATGCATCTTGTATATTTCTATCTATTTACTGCTACATAGTTTATATCATTGATATATAACTGCTATTTAGAAATATACTTTGCTCCTTCCTGACTGGAAAATATTTTCCAGACTATGCCTAGAGGACTGGTATCTGACACTGATGGACCACAGGATGAGTAGCTGAGACTTGACTTGGTAGTTCAGTCGTGATTCCGGGAGGTATAGCCGGAATCATTAGTTGTCTAGTTAGTTCCTTTAGCATATTATTTGGTACCGGATTTGTCTTCGGCAAATCTTATTTCAGACTTGGTTTATGTTAAGTTAGATTATTTAAAGTTTAGACTTGTGTTGTATTTTTATTTTTTCCTTCGAATTCTAATCGTGCTGTCGTTATGTGATTGAGTATGCTGTTATTTATATAGTGTTATCCGTGTCTCCTTATGGAGTTGGATACTGGTACGAGATTGTTTAGATAGTGCTTGACCCAGACAACATTCTACCACTGATGCTGCGACGTAGTCTGGACGTACCTGCGTACTCGTGCCCCTTAAACGGGTGCGGGTCGTGACAAGTACATATGATGAAAACCTATTTTAAAAGGGTTTTCCATGAAGTCTCGCCGATATAAAACTTTTTTATTAGAAGCGCCCCTCCGAGCTGTCATCTCTATTGACGCAAGTCGAGCCCGTAATAAAACTCAATACTTTCTGGCTCACCACTCCATAGTACAAACCTCAGTAATTGGAAAATCCATGATGGATAGCAAGGGAAGAGCAGGAGCAGGCGCTCTATAATCATGCAGGAACACTGACTACTGGAATGATAATTAATCTAAATCCTGTCATCGATCCCACAGTCTCCCGGCCGATAACGAACCACATAAAAGCAAGAAAAGCAGCAGACGCTCTGTACGAATAAGGATAACTCGGCGTATGACACGGGATGTTTATCCTCTTCTCCTGGATTAGTTCTTGCCAAACAGACCAAATGTCGTATAAGGTTGGTTTTTATCCCGAACAACAGGTGTTATGATATCCTTCCATGCCCCATCATAGGCAACATGAGTGAAGACAAAACCTGCATAAATAAGATGCATCAGTCCCAATAAAGATTATAAAAAGGAATAACCGCAGTTTACCGCTGCCAGGCCACAGCCACGTACAGCTAAGTCTGCATGAACGAGTAGGATGAGATCTTACCTATGCTGCCAAGCCACATACATGCACAAAATAGATGATTCCTAATCCATGTGGCCTCCCTAAAGCTCAGCGCACATATCAGACAAGTTCTTCGCGCGTGCCATGAAGGAGTGCTCACCTACACGCAGAGCTCTGTGAGGAGGTATGCACATGTCCGAGGTGAGCCTTCATCCATGCGGCAGGACATTGCTAAAGGCTCGGCTTACTTTGGTAGATTTGTGACCTTAGCAGCATAACACGAAAGATATGGTACCCCTTACCTTGGAGTAGATTTCCTGTATCAGGGGGCCATGGATCAATTTTGCTCTCGACCGGCTCTTCGGTGAGAGAGACAGCAACATCCAGCATCTTCACGAAGGAAGAGGAACGGAAGACAAAATCCTCTCTCATCCCCAAGTTGCCTACTTATAGGCTCCAAGAGACGCATGAAGAGATCGAGATAACAAACGAGGATGATATAAAGATGAACCTGGTTTCTCAATTTTTACGTACCACTTTTATCTCTATGGGAACTGCCTCCTAGAGCCCCGCATCAAAAGATGGCTCAGAATCCGAATAAAATCCACTCAAGGATCGAGACAAATTCGGCCGATAAATTCATAGTTGACAGTCTAGCACCATTCACCCATACGGCTCAATGACCATACGGCCCTAACATACCCTATCCATGCTTCTTATTCAAAGTATTTCAAATTTATCAATTTAAAAACTTTGAAGGGGGTCTTGTAGAAGAATGGAAAAGATGCATCCATGCGCCCAACGTCCATGCGCCCCAAATAAAACTCAACAGATGATGGACCGCATGGACACCATGCGGCATAAAAAAGGGACACCTATGCGATCAAACAAGCTTCTTGACCACTGGCCGCAGGTTGACCTAACATGACATCCTGAGAACAAAGATGATGCCTGGAAAAGAATCCTAACAAAAAAGATTTTTTCTGATTGCCTCGAAGGACGAGAACAAACTAAGAGACAGAAGTCCCAAGGATAGTGTAGAAACCATATGAACAACACAACAAAAAGATCCCATGTGGCTCTAGCCCATGCGTTCTAGACTCTATGCTCCCCATGTGACTCTAGCTCATATATTTCAGACTCCATGCGGTCCATGTGGCTCTATCCCCATGCGTCCCGTGCATCTTTGGCCACATGTGTCCTATATTCTACGTAGACCAAGTTTTGTTGTTATAACTGAGTGGTCCTCTCGAACCAAATAGCGGCCACGTATCCATTTGACCAAGTCACGCCTCCACAGTTGAGAACTGCCGAGATAGTCAATAAACAACAAAATCCTAATAAATACCCACGTAGAAGCGGAGCCCGGGTTCCCGTACACAGTTGTATCACCCTTCCGTTAAGAGGGGACGCGTGGAAAACTCTGCCATCCATGTAGTCCAAAATCGACCACAAATATGACTATATATAGTAGGGTACCAGACCCGAACAAATGGCTGGTTGGGTATCTGCGAATCAACACTCACGAGAGAGAGAAGAGCTTCCGCATCGTATCGTCCACGGAGTAAAGAAAGTTGCTACACTCCTAACCCTCCATCGTCACCCCTAGAAAATAAAATAGTACTTAGATTGTCTCCTAGGACTCTTCTTTGTACTTTCTTAGTTTATTAAATCAAAACTAGTTCTCCCAGTTCTCATTTTAATATTGAATGTAAATCAAATCTAGTTCTTCCAGTTCTTATTTTAATATTGAATAACAAACAGGAATGAATTGTTATACGATTTGGAGCAGCTGGGCAAAGAGATGGTTATGCCGAAATAAGTCGCAAAGTTGATAAACCTTCAAGTGCAATCATCATTGGTGGAGCGTATTATCACGACCGGCATCCACTTTTCGGGTACGAGTACGTGGCCAAGCCCAGCCTACGTCACAGAATCGGCGGTAGTACACTGTCTATGATAACAATGGTCCATCAATCCAAATAGATAATATTTAATCACAAATATAATTTTATTGCTCATTCACAATATTCACATAGTTTTAGTAGATTCTCAATTTATAATTAAATAATAACTCAGGAACAAATCTGCTAAATATTAAATCAAAAGAAGTTGCTAAACTATCTAAATTCTAATATTGGCCTCCAAAATATCTCAATCTCCAACAAAATCCAATGAGCAAGATAGCAAGTCAACTAAAAATATTTATCCAGTCAGGATGGAACGAGTACAACCCAATAGCGATTCTAGTTAATTGATAAGTACTATAAATAGTAAATAATTATTAAATACTTGATGAGCATATAATAATGGAACATGGTACATCATAGAGGAACAGTTAAATAAAAAAATAATGAAAGACAAGAAAGAAGAACAAAGAAGCATGTAAAGACAGACATATATATGAACTAGAAAATTTGTCACACAAGTGTACAAATCAAGTATAGATTAATCCAGAATGACTGTATCTAACTAGTGGTTTGAAATACCAAGTTAACATGTGAACGACTGGGGGGTAATATCCGGCAAACTACACGTGTCGTGTGTGGCTGCTATTATTCTAGTAAGACTATAGGATATAAAGAAAATATTCACACGTCTCCTAGGTATTTTTCTGCCCGACTAGTACTCATGGATCCAAGTCCAAACATGAATAATATCAATAGTCCAGAAGATGTCAATAGGCCAGAAAATATATTAGTCCAGTAATTTATTAGTCCAGTAATTCATTAGTCCTGAAAAAGTCAATAGGCCTGAAAATACGTATCTCACGAAAATAATCCATACAATACCAATTCGTGTATCCATCGTGTCAAGAATTAGATAAAATACTATTATAAATATGCATAAAAACTATCAAATAATGGAAACTATCAGATAATGTACTCGCATGTGGTCCTTAGCTGGTACGAGTCAGAATCCAAGTCAAAGTCCAAATAGCCTATGTATTAAGAATTTACCTGTTAAAAGATATTATATTTAATTTATTTAATTCTAGAATAATTACTCTAAAATTCTATTTTAATTTTTATTATAATTTTTTAGATAAATTCCAAAATTTTGTCTAAAGAACCCGATTTTATCAACTCGAGACTCATGACACGCAAATCGAGACGATCTGTTGACCGAAAAGTCAGCTGATACAAACTCAACTTTCATGTTTCATTTCCTATAGATTTCAGCATCACAAACATTCTGGAATTTACGGCTCATCGGGATTCAAATTCGTTTGGAAACTATTCCATATACAAAATCGTACTGTACAAAAGTGGTTGATTGTTAACCCAAAAATTCTATATAAATTACAACACAGAAATAATCTGAATTAAATTCTAAAAAAATATATGTTAAATTTTATCGTGTATGCTTTAAGAAACTTTAAACGGTTAATGATACTGATTCCAGGTTCTCCCGGAACCACAAAAAACTGAGAGTATCTATTTTCGGACATGTTGTGCTCTACGAATTTTTTAGAATTTAATACTCTTAATTTTGTAAAAAAAAATTACATATTCAAAAATTTAACCTCAATACAGTTCCAACACAATAAATAAGAACATGTTTGGAGTCCGAAGCTATAAGTAATGGTTTTTGGAAAATCGAAGAACCCTATATGACAATCCCTGACCCCTTCTCTCTTTCTCTCTCTCTTAAATTAATCGGCTGATTAAGGTTATTATATAATATATATATATATGTGTGTGTGTGTGTGTGTGTGTGTATGTGCTGGTATGCGGCTGAAAGAAAAGGGATAGGTTGGACACGTATATGAACATTATATTATTTATTTTTTAATTCTCTTTATCAAAATATTATTTAAGTCATTTTAAAACAAAATAACTCAAAATAAATATTAAAAATATTCCAAAAAGTTTGAAAAAATTTCAAAAAATATATAATAATATTATAAATCCTAAAAAATTACTTGGGTCTATTCTATGTTCTTTGGCTTACAAAATAATTCTAGAATTCCTAGAAAATTAGTTATTAGCCTAAATAAATCTCAATAAATAATAAAATATTTAAAAAATTCCAAAAAATTCTAAAAAATATATTTGATTATTTATAACCTAAAATAAAAGTTTAGGATATTTTTAATTATGTTTGACACTAAAATAAATTCTTGAAAGCCCTAAAAAATTAGTATTACTAGTTTTAATTAACCAAAAATTGTGAAAAAATCTCAATAGCCACAAATTTAACTAATAATAATATTTAAGCTAGAATTTCAGGATATGGAGGTTACACATATCAAGACAGTTATGTCGATCGATGTGAGATTTTAGCGACTTCGATAGAGAACTGAGGCTAGATTGCAGACCAGACTATGGATACACGTAGTTGGGACTTTGAGGTGTGAGGATCGCCTCTATGTTCCTAATGGGGGAGCTTAGGTAGGTGCTAATGGAAGAGGCTCACAGTTTGTCACTACCACATTTTAGAAAAAAGGGTATTTTAGTAATTTCCTATTTAACTAAATATTGTGCATGGTAAATAATTTTTGTTGTATTATTTAATTATTGTTAGATATTATTTAATTATTTTGGACTTATTTTAGTGGACCCAACTAGTTTAGTTTGGACCCATGGACCAACATGAATTAATTAGTTAGACTTGGACCATTTAGAAAGCCCATGGTTAAGAAGATGGATTAAATTAATTAAATGATTAGACTAGAAGCTTCCTTCCTTAATTATTTCTTCATGAGAGGCCCCAAGGGGTACATTGGACATTTTACAATTGCTTGGGGGAGGGGCTATGGCCGGCCTATTAAAGAGGGGGGAAATTTCTCTCTCCTCTCATCTCATTCCAAATCTAGATCTAGAATTCTCCCACTACCAAATTCCCTCCATTCCCAATCCAATTCCCTACCAAATTCATTCCAAATTCTTTCCAATTCACCATTAGAGAAGGAGGAAGCAAGGATCTAGAAGAAGGAAGCAAGGATCTACAAAGAGGAGCAAGGATCTACAATTTGGAAGCGAGTTCATCTCAATTAGAGATTTCATTGGGAATCCATCTCCCAATAGGTATAATTCAGATTTTCCCATTTAAATAGCTTCTAAATCTGAGATTTAATCATGTAAAATCAACCTATATGTATGTACTATCCATAGGACTTTATTTTGTGTTCATAGGAGACCCATGGAGAAAGTTATGGTACTTTTTGTGTCAATTTTGTTGGAATTCCGAATTTATATTTTGTTGTGTGTGTCAATTGATCCTATAGATCAATTAAACATGAGATTTATGTTTGAGGCTAGTGTCGTGTCCATATTGGGATACTTGTGGTTCGTATCCCAACTATTTGGTGATACGTGTCATTTGGGGGTTTTCCTCCGACACGGGGCTTTGAACATGTCGTATTTTGACACGGACACATAGATCTACTTTTGACGCTTTGATTGTGTCCTTCGGGGTGCATTTAGTTGTGTGTTGGACTCGTGTCGCATGCGTATCCTAGATCTAGTGGGATACGGTAAGATACTCTCCAATTGTGTGTATTTTTGTATAGATCTAATTAATTGTGGTTCAATTTTTTCATTTATAATTAGTATATATATATGGATATTAAATATTTATTTTGTGTATTTATTATAGTAATTATTGTAGCATAGATCTATATTTTGGGTGTGCTAATATAATGTACAATATAATATGTAGCTTTCTTGCATGCAAATATATATGTTACTACTTGTTAAATAATATAATTTATACATAAAATGTTTTATAAAATATATTTGTATGTTTAATTGTGTAATTATATTATTTATAATTATTATGTAATTATTTGGATATTAATGTAAATATTTTAGGTGTGCTTCTAGCCATGTAAATTATATGTTCTTTGTTAAATATTTGAAGGTATAAGTTTATGTGTATATTAATATATATATGTACATTTTTTGTATTAATGGTTTATATATATATATATATATATATACTGTTTTATATATTCTGTTTATATATATATATATATTGTTTTATATATTCTGTTTTTATATATATAATTATATATATATATATAACTTGTTTTAGTGACAGTGAATTAATGACAGTAAAATCTGTCATTAATTAGCCGACTAATAGCAGCCGCTGTAGCCTTCGGGCAATTAATGACAAACCTGTCATTAATTGCAGCAGCGGGAAACAGCAGCTTTTCTGCGACGCTTTTACGCGACAGGTTAACTGTCAGCGAAAACCAAAGCAGTGGCAGTTTATTATTTGGGTTTCGGTGACAGTCCTTCGGTGACAGTCCCGACTGTCACTATTTAAACTGTTTTGATTTAATCCTATTTTATTCACTGTTTTTCAATGACGCTTTGACAGATTTAATGTATATATTATATATTATAATTGTATATATATATATGTATATATATATATGTGTTTTGTGAGGAATAATAATTGTAATAATATATTATGTTATTTATATAAATGTTGGGTTGTATATATTATTTTAGGGTATATATTAATTGTATTATTAGTATACTTTGTGTGAGTTCTTTTTGAATCTAATTTGATTCCTAAATTATTGTAGTTTATCTCTATATTATTTTATAGATGTCTTGTGAGGTTGACTTTGGGTTTGACCATGTTTGACTTTAGTGGACTTTAGAGTTGACCATAGTTGACTTTTGACTTAGAATTGACTTATTGACCTAGAAATTGTCTAGTTTGACTTGTTCTCTTTCAGGGACCTTGTATTAATGTGGTATTCCATATCTAGGTCTTCAAGGCACCGAGTCAGACATTTGTGAGACTGTTCATTGGACTTCAGGCGAGTACATTCTCTGATAGTTTCTCATTTATGATATCCTCTATGTTCGTTGTATCTAGTGTAGATATACATGTTCTCTTGACACTATGGTTACACGGATTGGTATATCCGGATCTCGTCATGAGATGTTATTCCTTGGTATATGGTGTATATGGTGCAAGTATTGTTTCATTGGTTATCTTGTACATGTACAGACACCGATTCTCGGGGAGACTAGCTATCTTCTTGGGGAATCTAGTGCCATAACGTACCGTGGTTGGATCTATTATACCAGTCGGGGTAGGGAGTATTTTAGTGTAGATATGTGATCATACCCTCCTTGTGCATGTCTTGTTCCTTGTGAGTGTTGATCATACACCGCACGTATAATCAGCCAGGCCATTATACTCTTGTGCAAGTTCCTAAGCCGATCACATGTTAAAGCTAGTACTCACACACTTAGTCATTAGTATTCTTGTTCTATCAGCATATTATTCATTATTGTATTTCTTTCCAGTACTTCCTTATTGTCTATATATTTCTTGTATCTATTTATGCATCTTGTTTATCCACAGCTACTTACTGTTACATAGTTTTTATCATTATTTGAGAACTGCTGTTAGGGTTGTACTCTGCTCCTTTCCTGACTGGATATATTTTTCCAGATGACACTGAGGAGTACCCTACCTATTATGGACCCCAGGATGTTGTGGGTTTAGATTCTGAGACCCTGGCTCAAGAGGGACTTATCCCAACTGAGACAGTTGACCCTGGAGTTGTAGCTTTATAGTTTTGTAGTATTCTTTGTACTGGATTTGTCTCCAGCATATTTTTGTATTTTTTCTTCAGACTCATTGATGCATTATTTTAGACTCATAAGTTGTATTGTGACTATTCTATTCTTTATTTGATTCATGCTCATTTCCATCTTAGTTCTGTGATTGAGTATACTATCATTATTGGTGGTTCATTATATTATTAGATAGTTTATCTAGACAACGTTCTACCGCCGATTCTGCGGCGTAGGCTGGGCGTTGTTTCCGACTAGTACCCTTACACCGGGTGCGGGTCGTGACACATTTTTGGTGGTGGCCCATGCAGGTCTAGCTTCACAAGTATGTGATGTCGTGGTAGTGCGACAACTTAGTTGTACTACTGCGAGCCTGCGATAGGATATAGGATATAGGCTGAGATACTCAATCACATCTAGGAAAATTCTTTTGATTCAACTATTCTCCTTTGACGTTGATACTTGATCTCTTAAACTGTCCTTTCCTTGAATATCTTACATCTTGTGCCATATTAATTCTTTCTTTTGCTTTGTCTCAGGATGCCGCCTAAGACTAGATCACAGCAGGGGAGAGCAGTTTCTGCTCAGCGGCGGTGGGAAGTCGACTCGGCGGAGGCTGGATCTGCAGCGGCGGCGACGCTCGGCCCGAGGCGGCGCTCTGATCGAGGTGGCGGCGCTCGGATCGAGGGGGCGACGGCTTCGAGGCGGCTGCGGCTGCGTCTGGTCGGCTTCAGCGGCGGAGATCTCGGCGGATCTGGGCGGCCACGGCGATCGCCGGAGTTAGGTTAGGGTCTGGGTGTCGGGGTCGTGTCCGGGGCTGGACACGGCGGGGTGCTTTACTGTGGACGTGTCCGGGTTTGCCGGACACGGAGATGCTGTTGTAACTGGAGGATGTGGATGTGTCCGGATGTGTCGGACACGGAAAAGCTGGTTGTAAACTGTAAATCTGGACACAGGAAAAGAAATGGATATGGTGGGACACCCGGGGTCGGACCCGAGGCCATCACGGCTGACACGGTGATGCTGGACACACGGACACGAGCACACAAAAATGGTGGCTTTGGCTTGAGGGAATTTGTGGAGGCTAGCCAATGATTGGAGATTAGGGTTTCTAGGAAAATGTGAGAATGAGAACCTAAATAGGGAGAGATGGTGAGGGATAAAGGGTTGCGGGTTGGCCCAATAATGAATGGCCCAGAATCAATTAAACGGATTTTACATGTGGGAAAAATGAGGGTGCAAAGGGAGGCAGTAAACTGGTAAATTTAAATAGAAAAGAAATTTAAGAAAATGTTTTTAAGAGGCTTTCAAAGGCTGACTGATTAAATTAGCTACGAATTAACTTCATTTTGCAAAACCTTAGAAAATATGTAATTTGTTTATTTACTATTCCAAAATGGATATGAAATTTTATTATGAAAACAACTAGTCCTATAATAATTTCATCAATAGAAAATTTTATTATTTCAAGCCAATAAACATTTGAAACTAGAAAATATATATTATTATTTATTTATTTATTTTGTAATACATCGACATTTAGAAAAATGACTTTTATAAAAGATTTTTAAATTACCTTCTATAATCAAACATCGTTCAAAATAAAATAAAAATTTTAAGGAGAATTATTTTTATAACTTGATATTTTAAAATAAATAAAAAAAAATCTAATTATTTTGGAAATTGGAAATCGGAGGTTACAAGTCTATCCACCTTAGAAAAATTTCGTCCTCGAAATTTAGGGACGACTAGGATAGAAAAAAAATTTGTTGTTCATAATGATGAATATATCATTGAAAAAATATTTCTATAAGGAGAACATTTACCAAACAGCAGAAAACATGAAGAAAAAGAAAATATGGTTTAAGATAGGAGTAACTTGAAGGAATCATGGCTCGGCCTTGAATCCTCTAGAAAGTTTAGATTTTGGGAAGTAGACACGATCACAAAAACAGATAATTTGAATAATGCACGTTACCCTTTCAAGTAACTAAACCAAGGAAGACCCAGTATAATGAATGATATAGACATGAAAGTTATAGCTAATTCGAAAGATACGGTCGACATTTGATTTAAGAAACTTAAATACATCCTTCAGAATGTAATCAAGAGACATCTAATCGCCTTTCTTAATTTCTAGGAAAAGAAAGAAAAGAGTAGTCTTTACTACCATCTGAAAATAATCCTTCCTTTTTATCCTCGTTCATTTTACTTTTCTCAATCTTGTGATTCATCATTAACTAATATCTATAAAAGTTCAAATTCCACAACTTTATTAGATTAGATCTTCGAATTTCTGAATCAAAAGCCTTATCATCAAATTCGAGTTTGTTTATCTTAACATCAACTATACCTCGATTATTTCTTCGATTTCAATGTTACTGTCATGGTCAAGATTTTAATTTAGATCACAACCTCAATATACCATGATCTAACCTTACGACCTTCAATTATACGATCCCATAATCAATTATTAAAATCTTCTTTACCATGAGCTTTATTTCATTCCATATTTCTTTATCCGTATGTATAATGTTTCCGAATTTTGAACTATATATATATATTTTTCATCCTCTGAATTTATTATCTCAATGTAAAAAATTTTACTACTCCAATCCTCAATATTTTAATTGAATTCCAGTCGTATCATAATCTCCTCAAATTTTTGAGTCAATAACTAAATACAAAATTTACTATCCGATCCTTTTAATTGAAATCCAATCAATGCATATTTATAAAACTTAAAAATCGGTATCCCAGAATTTAAATTTTAAACACTCATCAATCATCTTACTCCTCTAACTCAAATTCAATTGATGCTTATTCCAGTCTAACTCCTCATCCCAAGAATTTAATTCGACACTATTCCATTTACGATTTTTATTTTCTGATTTTCGTTTTCCTCAATTATTCAATGATGCGATGCTTCCAGAATCTTCAATGCAACATTCATAATATACAAAATTTCTATCTTGCAATCAATAGATAAAATGATAATCTCTCAAATTTCTCAAATTTTTAATAATCAATTCAATCATATCAAGACCTCCTTAAAATAAATAAATCCTCAAATTTTTGGCTCTGTGAATTTCTTAATTCTCCCTTTAAGTAAATATTTATCCTCGAGTTTCAATCATCCTCAATCTTCGTAAAATTAATGATCCGTCAATTCTTTTATTAACGCCTTAACTTTTTAGTTAAATTAATGCTTATCCACAAATTCAATCCTCTTGTCTCTTTTTGTCAGTCATAACCTCGTCATAGATCTTTGCTATGGTCAAAACCCAATGATCATGGTTTAAGAAAACTCTACCTACAGCCATGCAATTTAAGAAAATATAGGTCATGTGTCTTGTCATGGTATTTCAGTCTCTGTTAGGGGGGTACTACTAGTTATATTCTAACAAGAAGATCATGAATACGAACTACAGCACTTAGGGAAATCAATCAATCAAGAGACGGGAACATTAGAAAATGAACTTGCTACATATTACTTGTAGTATCTACTATCTCTAACAAACACTTAACTCTAGCACACTAACAAATTCCTATTCATGTACACTGGTACCCATATCAACTAATCATATATTAATATTCATATCTCTCATCTACCACAAATTAATCCTCAAAGTAATCGTCAAGGTTTAACTTCCCGATCAACTTAAAATAAAAATGCATATACCTCCTCATAATTAGATACTTCACATCGAAATAAAATTTAATCACTTCTAAAATCTTTGTAGCCCTAACCATGTTTATTGAATTCATATTTGAAATCTTCAAAAATTTAATGACATAATCTCAACTCCTCAATCATTCAAAAAATAAAATCTTATTTCCACCTTTTAATTTATAACTCCACAATATACATATCAGTGCTCACGGTCTCTGATGCTCAAGGTGCACTCAATGTATCTAGTGTCTGTAATTGTGTACTAAATTGTACTGCCCGAATCACTTGCACTATTACCTCCAATGATCAAAGTCATCATCAACTGTATTTTCTTTCATGATTTCAATTTATGTCAATTGGTATATCATCTAATTATCAACACGCAGAGTGCTTACTGTTATTAACGTCATCCTTGACTAATCCTCGATATAGAATCATTAGCACTCTTGGTATTATATCGCTAACTGCATTAATGGATTATCTCATCGAGCTCATTAGACTCATGATCACCTGTATCCTCTATAACACTCATGTTTCTTTACTCTCATGGGTATGTGTATGGTTCCTCCTCTCGATGGTTGTATATGTATTTCCTTCAATCCTTTAAAGCCTATTAAACTAATCCGTGATACGCTTCACAACTTCCATTACTAATCCGGATATTTCTCTACTTATGACATCTCATTAAACCCTTTATACATATACATTTCTTTACCTTTAACATTTCCGATATCAATCATCCAATTGGACATCATGCTCCATAAATCCTTAACACAATTCCCGGATATTTAATCGTTTACATAGATCACTCAATTACATAATCATGATTATCCAGGACGGGTAATTGGCTCTGATACTAACTCTGAGAACTATCACTGATACTCTATACTCTCCTTAACTCTCAGTCTCTAATGACACTACTCCTAGAATCATTGGCACAAGGTACTATGCTAAGGCTAACTCTAGATTAAAGTCTACTGCTCACATATCCAACTAAGAAACACTTACAACTCACTAGCAACACAGTCAATACTAATACAAGACACAAACAAAATTACAAGCCACTAATTACCATACTTAACAAGAAATCCTCAAGGAATAGGAGCTCAAAGACTGAATTGAGGACAGAAGGTATCTTTACTGCTAGTAAAGAAAGAAGCGGTGGAACAAAGTCCTGGAATAACAGAAATAGATAAGGCTCGAGATGATATTTTAAGAACCAATTTAAGATACAACCTGATAATCATACACGTCTATCCGAAATCATGACACTCAGAATCCTCGCCACGCCAGTAAGCATAGATGCGATAAACGATAGGTTTCGTAACTAAGGTATGCACTCTATAATCATGTCGTCTAGAATCTTCGCCACGCCAACCGGTATGGCTGCGAAAGACTCTAAGCTTCATAACTATAGTATGTACATCCAAGTCAGGTTCCTACGTTCTCGTCACGACAGCTAATATGGCTGCGATAAATTCTAGGTTCCATAATCAAAGTAGACGTTTTACCTTCCTCACTGTCCTCATCAATATATGTCATCAGATGATACCATAAATCCTAGTCCGTAAAAATTCATCTCAATTTGAAATCAACTCAACAACGATACCAGGAATTAAAGTTAACAACTGGTCAACAAGAATCAAACTCAACAATGATACCAAGATTTTAATTTAAAAACTGCTCAACAAGAATCAAGTTCAGTAGCAACAAGCGAGAGCGGGCGGAAACAAGGAAAAGTTAAATTGGAAATTTTAACAAGATTCTCAAGGGGTCGTCCCAGGAATCTCTCAAGAATTTGTGATTGAGTATCCTCTCTCATCCTAGTATCCTATGTCATATATTCTGTAGCAGGTACGCAGTAGTACAACTAAGACGTCGCACTACCACGACATCGCACAACTTGCGAAGTCTGACCTGCATGGGCCACCACTAAAAACGTGTCACGACCCGCACCCGGTTTAGGGGCACGAGTGCGTGGGTACGTCCAGCCTACGCCGCAGCATCGGCGGTAGAACGCTGTCTAGGTCAAGTACTATCTAATAATCTCACACTAGTATCCAACTCCATAAGGAAACGTGGATATCAAAAATAAATCTAGAAATACTCAATCACAACTACAGCACGATAGGAAATGAAGAAATAAAAGAATACAATACAAATCTAATGACAACATAATCATACCTGCAATTCTTAACTTCCAATCCCCAAGTGTCAGAAACCAGTCTACTATGGTCACAGTCTGGAAAAATATTTTCCAGTCAGGAAGGAGCAAAGTACATCTCTAAATAGCAGTTCTATATAAATGACATAAACTATGTAGCAGTTCTAGATGGAAACATACCAGATGCATGTATAGGTACGAGAAATGTACAATGAGAGAAATACTGGAAACATGGTAAGTAAATGCAGGAAAAGAAACATATGTCAAAGAGCAAGAATTCTATGACTAAGTGTGTGAGTACTAGCTTTAACATGTGATCGGCTTGGGATCTTGATCAGGCTGGTTACATGTGATTAGCTATGGTTCATATAAAGTCAGGCTAACCGTTGGTTAGCTATGGTTCATATAAAGTCAGGCTAACCGTTGGTTAGCTATGGTGCATGTAGAGATCAGGCTAATCACACGTAACAGCTATGGTTCATATAAGTGGTCAGGCCGCACCCGACGTGAGATGTGGGGTGAGCTATGGTGCATATAAAGTTGGGTATGATCACATATCTACACTAAAGTACTCCCCAAACCCCCGACTGGTATAGTAGATCCAATCATGGTACGCTATGGCACAGGATTCCCTAGGAAGGTAGCAAATCTCCCCGGGAATCAGTGTCTGTACATGCACAAGATAACAAGGAGAACAAGTCTTGTACAAGCTACACCATGAATAAGGAATAACATCTCATGACGAGATCCGTGTATACCAATCCGTGTAACCATCGTGTCAAGATCATGGATATTTACACTAGATACAGTGAACATAGGAGATATCATAAATTAGAAACTAATCAGAGAATGTACTCGCCTTTGGTCCTTAGCTGGTAAAACCAATGTCCTGTCCCAGAGTATCGTCTGGAGGAACCAACAGTCCTAAATATATCAAACACAACATGTGCATCAGGTGCTACACTAACACACAATCAAATATATGAACTCAGGGGCTCTATCAGGCAGGTCACTAGTCAACTAGGGTCATCTAGTTAGACAGACATCTATAACACATTATACCTATTTATCTAACATTAACACCTACAACATTACATGCACCAAAATAAATACATATACAATATATATATATATCATTTAACTCATGTATAATATATATATATAGGTTGAACAATATAGTTGCCATATATATAAATTTTATAACTATAAAAATATGCTAAGTAGGTTTACAAATACATAAATATACATATACCAATTTACATATATTTTATACAGGTAAATACACCAGATTATATTTATATATATATAAACCAAAATACGTATTAAATTAATATGTATATTACCAATATATTTTTATACCAAAAATAAGAATTATACTATATAAAATTTTAGAATTTACGTAAAAGCCAATAAATTTATATCTACAGTAGAATTGGTCACCAGCCCCAAATAAACAATTTTGAACTAAGTTTTTATTATTGAAATTATTTCTTAATAATAATATAACCCAAAATTATTATATTTAACATAATCAAAACCTTTTAATTATAACTAAAATAAACTAATTACATAAAATTTGCTAATTACATATACTAAACCAATTACATTTATTTACTACATCAATTACAAATTAACTAAACTAATTATAAGAAAATACCAAACTAATTATATTTATTTACTAAATCAATTACATATATTACTAACCCATTTATAATAATAATTAACTACTGATTAATTTATAATTAATCAAACTAAACTATATCAAATTAACTAATTAAATTAACTAAACTAAACTATATAATTTAACTATTGATTAATTTATACTCTAATTAATCTATTAATTAGCTAATCTATTAATTAATTACTACTTAATCACAAGAGCACAGACTGAAGAAAGGAAAGGGAGAGTGAAGTCTTCACCTGAGGGCTTTCCCGATCGACGGAGGAGGTCTCGCCGGGGCAGGGCGGCGGCCATGGCTCGATGGCGGCAGGATCGTTCGGCTCGACGCCGGATCTGGCTGCGTCGGCGGCGGATCTTCGAGAGCGGTCGACGGCGGCGGATCTTCGACAGATCTGAGGCGGTCGGCTCCAGCGGCGGCGTGGGACTCGAGACGGCCTGCTGGACTCGGCGGCGTCGACTCAGCGGCGGCGGCGACTTCGTGGCTCGACGACGGGTCGTCGTTCGTCTCGGGCGGCGGACCTTCGACTCAGCGGCGGTGGGAAGTCGACTCGGCGGAGGCTGGATCTGCAGCGGCGGCGACGCTCGGCCCGAGGCGGCGCTCTGATCGAGGTGGCGGCGCTCGGATCGAGGGGGCGACGGCTTCGAGGCGGCTGCGGCTGCGTCTGGTCGGCTTCAGCGGCGGAGATCTCGGCGGATCTGGGCGGCCACGGCGATCGCCGGAGTTAGGTTAGGGTCTGGGTGTCGGGGTCGTGTCCGGGGCTGGACACGGCGGGGTGCTTTACTGTGGACGTGTCCGGGTTTGCCGGACACGGAGATGCTGTTGTAACTGGAGGATGTGGATGTGTCCGGATGTGTCGGACACGGAAAAGCTGGTTGTAAACTGTAAATCTGGACACAGGAAAAGAAATGGATATGGTGGGACACCCGGGGTCGGACCCGAGGCCATCACGGCTGACACGGTGATGCTGGACACACGGACACGAGCACACAAAAATGGTGGCTTTGGCTTGAGGGAATTTGTGGAGGCTAGCCAATGATTGGAGATTAGGGTTTCTAGGAAAATGTGAGAATGAGAACCTAAATAGGGAGAGATGGTGAGGGATAAAGGGTTGCGGGTTGGCCCAATAATGAATGGCCCAGAATCAATTAAACGGATTTTACATGTGGGAAAAATGAGGGTGCAAAGGGAGGCAGTAAACTGGTAAATTTAAATAGAAAAGAAATTTAAGAAAATGTTTTTAAGAGGCTTTCAAAGGCTGACTGATTAAATTAGCTACGAATTAACTTCATTTTGCAAAACCTTAGAAAATATGTAATTTGTTTATTTACTATTCCAAAATGGATATGAAATTTTATTATGAAAACAACTAGTCCTATAATAATTTCATCAATAGAAAATTTTATTATTTCAAGCCAATAAACATTTGAAACTAGAAAATATATATTATTATTTATTTATTTATTTTGTAATACATCGACATTTAGAAAAATGACTTTTATAAAAGATTTTTAAATTACCTTCTATAATCAAACATCGTTCAAAATAAAATAAAAATTTTAAGGAGAATTATTTTTATAACTTGATATTTTAAAATAAATAAAAAAAAATCTAATTATTTTGGAAATTGGAAATCGGAGGTTACAAGTTGGAACACTGTTCACCGAGTTTTTCCCCCCACTGTGCAGATCCGTCCGATCCCGGCGGCCCTCTGGCCAACTCCGGCGGATCCGTCAAGCCGAGCCCCGGCTGCTACTCCTCCCTCACGTCGAGTCGACTGAGCAGCCGACTTCCCTCCGGCGACCCCCGGTCTGCACCGATCCCGGCGGCATCCTCCCCTCGCCGCTGCTGTGCTCATCTCTCCTCCGGCGGCCAGGCCTTCCGCTGCTCGACCATTCCCTGCTGCTCCGGCGCTGCCTCGAAGTCCGGCGACCGCTGCGATTCTCCCTCCGACCTCCGGCCCGAGCCCAAGCTCCTCCCATCCTCCTTTGCTCTTCCCACCGGTCCGGCGTCGAACTCCGATCCCCCTCGCATTACTCCGGCGGACTCCCTCCATCTCCTCCTTCCATCAGCACACCACCACCACAGGCTTCACCAACTCCCTCCCGGCGGCCATCGACTGCTGTCATCACCACCACCATCCCATCAACCCTCCGGCGACCAAGCCAAGCCGACTCCCTGCGTTCATCCCGGTCCGGCTAACCCCCTCCCGCTGCTCAGTTTTCCGACCAGCATCCATCCATCCGTCCACATCTCTCCGGCGAGGAGCAGACCCGCTGCTCAATCCTCCTCCCACTCCTGGCCGTCGGCGTCGTGGTACCGCCGCATCCTGGCCGCTCCCGCGTGAGGCAGCTGCACTGGCGCGTCTCCATATGCAGCAGCAACACCTCTCTCTCTCTCTCTCCTCCGGCGACTTCACAGTTGTTCACCACTGGTAATCCCGCCTCTAATCTGTTTACAGATATACTAGGATAACGTTTAAATATGTGTAGTATGATGTTATATCTTTATAAGAGTATTATGTATATACTAAATATTTTATTAAGGTGACCTGTTATATATTTATATATGTGCAAATGATTTTCAGTATAAAGATGTTACTTCGCTATTATACTTAATAGTGAAATCAGTATATGATTATTTATGTATGTGTAACTGCTTATAGCCTTATTTATAAATACATATAACTATGTCCATAAGCTTATGTATCTACATATTTTTCTTAAGATAAATATTACCTATGTGTTGAATACCTATGATAAATTAGTGTTATATAAGCAGGATGTAAAAATGAACTATTTTAAACTCTAATAAGACTTTTGTATATGACATTTTAACTAATCTCTAAAACAAACCTAATGGTTTGGTTAACTCTTAATCATGAAACTATTATTTTATACGTACCTTGTACATACAATTAATGTATTATATATGTATTTAATGGGTGATGTACATTTTCATAAATAAAATATATTCTATTATGAGTATACAGTTATACATATTTTGTATATAATTTTGGTATAAATATATATATGTAGATTATATTTTCGTATTGGTATATGTATGTATATCTATATGTTGTATTGGTTTATATATATAAATGTAAATTTGTATAGTTACCTGTATATAGTATAAGTATGATTTGGTATAATTATATATCTATATTTGATTGTATAGATACAAATATATATTTTGGTTTACGAATATATATATATATATATATATATATATATTTATATACATCTATTTAGTGTATATATTATATACGTATTTTGTACAAATACTAAGAGACACTTATATATATATTGTATGCAATTAATTGGTTATATATTAGGAGTAACATGAATATTTATATACGTATCCCTACTAGATAATCCTAGTTGACTAGTGCCCTGCCTGACTGGCCCTGAGGCCAGTATTTTTAGACTGTGTTAGTGTAGCATCTGATGCAAATGTGGTTTTGCTTGTGATATGTTTATAGGACTGTTGGTTTACCCAGGGGATACTCTGGAACAGGACATCAATAATTACCAGCTAAGGACCCAAGGCGAGTACATTCTCTGATTAGTTTCTAATTTATGATATCTCCTATGTTCACTGTATCTAGTGTAAATATCCATGTTCTTGACACATTGGTTACACGGATTGGTATACACGGATCTCGTCATGAGATGTTATTCCTTATTTATGGTGTAGCTTGTACAAGACTTGTTTCCTTGATATCTTGTGCATGTACAGACACTGATTCCCGGGGAGATTTGCTACCTTCCTAGGGAATCCTGTGCCATAGCGTACCATGATTGGATCTACTATACCAGTCGGGGGTTTGGGGAGTACTTTAGTGTAGATATGTGATCATACCCAACTTTATATGCACCATAGCTCACCCCACATCTCACGTCGGGTGCGGCCTGACCATTTATATGCTCCATAGCTGTTACGTGTGATTAGCCTGATCTCTACATGCACCATAGCTAACCAACGGTTAGCCTGACTTTATATGAACCATAGCTAACCAACGGTTAGCCTGACTTTATATGAACCATAGCTAATCACATGTAACCAGCCTGATCAAGTTCCCAAGCCGATCACATATTAAAGCTAGTACTCACACACTTAGTCATAGGTTTCTTGCTCATTGACATATTGTTCTTTTCCTGCATTTACTTACAGTATTTCCAGTATTTCTCTCATTGTACATTTCTCGTACCTATACATGCATCTGGTATGTTTCCATCTAGAACTGCTACATAGTTTATGTCATTTATATAGAACTGCTATTTAGAGATGTACTTTGCTCCTTCCTGACTGGAAAATATTTTTCCAGACTGTGACCTTAGTAGACTGGTTTCCGACACACTTGGGGGATTGGATGTTACTGATTGCAGGTATGATTATTGTGTCATTAGACTTGTGTTGTATTCTTTTATTTCTTCATTTTTTCCTATCGTGCTGTAGTTGTGATTGAGTATTTCTAGATTTATTTTATGTTATCCACGTCTCCTTATGGAGTTGGATACTAGCGTGAGATTGTTTAGATAGTACTTGACCTAGACAGCGTTCTACCGCCGATGCTGCGGCGTAGGCTGGACGTACCCACGCTCTCGTGCCCCTAAACCGGGTGCGGGTCGTGACACGTTTTTAGTGGTGGCCCATGCAGGTCAGACTTCGCTAGTTGTGCGATGTCGTGGTAGTGCGACATCATAGTTGTACTACTGCGTGCCTGCGATAGGAACTAGGACATAGGATACTAGGATCAGAGAGGATACTCAATCACAAATTCTTGAGAGATTCCTGGGATGACCCCATGAGAATCTTATTTTCAATTTAAATCTTTCCTTGTTTCCGTCCGCTCTCGCTTGTTGTCACTGAACTTGATTCTTGTTGATAAGTTATTAAATTAAAATCTTGGTATCATTGTTGAGTTTGATTCTTGTTGACCAGTTGTTAAATTAAATTCTTGGTATCGTTGTTGAGTTAATTTTATATCGAGATGAATTTTACGGACTAAAATTTACGGTATCATCTGATGACATATATTGATGAGGACAGTGAGAAAGGTAAAACGTCTACTTTGGTTATGGAACCTAGAGTTTATCGCAGCCATATTAGCTGTCGTGACGAGAACGTAGGAACCTGACTTGGATGTACATACTGTAGTTATGAAACTTAGGGTCTCTCGCAGCCATACCGGTTGGCGTGGCGAGGATTCTAGATGACATGATTATAGGGTTGCATACCTTAGTTACGGAACCTGTCGTTTATCGCATCTATGCTTACTGGCGTGGCGAGGATTCTGAGTGTCATGATTTCGGATAGACGTGTATGATTATCAGGTTGTATCTTAAATTGGTTCTTAAAGTATCATCTCAAGACTTATCTATTTCTGTTGTTTCGGGACTTTGTTCCATTGCTTCTTTTCTTTACTAACAGTAAAGATACCTTCCGTCCTTGATCCAGTTCCTTTTTGAGCTTATTTTCTTTGAGGATTCCCTTGTTGAGTATGATAATTAGCGACTTGTAATTATGGCTGTGTCTCGAGTGTTAGTATTGGTTGAGTGTTGTTAGTAAGTTATAAGTGTTTCCTAGTTGGATAGGTGATCAGTAGGCTTTAATCCAGAGTTAGCCCTTAGCATAGTACCTTGTAACAATGGTTCTAGGATAAGTGTCATTATAGTACTATAAGTAGAAGGAGAGTATAGAGTATCAGTGATAGTTCAAGGGTTAGTATCAGAGCCAACATACCCGTCCTGGATAATCAGGATTATGCCATTGGATGATCTACGTGAACACTTAAGTATCCAGGAATTGTGTTAAGGATTTATGGAACATGATGTTCAATTTAATGATTGATATCGGAAGTGTTAAAGGTAAGGAAATATATACGCATAAAGAGTTAATGAGGTGTCATGAGTAGAGAAATATCGGAATTGGAAAGGAAAATGGTGAAGCGTATCACAGATTAGTTTAACAAACTATAAAAGGTTAAAGGAAAATACATATACATCAATTGAGATGAGAACCATATACTTGCCCATGAGAGTAAAGAAACATGAGTGTTATAGAAGATACATGTAATCATGAGTTATAATGAGCTTGAAGAGATGATCCATTAATGAAGCTAGTGATATAATACCAAGAGTGATAATGGTTCTATTTCGAGGGTTAGTCGAGAATGACGCTCAAAACAGTAAGCACTCTGCGTGATGATAATCGGATGATATACCAGTTAATATAGATTGAAAATCATGGAAGAAAATACATGTGATGATAACCTTGATCATTGGAGGTAATAGCACAAGTGATTCAGGCAGTACAATTTTATTACACAATTATAGACACTAGATGCATTGAATGCACCTCGAGTATTAGAGACCGTGAGCACTTATATGTATATTTGTGGATTTATAAATTAAAAAGTGGAAATAAAATTTTATCTTTAGAATAATTGAGGAGTTGAGATTACGTCATTAAATTGTGAGGATTTCAAATATGAATTCAATAAACGTGGTTAAGGCTACAAAGATTTTTTTGGAGTGATTAAATTTTATTTCGATGTTGAGTATCTGATTTTGAGGAAGTATATACAGTTTATTTTAAGTTGATCGAGAAGTTAAACCTTGACGATTATTTTGAGGATTAATTCTATGGTAGATGAGAGATATGAATATTAATATATGAGTAGAGGATATACATGTGTAAGGATCGGGTGATTTGAGCATGATCGAGATGGCACCACAGACTGACTAGGGTGTCCATCTAAAGTTGTATTGGAAAGAGCAGTATTTAGTATGGTGTTGCACTTGACGTATATTTGAGTGATAAGAACGACTAGTATGAACAATTGTAGTAGGAACGAGAACTAGCAGAGGGTATGGTACTAAGGAGATAGAGGTATCAACTTAGATGTATTATTGAATCATGGTTATATTAGAGATTCTTGGCATCAGATTTAGGTGTTAATAGACATGTGTGTGCACATGGATATATTCATGGATCTTGTGGATAAATGACTAGTTGATATGGGTACCAGTGTACATGAATAGGAATTAGTTAGTGAATGTGCTAGAGTTAAGTGTTTGTTTGAGATAGTAGATACTACAAGTAATATGGTAGCAGGTTCTTTTCCTAATGTTCCCGTCTTTTGATTGATTGATTTCCCTAGTGCTGTAGTTCGTATTCATGATTTTCTTGTTAGAATATAGCTAGTAGTGCACCCTAACAGAGACTGAAATACCATGACAAAAGATACATGACCTATATATTTTCTTAAATTGCATGGATATAGGTAAAATTTTTCTTAAAACCACGACCATTGAGGTTTAGACCATAGCAAAGATTTTGAGAAGGTTATGACTGGACGAAAGGGACTAGCTGATTAAAAATTTAAGGATAAGCATTCATTTAAATAAAGAGTTAATGAGTAATATAACAAAATTGATGGATCCTTGATAATTACGAAGATCGAGGTATGATTGAAATTTGAGGATAAACATTAATTTAAATAAAGGATTAAAATTTCACATGGCAGAATTGATGATTATTAATTTTAGGAAGGTTGGCTATGATATAATTTATCATTGAAAATTTGAGGAAAATTTGGGAAATTATCATTATGTGTTTGATTGCAAGATAGTAATTTAAAAATTTTATAATTGCGGACATTACATTGAAGGATCCATAAGTATCGCATTGTTAAGTATTTGAGGAAAGGAGGAAACTGAATAATTAGATCATTGATGGATTATTGTTTGGATTCAGACTTTTGGGACGAGATTCAAATACATTGATTGAAATTAAATTTGAGGAACAGATATCAAATTCCGAGTATAAATATTTTTTAAATTTAAATTCGTGGAAATTGTGAGGAAATGGAAACTGATTTTTAATTGAGGACATTTCAGGAATATAGTAATTTCAAAAATTTTGAAAATTGCGAAACGACAAGGTGGACTATTTCAGGATTATGTGGGTTGTTGAGTTTCACTATTTATGGAAAATAATAATGTGTATGAGTAAACACTACTATGAGGACTTCAAATTTCGAGGACGAAATTCTTTTAAGGTGGGTAGACTTGTCACTACCACATTCCGAAAACAGGGGTATCTTCGACTATTAATAATATTTAATATTATTGTAGTTATAATTAAGTAATTGCGTGATAGATATAATTGATTTAAATAAATGCGTGATGTGTAATTTAAATATAATTATATGCTGTGTCCATTTATTTTGAACTAGCAGACTTGACCTAGAAGCCAGTAGATGAACATCTGTCCGAATTATAGAATTCTGTATTTACTTATTTTTATCTAGAATTTAATTCTTGGAGTTTGTAATTAATTACCATATTTTAATTTATTATTGCGCATTGCCTTTGCTTCAATATTTGGGACGCTACCCTGACCTTTGTCTTCCAACAAATTTCACAATCTTGCCCTAGACATGCCCGCCTTCCATTCTGCTATTTTTGCAACTCATAATTATGCTCTCTGTACATTATTTCTAGCCGCACAAAAATCGTCGCGGACGTTTATTTTTAAATTCCTATTTTGTATCGTTGGGTGTTCCAATCGAAAATTGGAGACAATCTTGACCTATTTTTCATGCGGCCCAAATTAGGGTAATATCCTGTTCTGAGTCTTCTTCATTATTGGTATTGATGACCTGACCTGATTTTGGTCCCATGTACTCCTAATAAATTGTTGAACACAACTTGCATTTATTTCTAATTAATTTGAGGATACCATTTTATCTGATTCCGTAAATCCCAAATTAATTCTAGTGCCTGCTAATTGAGCCCGTACCAGTCTTACAGTGCCCCCTGACCCTACAAAACACCGGACCCCGAATCGTCTGCCAAATTTGCGTCATTTTATGTATTTGTGCAATTTCCCGAATTTAAGGGGCTAAGTTGCAATTATTCAATTGTAGGTGTCATCACCCCATTGTCCAAGACCAAATGGAAAGGTTAATTATTTGTGGACCAAATTGCATTTTTCCCCCACATGAAATTTCCTTCATGTTTAATCTGGACCACCCATTTAATTGGGTGCATCCTCACCATTAGATGCACAACCCTCTTCCCTATATAATGTCACATCAACCCATTTCCCTAGAAAAACCCTAATCCCCAAGCAAGCCCCCACCTCTCTCCTCACAAGCCTCCTCCATCCTCAACCCGTAGGAAACCAAATTCCTTCTCCCTTCTTCTTCTTTTTTTCTTTTCTCTTCTTCTTCTCCTTCTTTTTCTTCTTCTTCTTCATTTCTTCATAAAGGAAAATTCAAATTCAAATGGGGGGGGGGGGGGGAACACTGTTCACCGAGTTTTTCCCCCCACTGTGCAGATCCGTCCGATCCCGGCGGCCCTCTGGCCAACTCCGGCGGATCCGTCAAGCCGAGCCCCGGCTGCTACTCCTCCCTCACGTCGAGTCGACTGAGCAGCCGACTTCCCTCCGGCGACCCCCGGTCTGCACCGATCCCGGCGGCATCCTCCCCTCGCCGCTGCTGTGCTCATCTCTCCTCCGGCGGCCAGGCCTTCCGCTGCTCGACCATTCCCTGCTGCTCCGGCGCTGCCTCGAAGTCCGGCGACCGCTGCGATTCTCCCTCCGACCTCCGGCCCGAGCCCAAGCTCCTCCCATCCTCCTTTGCTCTTCCCACCGGTCCGGCGTCGAACTCCGATCCCCCTCGCATTACTCCGGCGGACTCCCTCCATCTCCTCCTTCCATCAGCACACCACCACCACAGGCTTCACCAACTCCCTCCCGGCGGCCATCGACTGCTGTCATCACCACCACCATCCCATCAACCCTCCGGCGACCAAGCCAAGCCGACTCCCTGCGTTCATCCCGGTCCGGCTAACCCCCTCCCGCTGCTCAGTTTTCCGACCAGCATCCATCCATCCGTCCACATCTCTCCGGCGAGGAGCAGACCCGCTGCTCAATCCTCCTCCCACTCCTGGCCGTCGGCGTCGTGGTACCGCCGCATCCTGGCCGCTCCCGCGTGAGGCAGCTGCACTGGCGCGTCTCCATATGCAGCAGCAACACCTCTCTCTCTCTCTCTCCTCCGGCGACTTCACAGTTGTTCACCACTGGTAATCCCGCCTCTAATCTGTTTACAGATATACTAGGATAACGTTTAAATATGTGTAGTATGATGTTATATCTTTATAAGAGTATTATGTATATACTAAATATTTTATTAAGGTGACCTGTTATATATTTATATATGTGCAAATGATTTTCAGTATAAAGATGTTACTTCGCTATTATACTTAATAGTAAAATCAGTATATGATTATTTATGTATGTGTAACTGCTTATAGCCTTATTTATAAATACATATAACTATGTCCATAAGCTTATGTATCTACATATTTTTCTTAAGATAAATATTACCTATGTGTTGAATACCTATGATAAATTAGTGTTATATAAGCAGGATGTAAAAATGAACTATTTTAAACTCTAATAAGACTTTTGTATATGACATTTTAACTAATCTCTAAAACAAACCTAATGGTTTGGTTAACTCTTAATCATGAAACTATTATTTTATACGTACCTTGTACATACAATTAATGTATTATATATGTATTTAATGGGTGATGTACATTTTCATAAATAAAATATATTCTATTATGAGTATACAGTTATACATATTTTGTATATAATTTTGGTATAAATATATATATGTAGATTATATTTTCGTATTGGTATATGTATGTATATCTATATGTTGTATTGGTTTATATATATAAATGTAAATTTGTATAGTTACCTGTATATAGTATAAGTATGATTTGGTATAATTATATATCTATATTTGATTGTATAGATACAAATATATATTTTGGTTTACGAATATATATATATATATATATATATATATTTATATACATCTATTTAGTGTATATATTATATACGTATTTTGTACAAATACTAAGAGACACTTATATATATATTGTATGCAATTAATTGGTTATATATTAGGAGTAACATGAATATTTATATACGTATCCCTACTAGATAATCCTAGTTGACTAGTGCCCTGCCTGACTGGCCCTGAGGCCAGTATTTTTAGACTGTGTTAGTGTAGCATCTGATGCAAATGTGGTTTTGCTTGTGATATGTTTATAGGACTGTTGGTTTACCCAGGGGATACTCTGGAACAGGACATCAATAATTACCAGCTAAGGACCCAAGGCGAGTACATTCTCTGATTAGTTTCTAATTTATGATATCTCCTATGTTCACTGTATCTAGTGTAAATATCCATGTTCTTGACACATTGGTTACACGGATTGGTATACACGGATCTCGTCATGAGATGTTATTCCTTATTTATGGTGTAGCTTGTACAAGACTTGTTTCCTTGATATCTTGTGCATGTACAGACACTGATTCCCGGGGAGATTTGCTACCTTCCTAGGGAATCCTGTGCCATAGCGTACCATGATTGGATCTACTATACCAGTCGGGGGTTTGGGGAGTACTTTAGTGTAGATATGTGATCATACCCAACTTTATATGCACCATAGCTCACCCCACATCTCACGTCGGGTGCGGCCTGACCATTTATATGCTCCATAGCTGTTACGTGTGATTAGCCTGATCTCTACATGCACCATAGCTAACCAACGGTTAGCCTGACTTTATATGAACCATAGCTAACCAACGGTTAGCCTGACTTTATATGAACCATAGCTAATCACATGTAACCAGCCTGATCAAGTTCCCAAGCCGATCACATATTAAAGCTAGTACTCACACACTTAGTCATAGGTTTCTTGCTCATTGACATATTGTTCTTTTCCTGCATTTACTTACAGTATTTCCAGTATTTCTCTCATTGTACATTTCTCGTACCTATACATGCATCTGGTATGTTTCCATCTAGAACTGCTACATAGTTTATGTCATTTATATAGAACTGCTATTTAGAGATGTACTTTGCTCCTTCCTGACTGGAAAATATTTTTCCAGACTGTGACCTTAGTAGACTGGTTTCCGACACACTTGGGGGATTGGATGTTACTGATTGCAGGTATGATTATTGTGTCATTAGACTTGTGTTGTATTCTTTTATTTCTTCATTTTTTCCTATCGTGCTGTAGTTGTGATTGAGTATTTCTAGATTTATTTTATGTTATCCACGTCTCCTTATGGAGTTGGATACTAGCGTGAGATTGTTTAGATAGTACTTGACCTAGACAGCGTTCTACCGCCGATGCTGCGGCGTAGGCTGGACGTACCCACGCTCTCGTGCCCCTAAACCGGGTGCGGGTCGTGACAGTTTCTGAGAGGTCTGCGACATCCCGAGGGCCTGCACCAGTCACTTCTCCGGTGATTGGAGTGTCAGCTGCTTTCGGAGGTCCACCACCCACTCAGAGGACTGTGCCAGCTGTATCTGAGGGGCTTCCACCACCACCTCCTGTGCCAGCAGAGGCGTCACAGATGTTTACTCTGTTTCGTGAGATGCTCGAGGCACAGAGGGCTCAGTCGGAGGCACATCAGAGGCAGACCGACGTTCTACGGCAGGGCATCGAGAGTGCTCATCAGCTTGCTCGTGCTGTAGTTGAGAGAGGAGTTCCGGTCCAGCAGCAGGTTGTTCCTCAGGTTGCTCAGCTTCGGCCAGGCAACATTCTGGACTTCAAGAAACTGGAGCCTAGGGTTTTCAAAGGGACGGAGGGCATCGTCTATGCTGATGATTGGCTCGAGGACATTGAGCGTCTTATGAGGGTGTCCCGTCTTTCTGAAGATCTGAAGGTTGAGGCGGTAGGACTTCAACTGTTCGACGTCGCTCGTACCTGGTTCAGGAATGAGCCGGTTCTAGTTGACGCAGGACAATCTTGGGAGGTATTCAAGGACCTTTTCAAGAAGAAGTTTTTCGCTCGGATAGACAGGCTTGACTTGGGGAGACAATTTGAGAGTCTCATTCAGGGAAGCATGTCTGTAGAGGAATACGCTGCAGAGTTCGGTAGGCTGAGCCAATTTGCAGAGTATCTGGTGAGGGAGCCGGAGGTTCGAGCTATTCGTTTCCGAGAGGGTCTAAACTGGGAGGTGAAGATTCTCATTCCGTCTTTTTATGAGACATACTCGGAGATACTTGCGGAGGCACGCAAGGTTGAGCGGGATCTGGGTTTGAAGACCAAGAGAGACCGTGATTCTTTTCTGGGGGCCAACGGCAGTGCAGTATCTGCCAAACGTCCTCATTTCCAGTCCAGACCTTTCTAGCAGCCACAGTAGAACCAGACTCCAGCTAGAGCGCCTTTTCACCAGGCACCTCAGCAGCAGAGGCAGTTACAGCAAGCTCTATGCAACTTCTGCAAGAAGCCCGGCCACATCTGGGAAGTTTGCAGAAAGAGGCTAGGAGTTTGTTTGTATTGTGGTACTGAAGGGCATCAATTGAGGGAGTGTCCTCGTCGTGCAGTTCAGGGAGCAGCTCCAGCTCCGAGGGCACAGATGAGACCACCTGCAGCACAACCGAGGGGACCGCTTCCGACACAGCAGCAGCGTTTTGTCCTGCATCAGCAGCAGGGAGGTGCTCGGCAGGGACGAGCGTTTGCTATGACAGTCGAAGAGGAGGAACCCACCAGAGATGTCATCGCAGGTTCTATTCTTCTTGATTCCATTCCAGCTTTAGCTTTGTTTGATAGTGGTGCTTCCCATAGTTTTGTATCTGTTTCTTTTGCTCTAAAGCATGGTTTGGTAGCTGAGTCTTTGCTTAGGACTTGCAAGATCATGACCGGGGGAGGCATTATCCTGGTTAATGATATTTGCAAAGATCGGAGAGTTACTCTGGGAGGCCGGGAGTTGAGTGCGTGTCTACTTGTAATACCACTTCCGAGCTACGACATTGTACTCGGGATGGATTGGTTGAGTAGGCACCGTGCTAGCATAGATTGTAGAGGAGGTAGAGTTTTGTTTGGTCCGCCAGGAGAGCCAGAGTTCGAGTTTGCTAGAGGAACTGCGGAGCAGGAAGAAGGCATTATTTGTGGAGCTATGGTGGAAGACTAGGAGTTGCCACTTCCGTTGATAGCAAAATTTTTGGATGTGTTTCCTGAAGAATTGCCAGGATTGCCGCCAGATCGAGATGTTGAATTTTCTATAGACTTGGTGCCAGGTGCAGAACCGATTTCGCAGCATGTCTATAGAGTAAACAACAGCGAGCTGGTCGAGTTGAAGAAGCAGGTGGACGAATTACAGGATAAGGGGTTTATCAGATCGAGTTCTTCACCATAGGGAGCCCCGGTATTGTTTGTACCGAAGAAGGATGGATCGGTGTGTATGTGCATTGATTACAGGGCTTTGAATAATCTCACTATCAAGAATAAGTATCCTTTGCCACGGATTGATGATCTGTTTGATCAGTTGAGTGGTGCGAAGGTGTTTTCTAAGATAGATTTGAGATCAGGCTACCATCAGGTGAAGGTGAAGCCGGAGGACATACCGAAGACTGCTTTTAGAACTCGGTATGGTCAGTTCGAGTTTATGGTGATGCCGTTTGGTTTGACTAATGCACCGGCGGTATTTATGAACTTGATGAACAAGGTGTTCCACCAGTACCTTGACAAGTTCGTGGTGGTGTTCATCGACGACATACTCATATACTCGAGGACACCGGAGGAGCATGGGGAGCATTTGAAGATTGTGTTGGATGTGCTGACGAAGGAGAAGCTGTATGGAAAGTTGTCCAAATGTGAGTTTTTCTTAGACAAGGTAGAATTCTTGGGGCATGTTGTGAATGGTGATGGTATTTCAGTGGATCCGAAGAAGATTTCAGCAGTGGAATCTTGGAAGACTCCGAGTTCGGTAGCAGAGATCAGGAGTTTCTTGGGATTGGCAGGCTACTACAGAAAGTTTGTGCAAGATTTTTCGAGGATTGCCGAGCCGATGACCAGACTCACAAGGAAGGATGTGGAGTTTGTTTGGACGGAAGATTGCCAGGCCGCTTTTGAGGAGTTGAAGAAGAGGTTGACGTCTGCTCCTATTTTGACATTGCCATCAGGGTCCGGAGGTTTCACTATTTATAGTGATGCATCGGGAAAGGGTTTAGGTTGTATTCTTCAGCAGCATGGGAAAGTGATTGCCTATGCATCCAGGCAATTGCGTCCTCATGAAAAGAACTATCCTACCCATGATTTAGAGTTGGCAGCTGTCATATTCGCCCTGAAGTTGTGGAAACATTATTTGTACGGAGAGTGTGTGAAGATCTTCACAGACCACAAAAGCTTGAAGTACGTTTTCACGCAGAAGGAGTTGAACATGAGGCAGCGTCGGTGGTTGGAATTGATGAAGGATTTTGATATCTCTTTGCAATATCATCCTGGGAAAGCCAATGTAGTTGCCGATGCTTTGAGCAGGTATCCGGTAGCTATGTTCTTGACGCATGATCGATATTTGTTGGAGGACTTGGAGAGCTTGGGCATTGAGGTGATTATTCCGGGTGGTGCTATGCAGATGTGGGGATTGCAGATACATTCAGATTTGATGGATAGGATCAAGGCAGCACAGTATGATGACGTATCTTTGAGGAGTATCAGAGCTCAGGTGAGAGCAGGATTGGAGGATGATTTCACTATTGCAGAGGATGGATCTTTGAGGCATGGAGTTAGATTGTGTGTGCCTAGTGGGGAGTTGCGAGAGGAGATATTGCAGGAAGCGCATCGCTCTCAGTATTCCATACATCCAGGTGCTAACAAGATGTATCGGGATATGCGAGAGAGTGTGTGGTGGTATGGCATGAAGAGGGAAGTGGCACAGTTTGTATCCAGATGCTTAGTGTGCCAGCAGGTGAAAGCCGAGAGACAGAGGCCAGAAGGTTTACTTCAGCCATTACCCATTCCAGAGTGGAAGTGGGAACACATTACTATGGATTTTGTGTCCGGACTACCACGATCTCCAGGAGGGAAAGACACGATTTGGGTCATTGTTGATAGATTGACCAAGTCGGCCCATTTTTTGCCTTTCAAGGTGGGTTTGTCTACGGAGAAGCTGGCAGAGATGTATGTGAGGCAGATCGTTAGGATACATGGAGTTCCCGTCAGCATAGTCTCATATCGAGATAGTCGTTTCACTTCTCATTTCTGGAGGAGTTTGCAGGAGAGTTTGGGCACTCAGCTCAAATTCTGTACTGCATATCATCCCCAGACAGATGGGCAGTCAGAGAGGACTATTCAGACTCTCGAGGATATGTTGCGCACTTGTGTACTAGACTTCGAGGGTTCTTGGGAGGACCATCTCCATTTGGTAGAGTTTGCTTACAACAACAGTTACCAGGCCAGTATAGAGATGTCACCTTTTGAAGCTCTATATGGTCGGAGGTGTCGTACTCCTTTGTCTTGGGACGATATTGGAGAGAGAGTTTTGCTTGGGCCAGAGATGGTTGTGGATGCAGCAGAGAAGGTTCAGTTGATCAGAGACAGACTTCGAGTGGCACAGGACAGACAACGGCATTGGGCCGATAGCCATCGGAGACCCTTGGAGTTGAGGTATAGTTTAGATTTTATTTTGTGTGCTTGTTCTTGGTTGTTTGTTATAGATAAGTTCTTAAGGTGGTGTTTTGTTCTAGGTGGGTGGTTTGGTGTTTCTGAGGATTTCTCCGACACGAGGCACGATTCGCTTCGGTGGAGGCGGAAAGCTTAGTCCACGATTCATTGGACCTTTCACTATTCTAGAGAGGGTCGGTGTAGTTGCTTATAGACTAGACTTGCCACCTGCATTGGAGGGAGTGCACAACGTGTTTCATGTATCGCAGTTGAGACGATACGTGGCAGATCCTAGTCATGTATTGGATCACTCAGAGATAGAGGTGGGCCCTACTCTTAGCTATCCAGAGCAGCCAGTTGAAATTCTGGATCGGAGAGAGAAGGTGCTGAGGAGCCAGACTATTCCTTTGGTGTGCGTCGCATGGAGGCATCACTCTCCGGGGAAGTCTACCTGGGAGAGAGAGGATGACATGCGAGAGCGTTATCCATATTTGTTTGTACCTTGAGGTATGTTATTTCTAGTTATGTTCTGTTCATTGTTATGTTCTGTTCATTAGTTAGTTGTGATTCTTTAGTTCTGTTCTGTGATTTTCTGGGGGTAGTTTTCGTCTTTGAATTTCGAGGACGAAATTATTTTAAGGAGGGTAGACTTGTCACTACCACATTTTAGAAAAAAGGGTATTTTAGTAATTTCTTATTTAAATAAATATTGTGCATGGTAAATAATTTTTGTTGTATTATTTAATTGTTGTTAGATATTATTTAATTATTTTGGACTTATTTTAGTGGACCCAACTAGTTTAGTTTGGACCCATGGACCAACATGAATTAATTAGTTAGACTTGGCCCATTTAGAAAGCCCATGGTTAAGAAGATGGATTAAATTAATTAAATGATTAGACTAGAAGCTTCCTTCCTTAATTATTTCTTCATGAGAGGCCCCAAGGGGTACATTGAATATTTTACAATTGCTTGGGGGAGGGGCTATGGCCGGCCTATTAAAGAGGGAGGGAAATTTCTCTCTCCTCTCATCTCATTCCAAATCTAGATCTAGAATTCTCCCACTACCAAATTCCCTCCATTCCCAATCCAATTCCCTACCAAATTCATTCCAAATTCTTTCCAATTCACCATTAGAGAAGGAGGAAGCAAGGATCTAGAAGAAGGAAGCAAGGATCTACAAAGACGAGCAAGGATCTACAATTTGGAAGCGAGTTCATCTCAATTGGAGATTTCATTGGGAATCCATCTCCCAATAGGTATAATTCAGATTTTCCCATTTAAATAGCTTCTAAATCTAAGATTTAATCATGTAAAATCAACCTATATGTATGTACTACCCATAGGACTTTGTTTTGTGTTCATAGGAGACCCATGGAGAAAGTTATGGTGCTTTTTGTGTCAATTTTGTTGGAATTCCGAATTTATATTTTGTTGTGTGTGTCAATTGATCCTATAGATCAATTGAACATGAGATTTGTGTTTGAGGCTAGTGTCGTGTCCATATTGGGATACTTGTGGTTCGTATCCCAACTATTTGGTGATACGTGTCATTTGGGGGTTTTCCTCCGACACGGGGCTTTGAACATGTCGTATTTTGACACGGACACATAGATCTACTTTTGACGCTTTGATTTGTTCATAAATATTATTTGTGATCTGTTTGTGTCCTTCGGGGTGCATTTAGTTGTGTGTTGGACTCGTGTCGCATGCGTATCCTAGATCTAGTGGGATACGGTAAGATACTCTCCAATTGTGTGTATTTCTGTATAGATCTAATTAATTATGGTTCCATTTTTTCATTTATAATTAGTATATATATATGGATATTAAATATTTATTTTGTGTATTTATTATAGTAATTATTGTAGCATAGATCTATATTTTGGGTTTGCTAATATAATGTACAATATAATATGTAGCTTTCTTGCATGCAAATATATATGTTACTACTTGTTAAATAATATAATTTATACATAAAATGTTTTATAAAATATATTTGTATGTTTAATTGTGTAATTATATTATTTATAATTATTATGTAATTATTTGGATATTAATGTAAATATTTTAGGTGTGCTTCTAGCCATGTAAATTATATGTTCTTTGTTAAATATTTGAAGGTATAAGTTTATGTGTATATTAATATATATATGTACATTTTTTGTATTAATGGTTTATATATATATATATATATATATATATATATATATATATATATACTGTTTTATATATTCTGTTTATATATATATATATATTGTTTTATATATTCTGTTTTTATATATATAATTATATATATATAACTTGTTTTAGTGACAGTGAATTAATGACAGTAAAAACTGTCATTAATTAGCCGACTAATAGCAGCCGCTGTAGCCTTCGGGCAATTAATGACAAACCTGTCATTAATTGCAGCAGCGGGAAACAGCAGCTTTTCTGCGACGCTTTTACGCGACAGGTTAACTGTCAGCAAAAACCAAAGCAGTGGCAGTTTATTATTTGGGTTTCGGTGACAGTCCTTCGGTGACAGTCCCGACTGTCACTATTTAAACTGTTTTGATTTAATCCTATTTTATTCACTGTTTTTCAATGACGCTTTGACAGATTTAATGTATATATTATATATTATAATTGTATATATATATATGTATATATATATGTGTTTTGTGAGGAATAATAATTGTAATAATATATTATGTTATTTATATAAATGTTGGGTTGTATATATTATTTTAGGGTATATATTAATTGTATTATTAGTATACTTTGTGTGAGTTCTTTTTGAATCTAATTTGATTCCTAAATTATTGTAGTTTATCTCTATATTATTTTATAGATGTCTTGTGAGGTTGACTTTGGGTTTGACCATGTTTGACTTTAGTGGACTTTAGAGTTGACCATAGTTGACTTTTGACTTAGAATTGACTTATTGACCTAGAAATTGCCTAGTTTGACTTGTTCTCTTTCAGGGACCTTGTATTAATGTGGTATTCCATATCTAGGTCTTCAAGGCACCGAGTCAGACATTTGTGAGACTGTTCATTGGACTTCAGGCGAGTACATTCTCTGATAGTTTCTCATTTATGATATCCTCTATGTTCGTTGTATCTAGTGTAGATATACATGTTCTCTTGACACTATGGTTACACGGATTGGTATATCCGGATCTCGTCATGAGATGTTATTCCTTGGTATATGGTGTATATGGTGCAAGTATTGTTTCATTGGTTATCTTGTACATGTACAGACACCGATTCTCGGGGAGACTAGCTATCTTCTTGGAGAATCTAGTGCCATAACGTACCGTGGTTGGATCTATTATACCAGTCGGGGTGGGGAGTATTTTAGTGTAGATATGTGATCATACCCTCCTTGTGCATGTCTTGTTCCTTGTGAGTGTTGATCATACACCGCACGTATAATCAGCCAGGCCATTATACTCTTGTGCAAGTTCCTAAGCCGATCACATGTTAAAGCTAGTACTCACACACTTAGTCATTAGTATTCTTGTTCTATCAGCATATTGTTCATTATTGTATTTCTTTCCAGTACTTCCTTATTGTCTATACATTTCTTGTATCTATTTATGCATCTTGTTTATCCATAGCTACTTACTGTTACATAGTTTTAATCATTATTTGAGAACTGCTGTTAGGGTTGTACTCTGCTCCTTTCCTGACTGGATATATTTTTCCAGATGACACTGAGGAGTACCCTACCTATTATGGACCCCAGGATGTTGTGGATTTAGATTCTGAGACCCTGGCTCAAGAGGGACTTATCCCAACTAAGACAGTTGACCCTAGAGTTGTAGCTTTATAGTTTTGTAGTATTCTTTGTACTGGATTTGTCTCCAGCATATTTCTGTATTTTTTCTTCAGACTCATTGATGTATTATTTTAGACTCATGAGTTGTATTATGACTATTCTATTCTTTATCTGATTCGTGCTCATTTCCATCTTAGTTCTGTGATTGAGTATACTATCATTATTGGTGGTTCATTATATTGTTAGATAGTTTATCTAGACAGTGTTCTACCGCCGATTCTGCGGCGTAGGCTGGGCGTTGTTTCCGACTAGTACCCTTACACCGGGTGCGGGTCGTGACACGTTTCAGCATACTCAATTCATCCGGGAGGTACGAAGATGTACATAGACTGGAGACAGCATTACTGGTGGCATGGGATAAAGCGAAAGATAGCACGATATATGGCGAAATGCTTAGTGTGTCAGCAAGTTAAGGCTGAACATCAGAGATCAGCAGGACTGCTTCAACCGCTTCCCATCCTAGAGTGAAAATGGGAGTACATCACCATGGACTTAATTACGAGTTTTTCGAGGGGTCTAGTTTGCCGAGATACATTTGGGTGATTATGGATAGATTGACTAAGGCAACACACTTCTTACCCTTTAGAGTTGGGCAATCTATAAAAGTTCTGGCAGAGATATACATGAAGAAGATTGTACACCTACATAGGGTAACCGTCAGCATAGTTTTTGTCCGAGATTCGAGTTTTATATCATACTTTTGGAGGAGCATATAGGAGAGCCTAGGAACTAGATTGAAGTTTAGCACTTCCTATCACCCGCAGACAGACAAACAATCGGAGCACACCATTCTGACGTTGAAAGACATGTTAAGAGTGTGCATGCTTGACTTTGGAGGATCATGGGAGGATCACTTGTACTTGTTGGAGTTCTCTTACAATAATAGATACCAAGTAAGCATTCAAATGGCTCCTTTTGAAGCATTATAATGAGAAAAGTGTCGATCGCCAGTATTTTTGAGTCATGTAGGAGAGAGTAGATACTTGAACCAGAGATGGTAACTCGTACAGTGGAGAAGGTCAAGTAGATTCAAGGTCACATTCGAGCAGCACAGGATAGATAGAAGCAATGGGCATATGCTCACCGTCGACTACTAGAGTTCAAGTCGGGAGATCATGTGTTCTTAAGGATCTCCCTTACTAGAGGAACTATCAGATATGAAGGTAGAAGGAAGCTTAGTCCGAGGTACATCAAACCGTTTAACATATTGAAGCGTGTTGGCGAGGTTGCTTACAGACTAGCATTATCATAGATCTTGGAGGGTATCTATGATATATTCCATATTTCACAGTTGAGGAGATATTTGGCGGATCCTAGCCATGTACTAGATTATTCTAAGATCACCGTGGGACCGAGTTTGTCTTATAAGAAATAGTCGATTAAGATTCTCGACCGCAGGAAGAAGGTGCTAAAGGGAAAGACTATTCGACTAGTCAGTTTTGCTTAGAAGTATCATTTATCGGATGAATTGACTTGGGAGCGGAAGAATTCGATCTTAAAGCATTTTCCCAAACTTACATGAGGCTTCAGGTATGGATTTACATACCGTATTATTATTTTTCTTTATCGTGCCATATTCTTAATTTTGGGAACAAAATTTTCTAAGGTGGATAGGCTGTAAACCCCCTCACCCAAAGATATATATTTTGTGTGTATTTTATATTTATTGTGTTATTTAGATTAATTTTTTTAAATTAATTATAACTCAATTATTGTATTAGGATACTTCACGGTAGTTTGAACATTAATGATATAGGATGACCCCAAAATCTATATCGTCCTTCGTAGGAAGTAGGCTACACTGGAGACACTACTCGTTGGATCTTCACGTGACACAAAATTCGACCATTCAACATTAGTGTGGCACTAGTGTAACAATCGTAGATTCTTTTATTTAATATTTAGATATTTTTATATATACAATTTAGTTATGGTTATTTTCTAATCCAAACTTTCTTTAATTAGTAACCCATAATTCAAATTCTACCATGTGAATTCTATGCCAATCAATCTAGTCAATTTTCCTTTTTGTAAGATTTGTATATTATTTACCACTATCTTATTCTTTTAGAATTTTAATCAAATATTAATTTGTAATATCTAATTGGATTAAAGATTTACCTTAAATTTGCTACTAACCTAATTAGGAAACAACTAATACTAACCTTATTCCTACCCACCCTAGCCGAACCAAAGGCCCTCCACATACCCGCGCGCACCCCCAAGGCCGACCCCTCTCTCCACCTATATATATATATATATATATATATATATATATATATATCATCTCAAAACCTAACCTAAAACTTCCTCTACTAAAATCCTAACCTAAATTCCTCTCCTTCTCCACCTCCAAGCCACTTATCTCCCCCCATAACAGCCCTCACGCTGACTTCAGCCACTCCAAGGTCATCTTCCCCATCCAAGAACCCTACTACATCCCCCTTCTACTTCGAGTATATTTTTCTTTAAACATTCTCTCCTTCTTCCTCCAATCTCTTATATATATATATATATATATATATATATATATATATATATATATATATATATATATATATATATATGTATATGTATATGGGGGGTGTGTGTGTGTGTGTGTGTGTTTTGATGATCAAACACCATTGCTTTAACTTGAAGAGCACATGAAACCCATGAAACCTAGTTTTGATGTATAATCCATAAGTTTGTGCATGCATGTAAAACCCTTTTTAATTCTTGTTAATGACCTTATAAAGATATTATTAATATGGATTAAATATAATTTTTATTATTAATTCAATAATTATTAATGGTTATTAAATTAGGATTTTAGCATATTTTATTTGAAGTTTCGACCTACTTTTGGTGTATGCATGTTGGAAATACTATGACTTTATTAAGGACTTAATAGTAGATGAAAATCCTAATTTTTCTAGAAGGATTACTATTTTTACAGAATTTATTATTCTAAAATTATATTAAATAATTAGTATTTTAATTTCTATCATGTCAACACACCCATGTATCATCCCTTGACATGCATACTAGTAAGGATGATTGCCAATACTAATATGATCAACTTGTAAATGATAAAACCCTAACTAATTTTTTGTAATAGTAGAAGAAGTGCATTTTTATATTTATTACTGATTTTTATAAAATATATTCATATTTATTTTTTATTTATTCAATTTAGAATTCTAGATATTTTACGTAACTAGCTAACCTAGTTTTGACAAAACTTGATCCAGACAATTTTTGACTTAAACCTGACCAAAAACCCATATTTTTAGCACCTAAAATTGTATTATTATATTTTAATTCTGATTTTTGAGTATTTATTCCAGATTTACTTATTTGTCAAAAGTTTGTTTTATTGACTAGTCGGTAGACCCATATGACCTAGTTTTGGTTCCTACTTGGTTTTTGGACTCATAAAAATTATAGGAGATGACCCTAACACTAAAAATCCTATTTTTCAATAAAATTTCAGAATTAATAGTTTTATTTAATTAATGATTAAAAATGATTTTTGTTATGTTTGATGACTAGTAATAGTTTGGTGTGTAGTTACTTACATGTGCAACCAATGTAGAGTTAATAACTAGATAATAACTTAATTTAACTAGAAGTTAGAGTCTAATTAGCATAAATATTAATTGGTAGGTGTTCGAGTCGTTCCTGTGGAAAGCTTTGAAATAGATTTGTTCAGCTCGCAGCTTGGCTTGGAAGGAAAGTATACCTTCCTTGATTGTATTGTTCTGTTTATATTATGCCTAGTTTTATTTGCTAGTTGTGTGCCCGCATCTTGGAGTAGAAGACTTACCTGGTATATTATGAAGGTACATGGGATCTTTTGACCTGACACTTGTTCAACACGTTCACTGTCTTAGTGAGTGAGTGCATGGACTAGCGTGTCGACCGTATATCGATACGTGAGTTCGCATCTTGTGTTAGTAGTTAATGTGTGGACTAGTTTTCTAGATTTTATTGACATCGTTATATTACGTCTGTACCGTGTATACGGTTCAGATAGTACATTGGGAGGGGAGAATCTACTAGTGAGCGTATAGGATTTCTGTTTCTTACTGTGTAAATAGTATACCCCCGAGTTATGTTGAACATAGTAAGATGACTAGTTCTTCTATTTCTCTTTTCTCATGCGCCACCAGAGATGTCTCGAGAGAATTTTACATAGATAGTTTAGTTACCCTATTTATTGTTTACTGCTTTACTTTTATGTATGTCACTTTCTTGTGTACTTGTTATGTCCCTCTGAGGACCTGACACCTTTTTTAGATCCAGACGATCACTTGTACCCGACTGACTACGAATTTGGATATTTTTCTAACGATGATCTTGAGGTGGAGCCACAGGAATTTTCTTGAGCTATGGATGATAGTTTCTTAGTGTCTTGGTATCCTTATCTAGTTAGATGACGCCCGGACTATTTTTTTTTTGCTTAGTTGTATTCTTTCATTATTATTTTATACTTTATTATCGTGGATTGTTCTCCACTAGAATATATTTGTACTGGATTCTTTGACTTTATTTATTCATCCAGTTTCCTATTCTATGATATTTGTGGGTGAGACTAGATTAGTACATGTTTGTGATGTTGTGATTAGTTATATTTTACAATGTACTATGAATGGTTAGGTCTATTAAATTGGATTCATATACTTGTTGGTATTGCTGGCATGTGTACGTATACCTGATCCTACGTATTTGGGACTGGGGCGTAACAGTATTTGCGCTAGGATATGCCAGGGACCAAAGTTACAATACTGAACCTATGTATTATTATATAATTATTTGTTTGGTTTTAATTTCTCCATTTCGTGCTTTTTTTATGGTACTTGCTATTTAGGGTCTAACCCCACTGGTTTTGCATGGCCAAGTTTTGAGCCAACATCCGAGGATCTAACATACCTTCCCCTAACTCATGGCACATACCAGGAACATGGTCGCAGGGGATAACAAGTAGTTTTTCTTCTTCCCTGCTAATCATTTGGATTTTACTTCTTTTGGTTGTAAAGCCACCGGCACCTGTTACCCGGATCGTCTGGACATTAGTCTCCTAACATGATCGTATTATATCAGACTACAACTGATCACTGCCATATACTTTTGTTGCTCTTCCAGCTTCTTATTTTGCATAGTTGGTCTCCAGAATATTTTGAGAAAGCATTTATGATGCCTTATTTCTTTTTCATATATGTTTATGCTTTCTGTTTCTTATTTGAATGATTGAGATATAGAAGTTTTGACCCTAGGAGACATGATTGTAGCATGCACCCCTTATCTTATACAACCGTGAACACCGTACGACATATATCACCTTGTACGGCGTAGTTGGCTATGTCTGTCTTCGTATTCTGGTATTGGAGCGTGATAAGATTTCAGTGGTGGCCCATTGCAGGTCTATTCTTTAGACTTGTAGGTTATCATGGTCATAGGAGTCTCAATCAAGCATGATCCTTCTTGAAAATTTGAATTCGTCCTCTTCGATACTCCGCATGAATTTTCCTAGATTGGTTGCTTCCTTCTTCCTCCTCGTCCTGTACTTGATTTTTCTTGTGCTCTTCTTTAGGGATTCTTCTTCCACCGATGGAGCAGCAACTAGAGATAAAGATTTTTCAGTGGAACGATATCCTGTGGAACCCAGCCAAGCATCTGAGTTGAGCCCACGATAAATGTGACAGAGCAGCAAGCTCCAGGTGTTCTCGTAGCTCCCGCAGTGCCAGTAATACTGGATATCCCAACCTTGCTAAAGATTATTCGTGGATTGTTGGCTGCCCAATAACACCCGATGGTGGTGCAATAATAATAATAACAATAACATCAACAACAACAGTTTCAGTAGTAGGAACAAAATATCCTGTTGAACTAAGGATAACATATGACCCTAGAACGAGGCAGGAGAATAGATTCTGGGGCATCTGTTATATTTTGCAGATTGAACCCCAGATATTTCAAAGGCACAGAGGACACAATCTCGATTGATGATTCACTCCAGGATATTAAGACCATCCTGCTAGCAGCTAAAGTTTTGGCCGAGGAACAGGTTGACCTGGTTCGCTTACAGGTCCAAGATCATGCAAGAGATTGGTGGGCAACGATGGAGGTAAGATTGAGGTATTATATTTTATGGGATAATTTTGGGATCCAGTTCAGGATAAAGTATTTTGGAATTGTGGCTCAATGTGAGTCACAACAAAGGTTTATTAACCTCAAGCAAGATAGAAGGATAGTAGACAGATTTGCGGCAAAGTTTTATCGACTAAGCAGGTTTGCTCCAACCATGGTGGCAATAAAGTTGGAGAGAGATGAGGTACATGACTACCCAACTTTTGAGGTGGTATTGATAGCAGCCAAGAGGGTTGAGCTTACTTCTTAAAGGATGGCATCAAGAAGAGTGGATCGGAAGTGGCCTCATGGATAGAGCAATGAGGGAGGACCAGTACAGTGAATATCAGTACCATCCCCTGGCATCCACATTAATAACATGACACAGAGGAGGCTAGTGACCTAGATAGTGATAGCCCCAACTCGATAATAATAGTCGAGGCAGTAGTAGCAACAACAATAATAGAGAGCACCGACAGGTTGTACCTACTGTGGCAAGGGAGGTCATATCCCGATGTTTGTCGGATATCTAACAGACTATATTTGAGATATAGGAGCCATGATCAAAAGGTTCCCAGGAGCTCATTGATACAGAGCTAGGAGGGCCAGTACAACAGTTTTCTGTATTGCCAACTCCAAAGGCAGTGCAACAAGGAGGACGGACAGCAGCAGTACGGCCTTTAGCTCAGCATTCATTGCCGACGTAGGCCCAACTTTATAGACAACAACAACAGAATTAGCAGGGGTCATAACCCCAACAGCAAGGAAGACAGTAGCAGGAAACTTGACAAGGCCAAGGGCAGGCACTCACCTTGTCTTTAGAGGAAGCTATGGCATCGGACGATGTAGTGGCATGTAATATTTTTGTTACAACCCTTCCTGTCATAGATTTAATTGATTCTAGAGCTTCGTACGCATTTATATCTGCACAATATGCGACAGGTATTGGATTAAATTTTGAGGCATTGCTAAAGAGGCTAAATATACTCACTGACAATGGGATCGTAGAAGTTAGTATGGTGTGACTACCATGTCCAGTCATAGTATATAGACATTTATTACCTACAAAGTTGATCGAGTTTCCTATGGATAACGTTGACGTTATTTTAGGCATGGACTGGTTAAGTGACAGTCATGCAATGGCAGAATATCATAAGGATAGAGTGTTATTTAGAATTCCTGGTCTAGAAGAGTTTGTCCTTAGTAGAATAGCAAGAGACTAGCACAAGGGAGGAGTCACAGCAGTAGCATAGAAAGAAGATCTGCTGCCCAAGATAGTTGAAGAGTTCATAGACGTATTTTTGGACAAGCTTTTCAGATTATCCCTAGTCAGAGAAGTAGAGTTCTGTATAGAGTTAATACCACGGGAAGAACTAGTATCCCAGAAGGTATACCCTATGTCACCATCAGAGCTTGATCAGTTGTATCAACACGTGGATGAACTGAAGATGAAGAGGTTTATTCGGGCTAGTGGATTACTATGGGGAGCACCAGTGGTATTGGTGAAAAAGAAGGGTGGATCGACACAGTTGTGTATAGATTACAGGCGGTGAATGCAGTGACTGCGAAGAACAAGTACCCATTCTCAAGGATTGATAATTTGTTTGACCAATTAAGTGGAGCAAGAGTTTTCTCCGAGATAGATTTATGATCAAGATATCATCAGGTGTGGGTCCAAGAGTAGGATATAACGAATAAAGCATTTAGGTCACAATATAGGCATTATGAATTCTTAGTTTTGTTATTCGGACAAACTAATGCTCCAGCAGTATTCATGAATTTGATAAAAAGTATTTTTCATGTCTTACTTAGACCAATTTGTGGTAGTATTCATCGATGACATCCTGGTGTATTCTTGTAATGAGGAGGAGCATAAAGAACATCTCAAGATAGTACTACAAACATTGAGGGTGCACCAGTTATATGTGAAGCTTAGTAAGTGTGTGTTTTGGTCGGATCATATATCCTTTTTTGGGCACATTATTTTTGGAGCATGAGTGTCAGTTGATCCCAAGTAGGTAGATGGAGTAGAGAATTGCATAGTCCTAAAGACAGTAGCAGAAGTGTATAGTTTTCTGGCTTAGCAGGATACTACAAGAGATTTGTGTCAGATTTTTCTAAGATCTCGGCACCATTGACTCGATTGAAGCATATGAAAGTTAAGTTTATATGGTCAGTGGAATATCAGATAGCCTTTAAAGAGTTGAAGAAGAAGGTAATCTCTGCACCAATACTTACTCTTCTAGCAGGCTCCGGAGGATTCACAGTGTATTATGATGCATCTAGAAAAGGACTTAGATGTGTTTTGATGCAACAAGGGAGAGTGATAGCATATTCTTCTCGGCAGCTCAGAGATCACGAGAAGAACTATCAAACTCACGATTTGGAGCTAGCAATAGTAGTATTAGCACTTAAGCTATGAAGGCACTACTTATATGGCGATCGAGTAAAAATATTAACAAATCATAAGAGTTTAAAGTATGTATTCACGCAAAAGAACCTAAATATGAGGCAGAGAAGATGGCTGGAGTTGTTGAAGGATTATGACGTATAACTTCAGTACCATCCAGGCAAGGCTAATGTAGTAGCTGATGCACTTAGTAGAAAAGGTGGCAAATTTATGTTGACTACTCAGAAGCACATTCTAGAAGACTTACTAGATATGGGTGTGACGCTCCAGTCCCAAAATACGCAGGACTAGGACACGTAAGCATGTCAGCCGCATGTATATAGCAACTCCAATATATGAAAACCATAACACACACGTACACTGTATCATGAATGATAAATCCACAAGTGGTAAAACTATCACAAGTCACGTGGTATAATCTAAATCTCATCCACAGAAATTATATATATATAAAGAATCGATATCTATGAAACTAGTGCTCAATAATAAGTATCTCAAGATGACGGTCGGATGGAAACAAATTCACTGCCGAACTAGAATATAAAAACAACACAACAATATAAGTACAACAACTCACAACCACTGAGACACGAAGAGAAGTCCTGCTCAAAATATAAGTAACCAGCCCGGATATGGGCTCTTGCGAATACTCATGAACATCTACACCTAGAAAGGGACCAGGTCCTCAGAGGAACATAACATGATACATAGAAACATGTCCTAAAGTAAATACTGAATAAATAAAAGGGGTGTGCTAACCATCTAAGTAAAATACAATTTGAGGACAATATTGAGTGTATGGAAAAGTGTAGGCTAGACATATGCTGACGTAATTCACCAATAATGACAACTGGCTAGTATATGCCACATATGCCCCCAATACAAGGGCGCTATATAATATAATAATGTCCTACCACTCCGAAGAATAGAAAATCTACATAGTTTATAACGTCCATATCGCTCCGAAGAACGTAGAATCTGCATAGTATATAACGTCCATATCGCTCCATTGAGCGTGGAATCTACATAAAGGAAGTGGGTGTCCTATATGCCAACTAGTTGTCCTTTCTGCCCAATGATCTATGCATGTCGTATCCACAACACGCCTTAGCTACTACGCCGAGGCGTCGTAACTCTGGCTCATAGTCAATCGTTAGAACAATAGCCCAACCTTACAACCAAACAAGGACAAGGATTGGACCTTCGTACCACAATAGTCTATGCTCTGACTACTTAACTGCTAAGTCTTCTATAATGCATTGCTAATAGCAGTTATTCCCTATCCATCGCACGCCTACACGTATATGTGGTCAACCGTATACGCAAGTTCGTGCCCTACATGAGACTCACAATACGTGTAAGAAATGTGTCAAGGCCTGGGGAGTCATACCGATAACTCCACAACTTTAGGTGGGTCTACTAGACACTTGGTCAGACATAAGTCCTAACGTCAACGCATTCGTTGACTGTACCCGAGTCTCTCTCGGACGCACACAGTTATATAATCTAAAACAATAAACATGCAACTAATAATATAACTGAATTTAAATAGTATAACAAGGCAATGTATACTTGCCTGGCAAGAAACCTGCGAAGTACCAATAACCTGCTCCGAAGTCGCACAGAACAATTCGATAGGTCCTGGGTCATTGCCTCGAGTTTCGTGTACACCAAACACAGTTCCTAACATGAGAACATGCTACAATAACATTTAATACATAAGAATACATAATTCACCTTTATTTTTTAATTGACTGGGATAATATAGTACATATATACGTAAGTACCCAATCAAATAAAATACATATATACATATATATGTACATAAATACATAATAATCATAAAAACATAAATAAAATATGTATGTACATATATATATATTTAAAAAAACATATATATAATAATATAACACATATACCTATACATATATATATATAAGACATAAAATAACAACATATATACACAACTATTTACATAAATATGTATATACATAAATATACATTTTAAATATATATGTATATATATACATAAACCTAATATAATACATATATTTATACATATACATTACATAGTATATATATAGATATACATAATAAATTAAAATCGAATATATATACAATATAATTAATAACATATATACACTATATATATATAACTAATTATACATTTATATACATTAATATATATATACAATATACACCAATATATACTATATACAAATATATATAATACATTATATATATACGTACCTTGTTGTGTCGTGTCCGTGGGGGGTGTCCGCCGTACGGGAAGGTCGTCGTCGGCGAGGGGCGGAGCTTCGGTGGCTACATGGCGGCATGGGGTGCGGGTTACAGCAGCAATGGTAACAGCGGCTCTGGCAGCAATAGTACAGCCACTCCTGGTGGCGGCCGGTAGGTCGTGGGCGCCGGTGGTGGTGGTGTGTGGGTCGGCGATCCGGGGGTGGTGACGAGGGCGGCGGTAGTCGGCTATGGGGGTGCGGGTGGTGGTGATGATGGAGTTGGGGATGGTGATGATGGAGTTGATACGGGTGATTGCTAGTGGTGCGGGTGGTGGTTGCGGGTGGCAGTGGCGGTGGTTCAGGTGGTAGTGATGGCAAGGGAGACGGCGAGGCCGATGGTGAAGATATTGGCGGTGGTGGTTGGCTGTGGTGGCCGGTGGAGGGGAGTCGGGGGTCGGGTCAGGGAAGTAGGTCGGAGATGGCTGTGGTGAGGTGATATTGGTGATGGTGGATGCTGGTGGGGGTGCATCGGCGGGTGGTGGTGGCAGGGGGTGCCTGGGAATACGGAGGTCGGAGGGGGAGTCCGGTCGGTGGTAGCCGAAGAAGGAGGTGGCGGTGGTTGGCTGAGGGAGGAGGTCGGGGGTGATGGGGTGTGGTGATGGTGGTGATGGTTAGTTATTTTTCTAGGGTTATGGTTTTTGAGAAATAAGGAAAAAGGTAGGAAGAGTTATACACATGTAAGGGGGTTGGTTTGACATAGGAAAATTTAACTTTGGTCAACATCCTCTTGGGTTGGGCCTTGGGCTCACATAGAAATGTTTGGAGGGCCATATATTACATTATTTAATGCAATAACTAGGATTAAAATAAAGGGGGCGATGTTGCACGTTTGCACATTCCAAAAATTATGGGAAAATTTCTATGAAGGGAAAATAGGTTTTTATATGTATTGTGTCCAATGGTGTGGATACTCAAAGCACTTTTGCATAAAAGTGCCCAATAATTAGAAAATTACACAAGAATGGAAATTGGGTTAAATTAATTAAAATTAATCTGCGGGGTGTTCTGGAATTAATTTGAAGTATATGGAGATAAAATTAGGTGGGACACAAGTGTCATGGACATAGAGGGCTCAGAGTAGAATTTTATCATAAATTAGGTTGTACGAAACGGGTCAAGATTGTGTCTCCAATTTTGATTGGAACGTACAAGGATACAAAGTTGGAATTATTTAGAATTTAATAATAGCGTCTGCGACGAATGTTGTGTGACTAAAATGTAGCACAAGAAATCATGATTATAAGTTACACAAAGGTCAAAATGGTATGCGGGCACGTCTAGGACAAGGTTATAAATTTTGTAGGAAGACTAGGACTAGTGAGGTGCTCCAATTATCGAAGTAACGGTAAGGTGCACTAAGAGATATAAATATTATATAATTATATTAAAAGTCGTGTCCTATTTCCAATTGGATACAAACTAGCCCTTGTTTCTCTATCTATGCCAAGTAAACCTAATTTGGGGTGAGGGGGTTTATAATGGGTATCGAGATAGTACTTCCACAAAGCATAAGAGTTCAGGCTAGCCTACAGATTCAGTCAACTTTAGTAGATAGAATCAAACTAGCTTAGGTAGAGGACTCAAAGATTCAAAAGCTATGAGAAGAATGTGAGTCAGGTCTTCAAAAGGAGTTGACAATACATACGGATGGAAAGCTAAGGTTTGGGAATCATCTATGCATACCAAGCAGGGATATTTAGTAAGATGTTATGACTGAAGCAAATAGTTCCCTGTATTTCATTCATCCGGGAGGCACGAAGATGTATCAAAATATCAACCAATACTTTTGGTGGAACAGAATAAAAAAGGAAATAACACGCTTCGTATCGCTATATCTGATATATCAACAAGTGAAGGAAGAACAATAGAGACCGGCACGATTATTGAAAATGCTTCCGATTCCAGAGTGGAAGTGGGAACAAATCAAGATGGACTTTCTAACTGGTTTACCTAGATCACCGACTGGTAGATATGCAGTTTGGGTGATAGGGGATTTTCTAACAAAAATAGCTCACTTTTTCTTTTTGAGTATGACAGTCTACAGAAAAAGTTGGCTGAAATATATATGCAACAAATAGGAAGATAACACGGTATCTCAGTAAGTATCGTGTCAGATTGAGACATTCGGTTCACTTCACATTTTTGGAAAAGTTTGCATCAGAGTTTGGGCACCAAGTTAAGATTCAGCACAACTTACCACCCCTAGACAGATGAATAATCAGAAAGAAATATCTAGACATTGGAAGATATTCTACGAGCCTGTACATTAGACCTTGGTGGATCTTAGGAGAATCACCTTCACTTGGTAGAATTTTCGTTTAATAATAGTAATCAGACCAGTATTCAAAAGGCACCTTTTTAAGTACTGTACGGGTGGAAGTGTAGGTAACTATTGGCTTGGGATGGCATTGTGAGCGAAAGATGTTAGGCCCTAAAATAATTACACAAATAGTAAAGGTTGTCAAGAAGATTAGAAAGCGACTTCGGGTTGCACAAGATAGGCATCGATATTAACAGATCAACATCGTAGGCCATTAGATTTTTGTGTCGACGACTACGTGTTCTTAAGATTTTGCTTACCTGTGGAGCATTAGATTCAGGGTTCACGGGAAGCTTAGTCCACGATACGTAGGTCCGTTCGATATTATCGAGCGTGTAGGTGATGTTGCTTATCGTCTTGCCCTTCCACCTTTGCTCCGTGAGGTGCACGATATATTTTATGTGTCTCAGTTGCGTTGGTATATTTCATATTTGAGTCATATCATCGATCACTTTGAATTAGTCATTGGTACTGACTTATCTTATGAGGATCAACCAATATCCATATTGGATCGAAGGGAGAAGGGGATCAAGAACCGGAGTATTTTTCTTGTCCGGGTTACTTGGGGCCATCACTCTCTAGGAGAATCGACATGGGAGTGCAAGGACGATATTCGATCCTGGTACCCGTACATATTTAATTCATAATGTATATCCTTTCTTATATCTTCATATCTCGGATTCTGTGATCAGGTGATCACCTTTATGTTGGGATGATATTGCTTGCGTGTGTAGTTGCTAGTAAAATTTATTGTGCTTGTCCTGACTTCTCTAGCTATTGCTTGGATTTGAATTCCGATAATAGAATTTTTCTAAGGTAGATAGAGATGTCACTCCACGTTTTTGATATACGTATTTAGAATATATTTTATTTTAGCATGGTTGCATGTGCATGGAGACTAGACCCATTATTTGGTTTAACCTTGTTCATGGTTCATTTTGTCGGTTGGTTCAAGTCTTGAGAACCCTTGGTTCAACCCTCAACCCTACCATATATAACCCAACATTTTTCTTCTCTCTCTTCATTACTTCATTTCTTTCTCTCTCTTGTATTTTCTCTTCCCTTTCCATAGGAAAGTACACCTTGCATGAGAAATAAAAAAACCCTCAATATTATTGTTTCATTATGTTTGTTATGTATTTCTAAGCACTTTTAGAACTTGAAGTTTTTTGTTTTGATGGATGGTTTTGAGCATATCTACATTTCTAACTTAGGGTTTTTATGGGTTTCAGGAGTTTTCTTGGTTTTGATCTATTAACATATATTTTCGAAAACCAATTTTGCTACAAGATAGAGATTTCAATTTGAAACATTTTAGCTTTTGTTCATTCGATTTGGACTTAAAATAAGGATTTTATGGATAAAACAGGATTTCAGTTTTTTGAGCTTTCGCCATGGCCGAACCTGATATTTGTAGAAGACGAAGTCTTCATTCGGCCAGCGAGTTATGCGGCCGAGAGTGCTATGCATCTTGAGAGGGCTATACGGCCTGAGCTTTCGTCGCATACTGACCAGCATGCGTCCATCTCATTGGATGCATGAATGCCATCACACAAGTATTCTGGAGCTTATCCTTGAATTCCTTGTGTGTTCACTCGCTGAAAGAATGAGAAATTTGCTATGTCCAAAAGAGCAGCATGCGGTGGACCCATATGCGACAAGCAGGCATATGCGACAAGAAGGCATATACGGCAAGCAGAGTATGCGGCCACTTTCCCTTGGACGCATGACTTTGAAATCTTGGCACATCTTTCTATGGTTTTATCTTTTCTTTCTAACACAATTTATGGCTTGTCATATCAATCACTTTATGTCACATCACTGACACTTTATTTATTGGCCGTTACTTCAACACTTGTCCCAAGGAGTAGACTTTAACCCTGAACATGCGACCTAGACGTCATATGCGACCAAGTGTTTCATGCGGCCCTGAATTCATATGCTGCCAGGACTTTCCATGCGATCCTGACTTTATATGCGGCCCTGACTTCATATGCGGCCAGGACTTGTCATGAGGCCCTGACTTCACATGCGGCCTAGAGTCATATGCGGCCTGGACTTCCTACTCGGCCTAGAGACCTATGCGGCCTTACTTATTTTGATTGAATGTTTTATTATTCTTTTATGACCTAATTTATAATTGGTAATTGGACTCGAATACTATATTCGTGCTGATACCACTATTGCCTGATATTTGTCAATGATTTAATTTGCACCGAGGTACGACACATCGTGTCACGTGTTAAGTGATTATATTTGGATTGTGCATCAAGAATGCCTCCATAATTCTAAAAGCATAATATTATAAATATATATACTATTTTGCCAGCACGGGCATAATAAGCGAGTCAACTACCAAAGCGTGGCTAGGATACTAATTGACTGAATATTGCATACACACTCGGATGAATCCAGATTTGACTTTCATGGATTCATATCTAGCGTGCCCACACTTGTACGACATCTTATAGGAAATTCTAATGTGACCACGCCTTGAGGTTTCGAACACAACATAGGTCTAATTAGATAACTAAAAGTGGTAGTAACATTTAGAGGGAACGATACTCCAAGATTATGCCAACGAACCTTCCCACAGAGATTTATTCTAAGTGCGCTGTGGTTAGGCCACTATAGATACTGTATATCGTCTGCCTTAGTGGAGTATAGTATTTGACCTATTATTATGTCGAGCCACTGTTTCACAATAGGAACAATAGAACCGCTAGTACCGTATTTTTAGCGCAGTGGTCCTACGGGGAACTGGTGCTTCTCGTGAATACCTATTTTATTTATCGATTGGTTCGGTTAGCTCATGTTTGGTACTGGCGTGGTCTGAGGATACCTATTATGCATTATTTCTGAGATAACCTCTGACTCCATAATTAGCAAGCCGTACAAGTGTTTGATCGATATAAGAAAATGGACTTGGTTGTGATTGTATTATTCGGTTAGTAGCCCAGGGATGCAGACTATCATAGTATGATGGTTCAACCATTGTCATTGTTTGGTTGTAAAGTTAGGCCGTTGTAAACCCCTTCACCAAAAAATAGGTATTTTGTGTGTATTTTATATTTATTGTATTTATTTAGATTATTTTTTAAAATTAATTAAAACATAATTATTGTATTTGGATACTTCACGGTAGTTTGAATATTAATGATATAGGACGACCCCAAAATCTACATCGTCCTTCGTAGAAAGAAGCCTATACTGGAGACACTACTCGTAGGATCTTCGTGTAACACAAAATTCGGCCATTCAACATTAGTGTGGCACTAGTGTAACAACCATAGATTCTTATATTTAATATTTTTATATTTTTATATAAATAATTTAGTTATGGTTATTTTCTAATCCTAATTTTCTTTAATAGCAACCCATAATTCAAATACCACCATGAGAATCCCATACCAATCAATCTAGGCAATTTGCCTTTCTTTAATTAGCAACCCATAATTCATTTCCTCCTCTTTCAAGTGCTACTTGCAATCCAAGCTCTAATGCTTCTTAGATGATGAAATTGAGAGGGAATGGGTGTTAATTGGGTTGAATTTGGTAAAGGAATAAAGTTATTTGGGGATGAACTAAATTGGGGATCTAGAATAAAATAAAATAAAGAGGAATAAAGTGAGAACCCCCTCCTATAGGTGGTCGTCCCCCTCTTTCCCCTTTCCCAAGCAACAATTTGCCAAAATATACCCCCACTAGTTAATTATGAGGAATAATTAGGAAGGGCTATATTAGAAAATTACTAAACTAAAGTATATTAATCTAATCTTCTTAATTAATTAAAGAAAATGGTCTAATGGGATTAGTCTATTGTTGGGCTCAATGTGTCATAAAAACTAATGGGTCCAATAATGACATGTCTAGATAACCATAGGCGAACACACTAACAAATAATTAAAAAGCATAACTCAATATAATTAGTTAGTAGCACATAATATAAATATTTAATCACTAAATAATAAATATGCTAAATGACCAAAATACCCCCATCTTGAAATATGGTATTCACAGAGTCAGAGAAGCATTAGAGCTCAGGTGCAGGCAGAATTGTTGGAGGACTTCGCTATTGCAGAGAATGGTTCAATGAGGCACGTGACTAGCCTATGTGTGCATAGAGGTGACCTGCGGGAAAAGATTATGTAGGAGGCTCATCGTTCCCAGTATTCTATACATCCTTGAGCCAACAAGAGATACAAGGACCGGAGAGAACACGTGTGATGGTATAGGATAAAGAGAGATATGGCACGCTTTGTCTCCAAGTGTCTAGTGTGCCAGTAGGTCAAAGCCGAGAGACGGAGACCAGAAGGGTTGCTCCAACCACTATCGAGTCCTGATTAAAAATAGGAACATATCACGATGGATTTTATTTCTGGATTTCCACATAATCCAGGATAGAAGGACGCAGTTTGGGTCAACTTTGATCGATTGACCAAATTATCCCTCTTTTTACCTTTCAAAGTGGATTATCCATGGAGAATCTCGTCGATTTATATGTGAGACAGATCGTCAGGCTGCATGGAGTTCCAGTTAGCATCGTCTACAATCAGGATAGTAGATTTATATTCCATTTTTGGAGGAGTATGCAGGCCATATTGGGTACCCAACTTAAATTTAGCACTACTTACTACCTTCTGACGTATGGACAGTCAGAAAGGACTATTCAGACAATCGGGGATATGCTTCAGACATATGTACTAGATTTTGGTGGCTTATGGTAGGACCATCTTCACCTGGTAGAGTTTGCATACACCAATAGCTATCAGGCCAGTATCTAGATGTCTTCTTTCAAGGCTCTGTATGGTAGAAGATGTCAGAATCCATTATCTTGTGACGGCGTAGGCGAGATAGAACTTTTGGGACCAGAGATGGTAGTTGATATTGCAGAAAAGGTGAAGCGGATTAGAGATAGACTTCGGGTGGCCAAGGACAGACAAAAGCAATGGGCCGATAGCCACTAGAGACTGTTAGAGTTTGAGGTTAGAAATTTAATATTCTTGAGAATTTCTTTGACACGTGGTATGATTCATTTTGGTGGAGGTGGGAAGCTTAGTCCAAGGTTCATCGGACCTTTCAGTATTCTAGAGAAGGTCGGTGTCATAACATATCAATTAGACTTACCCCCTATATTGGAAGGAGTACACAACGTATTTTACTTATTCCAGCAGAGACATTATGTGGCAGATCCTAGCCATGTACTAGACTATTCAGAGCTTGAGGTTGGGCCAAGTCTCCGTTATTTAGAGCATTCGGTAGAGATCCCAGATCGCAGGGAGAAGGTGCTTTATAACCAGATGATTCCATTGGCTCATGTCACTACCACATTCCGAAAATGGGGGTATTTTCGACTTTTTATAATATTCAATATTATGGTAGTTATAATTAAGTAATTGCATGATAATTAATTATTTTAAATAATTATGCGATGTGTAAATTAAATATAATTATATGCAATGTCCATTTATTTTGAGCTAGCAGACTTGACCTAGAAGCCAGTAGATGAACACCTGTCCAAATTGTGGAATTATGTAATTAATTGTTTTATTTATAATTTATTTATTGGAGATTGTAATTAATTACCGTAATTTAAATTAATTATTGCGCATTGCCTTTGCTTCGATATTTGGAGCACTACCCTGACTTTTGTCTTCCAACAAATTTTACAATCTTGCCCTAGACATGCCCGCCTTCCATTCTGCTATTTTTGCAACTCATAATTATGCTCTTTGTGCATTATTTCTAGCCGCACAAAAATCGTCGCGGACGTTATTTAATAAATTCCTATTTTGTATCGTTGTGCGTTCCAATTAAAAATTGGGGACAATCTTGACCTATTTTTTGTGCGGCCCAAATTAGGGTAATATTCTGTTCTGAGTCTTCTTCACTATTGGTATTGATGACCTGACCTGATTTTGGCCCCATGTACTCCTAATTAATCTTTGAACACAACTTGCATTTTATTTCTATTTAAATTGAGGATACTAATTTAACCGATTCTGAAATTCCAATTTAATTCCAGTGCCCTGTAAATTGAGCCCATACCAATCTTACAGCGCCCCCTGACCCTACAAAACATCGGACCCCGAATCGCCCGCCAAATTTTCGTCATTTTATGTGGTTATGCAATTTCCCAAATTTAAGGGGGCTAATTTGTAAATTTGCATTTTGGTGTAAACAACCAATTATTTAAGCAATGAGGGAACCTAATATATTTTATTTAAACTCTCACCCTCACCCACATGAAGGAATTCTCCATGTTTAATCTGGACCACCCATTTAATTGGGTGCATCCTCACCATTAGATTCCACACACCTCTTCATATATAATGTCCCATCCTAAACCCTAATCCCTAGGCAACCTAGGTTTTCCCCCACCTCAAGCCTCCTCCATCCTCAACGTAGGAAACCAAAACTCCTTCTTCTCCTTCTTCCTTTCTTCTTCTCTTTTCTTCTTCTTTTCTTCTTCTTCTTTCCTTAGTTTTCTTTTTGAATTTCAAAGAGAAAAAAAGGGGGGAAACATTACTGTTCTCAACCCGACTCCCTGATTCATCCGGCGGCCGCTGTCAGTCCGGCGATCTCCCCGACTCCTCCCTACTGCTCAGCCCGGCCCGGCGGCTCCTCCCCTCCGCCTTGCTGCGGCTTCTCCCCACTCCATCTCCATCTACATCCGGCCCGAGCTCCCCCGCGCTCGAGTTCCCCGTCGAGCCCGACTCCGGCGCCCCACTGCACCCGGCGGTGCCAACTCGCTGTACACGATCCTCCTCCGGCCAAGGCGAGAACCTCGACCCCGGCCTCTTTCCGAGCCGCTCCGGTCACACTTCCACAGCCGGACAGCATCACCCCGCTGCTCCCAATCACGACCATCACCACCATTACTCAAACCTCCATCCATCCATCCATCCATCCATCTCTACACCGGCGGCCTCCCCACCACCTGCCGACTGTACTCTCCGGCGGCCCGGTCAACCACCCGAGCTCCCGCTGTCAATCCCCTCCGGCTGCTCCTCCAGACCGAGCCCTTCCTCCCTCCGCTGGACGACCTCCCCGCTCCGGCTCTACTCCGACGCTGTCCCCTCGACTCCGGCGCAGCACCCCGTGCAGCTCCGGCAACTCCGGCACTCTCCCTCCACGTCGAGCCCGCTGTCATTCATCACCACCACCATTATCTTCATTCATTATCACCACCACCATCATCTTCATTATCACCACCACCATCATCTTCATTCATCACCACCACCACCACCTACATCTATTACCTCCTCCTCCTCCTCCCTGTACTCCGGCGGTCCCTGCCGTACTCCGGCCAGCAAGCCGACCCCCATCCCCCTGTGAGTTCTCTCCCTCTCCTTCTTCCCTCTTTGATATAACAATATACATGTATGTAGTATGTATGTAAATGTGTATGTAGGTAATTAATGTAAGGTATATGTGATTGTATATACTTAATCAATGTGTGGGAATACGTGTATAGTATTATTTTAATTAATGTCTAATACATGTATATGTATAAGTATTTATTTAATGTTTAATATATGTATTAGTATATAATTGTATTATTGAAAATCTATTAGTATATATTAATTAATGTATAGATATATATATGTATATAAATATATATAAACGTATTTCTGAGTATGTGTATTAATACGTATTTTGTTAGATATATATCTAGTATGTGTTAGTATTAACTAATATATTCTAGTACGTATTCTAGTACGTATATATATAGTATATAAAAATTAATTTGGTATTAGTATATATATAAAGTGTATCTTGGTATATGTACCAATATAGATATGTATGTATTTTGGTATAATTATATATTGGTAAAATATATATTAAATTAATATTTTTGGTATAAATATGTGTACCTATATATATATATATGTATAAACATATTTTTGGTATATATGTACTATATACATATTGGTATATGTATACTCTAGTATGTGTGTATTGATGTATATATAGACATGTATTCAGGTATATAGTATATAAATTTTATTTGGTATATGATACATATGTATAGATATAACAAATATATATATATTTTTCCTAGTACATATATATGTATACATGTATATTCTTAAATATAGTTATGAATAAATATGTTATGTATATTTATAACATAAAAAAATAAATAAATATATATATATATATATATATATATATATATATATATATATATACTCTATCTAGTGTATCTACACTTATATGTATTTTTGTACAAAACTACTGATATACATTTATATATGTACTTTATACGTATTAAACTGATACATATATGTATTCTCTGAGTATAAATGTATAATTATTTATGTATATCCTACTAGATGACCCTAGTTGACTAGTGCCTTGCCTGGCATAGCCCTGAGGCCAGTATATTTCTTTTGTATGTTAGTATAGTATCTGATGCAAGTGTTATAATTGTGATTTGTCTTTAGGACTGTTGGTTCCTCCAGGCGATATTCTGGAACAGGACCTCGGTATTCACCAGCTAAAGACCAAAGGCGAGTACATTCTCTGATTAGTTTCTAATTTATGATATCTCCTATGTTCACTGTATCTAGTGTAAATATCCATGTCCTTGACACATTGGTTACACGGATTGGTATACACGGATATCGTCATGAGATATTATTCCTTATTCATGGTGTAGCTTGTACAAGACTTGTTTCCTTGATATCTTGTGCATGTACAGACACTGAGACCCGGGGAGATTTGCTACCTCCTTAGGGGATCCCGTGCCATAGCGTACCATGATTGGATCTACTATACCAGTCGGGGGTTTGGGGAGTACTTTAGTGTAGATATGTGATCATACCCAACTTTATATGTACCATAGCTCACCCCACATCTCACGTCGGGTGCGGCCTGACCATTTATATGAACCATAGCTGTTACGTGTGATTAGCCTGACCTCTACATGCATCATAGCTAACCAACGGTTAGCCTGACTTTATATGAACCATAGCTAATCACATGTAACCAGCCTGATCAAGTTCCCAAGCCGATCACATGTTAAAGCTAGTACTCACACACTTAGTCATAGGATTCTTGCTCAGTGACATTTGTTCTTTTCCTGTATTTACTTACAGTATTTCCAGTATTTCTCTCATTGTACATTTCTCGTACCTATACATGCATCTGGTATGTTTCCATCTAGAACTGCTACATAGTTTATGTCATTTATATAGAACTGCTAGTTAGAGATGTACTTTGCTCCTTCCTGACTGAAAATATTTTCCAGACTGTGACCTTAGTAGACTGGCTCTGACATACTTGGGGATTGGAAGTAATGATTGCAGGTATGATTATTGTGTCATTAGACTTGTGTTGTATTCTTTTATCTCTTCATTTTTCTATCGTGCTACAGTTGTGATTGAGTATTTTTAGATTTATTTATGATATCCACTTCTCCTTATGGAGTTGGATACTAGCGTGAGATTGTTTAGATAGTACTTGACCTAGACAGCGTTCTACCGCCGATGCTGTGGCGTAGGCTGGACGTACCCACGCTCTCGTGCCCCTAAACCGGGTGCGGGTCATGACACGTTTTAGTGGTGGCCCATGCAAGTCCGACTTCGCAAGTTGTACGATGTCGTAGTAGTGCGACGTCATAGTTGTACTACTGCGTACCTGCTATTGAATATAGGACATAGGATACTAGGATGAGAGAGGATACTCAATCACAAATTATTTGAGAGATTCCTGGGACGACCCCTTGAGAATCTTGTTATAATTTCCAATTTAAATCTTTTTCCTTGATTCCGTCCGCTCTCGCTTGTTGTTACTGAACTTGATTCTGGTTGAGCAGTTATTAAATTAAATTCTTGGCATTATTGTTGAGTTTGATTCTTGTTGACCAGTTGTTAACTTAAATTCTTGGTATCGTTGTTGAGTTGATTTCAAATTGAGATGAATTTTTACGGACTAGAATTTATGGTATCATCTGATGACATATATTGATGAGGACAGTGAGGAAGGTAAAACGTCTACTTTGGTTATGGAACCTAGAATTTATCGCAGCCATATTAGCTGTCGTGACGAGAACGTAGGAACCTAACTTGGATGTACATACTTTAGTTATGAGATTTAGAGTTTCTCGCAGCCATACCGGTTGGCGTGGCGAGTATTCTAGATGACATGATTATAGGGTTGTATACCTTAGTTACGGAACCTGTCGTTTATCGCATCTATGCTTACTGGCGTGGCGAGGATTCTAAGTGTCATGATTTCGGATAGACGTGTATGATTATCAGGTTGTATCTTAAATTGGTTCTTAAAATATCATCTCAAGACTTATCTATTTCTGTTATTCCAGGACTTTGTTCTACCGCTTCTTTCTTTACTAGCAGTAAAGATACCTTCTGTCCTCAATTCAGTCTTTGAGCTCCTATCCCTTGAGGATTTCTTGTTAAGTATGATAATTAGTGGCTTGTAATTTTGTTTGTGTCTTGTATTAGTATTGACTGTGTTGCTAGTGAGTTGTAAGTGTTTCTTAGTTGGACATGTGAGCAGTAGGCTTTAATCTAGAGTTAGCCCTTAGCATAATACCTTGTAGCAATGGTTCTAGGATAAGTGTCGTTAGAGACTATGATTAGAAGGAGAGTATAGAGTTTCAGTGATAGTTCAAGAGTTAGTATCAGAGCCAACATACCGTCCTGGATAATCATGACTATGCAATTGGATGATCTACGTGAACAATTAAGTATCCAGGAATTATGTTAAGGATTTATGGAGCATGATGTTCAATTTGATTATTGATATCGGGTGTGTTAAAGGTAAGGAATTGTATATACATAAAAGAGTTAATGGGCTGTCATGAGTGGAGAAATATCGGAATTGGTAATGAAGATAGTGAAGCGTACCATGGATTAGTTTAACAGGCTATAAAAAGGTTAAAAGGAAATACATATACAACAATCGAGATGAGGAACCATACACATACCCATGAGAGTAAAGAAACATGAGTTCTAAAGGACTTGATGAGATAATCCATTAATGAAGCTAGTGATATAATACCAAGAGTGCTAATGATTCTATATCGATGATTAGTCGAGGATGACGTTAATAACAGTAAGCACTCTGTATGATGATAACTAGATGATATACCAGTTGACATAAATTGAAAATCATGAAAGAAATTACAGGTGATGATAACTTTGATCAATGGAGATAATGGTGCAAGTGATTCAGGCAGTACAATTTTAGTACACAGTTATAGACACTAGATGCATTGAGTGCACCTTGAGTATCAGAGACCGTGAGCACTGATATGTACATTTGTGGAGTTATAAATTAAAAGGTGGAAAAAAAAATTTTATTTTTAGAATAATTGAGGAGTTGAGATTACGTCATTAAATTTTTGAGGATTTCAAATATGAATTCAATAAACATGGTTAAGGCTACATAGATTTTTGGAGTAATTAAATTTTATTCGATGTTGAGTATCTGATTTTGAGGAAGTATATACATTTTACTTTAAAGTTGTTCGAGCAGTTAAACCTTGACGATTATTTGAGGATTAATTTTTATAGTGGATGAGAAACATGTATATTAATAGATGATGTACATGTGTCATGATCTGTTGACTTGAGCATGATGGAGATAGCACCACAGACTGACTTGGGTGTCCACCTAGAGTTGTATTGGGAAGAGCAGTACTTAGTATGGTGTCACACTTGGTGTGCACTGGAGTGATGAGGACAAGTAGTATGGACTAGTATGGACAATTGTAGTAGGAACGGGAACTGACAGAGGGTATGGTACTAAGGAGATAGAGGTATCAACTTAGATGTATTATTGAATCATGGTTATATTAGAGATTCTTGGCATCAGATTTAGGTGTTAATAGACATGTGTGTGCACATGGATATATTCATGGATCTTGTGGATAAATGACTAGTTGATATGGGTACCAGTGTACATGAATAGGAATTAGTTAGTGAATGTGCTAGAGTTAAGTGTTTGTTAGAGATATGAGATACCACAAGAAAATGTTAGCAGGTTCCTTCTTTTCTCATGTTGTTTTCGTCTTCTGATTGATTGATTCCCTAGTACCGTGGTTTGTATTCGTGATTTACTTGTTAGAATATAGTTAGTAGTACACCCTGACAGAGACTGTAATACCATGACAGGACACATGACCTATATCTTTTCTTAGATTGCATGACGGTAGGTAGAACCTTCTTAAACCATGATCATTGGGGTTTGGACCATAGCAAGGATCTATGACAAGGTTATGACCTGACAAGAGACACGAGATGCTAAAATTTTGGAAGATAAGCATAAAGAATTAAGGATTAATATGGCAGAGTTGATAAATCATTGATTTTATCAAAATTGAGATGTGATTAAATTATCATTAGACTTCGAGGATAAACATTAATTTAAATGAGAGGTTGAAAATTTAATATGGTAGGATTGATGATTATTGATTATGATATATTTTTCATTAAAACTTTTGAGAAATTTTAGAAGATTATTATAATATTTTATTGGACTGGAAGATAAAGATTTAATTAAAAATATTAATTGAGGATTTGGCGAGTATTATATTATTTGAGTATTATGAGGAAAAAGGAATCGAGGATTTAGATCACTAATGGATTAGTGTTTTGATGGAAATTTTAAATGTGCATTGTTGGATTAAGTTAGAGGAGTAGATATCAATTCGGGTTTTAATAACTAACATCAGATTCGTAGGAGATTATGATACGAATGGAGTTCGATGATAAATTTTCAGGATTTTTCAGGAATACAATAATTTCAAAATTTTGAAATTGTGAAAAGACATTATGGATTATTACCTGATGTCGTGGTTGAGGAATTTAAGTTTCAGGGAAATAATAATGTGTATGATTAAACACTAATATGAGGATTTTAAATTTCGAGGACAAAATTCTTTTAAGGAGGGTAGACTTGTCACTACCACATTCCGAAAACGGGGGTATTTTTGACTTTTTATAATATTCAATATTATGGTAGTTATAACTAAGTAATTGCATGATAATTAATTGTTTTAAATAATTATACGATGTGTAAATTAAATATAATTATATGTAGTGTCCATTTATTTTGAGCTAGCAGACTTGACCTAGAAGCCAGTAGATGAACACCTGTCCAAATTGTGGAATTATGTAATTAATTGTTTTATTTATAATTTATTTATTGGAGATTGTAATTAATTACCGTAATTTAAATTAATTATTGCGCATTGCCTTTGCTTCGATATTTGGAGCACTACCCTGACTTTTGTCTTCCAACAAATTTTACGATCTTGCCCTAGACATGCCCGCCTTCCATTCTGCTATTTTTGCAACTCATAATTATGCTCTCTGTGCATTATTTCTAGCCGCACAAAAATCGTCGCGGACGTTATTTAATAAATTCCTATTTTGTATCGTTGTGCGTTCCAATTAAAAATTGGGAACAATCTTGACCTATTTTTTGTGCGGCCCAAATTAGGGTAATATTCTGTTCTGAGTCTTCTTCACTATTGGTATTGATGACCTGACCTGATTTTGGCCCCATGTACTCCTAATTAATCTTTGAACACAACTTACATTTTATTTCTATTTAAATTGAGGATACTAATTTAACCGATTCTGAAATTCCAATTTAATTCCAGTGCCCTGTAAATTGAGCCCATACCAATCTTACAGCGCCCCCTGACCCTACAAAACATCGGACCCCGAATCGCCCGCCAAATTTTCGTCATTTTATGTGGTTGTGCAATTTCCCAAATTTAAGGGGGCTAATTTGCAAATTTGCATTTTGGTGTAAACAACCAATTATTTAAGCAATGAGGGAACCTAATATATTTTATTTAAACTCTCACCCTCACCCACATGAAGGAATTCTCCATGTTTAATCTGGACCACCCATTTAATTGGGTGCATCCTCACCATTAGATTCCACACACCTCTTCATATATAATGTCCCATCCTAAACCCTAATCCCTAGGCAACCTAGGTTTTCCCCCACCTCAAGCCTCCTCCATCCTCAACGTAGGAAACCAAAACTCCTTCTTCTCCTACTTCCTTTCTTCTTCTCTTTTCTTCTTCTTTTCTTCTTCTTCTTTCCTTAGTTTTCTTTTTGAATTTCAAAGAGAAAAAAAGGGAGGAAACATTACTGTTCTCAACCCGACTCCCTGATTCATCCGGCGGCCGCTGTCAGTCCGGCGATCTCCCCGACTCCTCCCTACTGCTCAGCCCGGCCCGGCGGCTCCTCCCCTCCGCCTTGCTGCGGCTGCTCCCCACTCCATCTCCATCTACATCCGGCCCGAGCTCCCCCGCGCTCGAGTTCCCCGTCGAGCCCGACTCCGGCGCCCCACTGCACCCGGTGGTGCCAACTCGCTGTACACGATCCTCCTCCGGCCAAGGCGAGAACCTCGACCCCGGCCTCTTTCCGAGCCGCTCCAGTCACACTTCCACAGCCGGACAGCATCACCCCGCTGCTCCCAATCATGACCATCACCACCATTACTCAAACCTCCATCCATCCATCCATCCATCCATCTCTACACCAGCGGCCTCCCCACCACCTGCCGACTGCACTCTCCGGCGGCCCGGTCAGCCACCCGAGCTCCCGCTGTCAATCCCATCCGGCTGCTCCTCCAGACCGAGCCCTTCCTCCCTCCGCTGGACGACCTCCCCGCTCCGGCTCTACTCCGACGCTGACCCCTCGACTCCGGCGCAGCACCCCGTGCAGCTCCGGCAACTCCGGCACTCTCCCTCCACGTCGAGCCCGCTGTCATTCATCACCACCACCATTATCTTCATTCATTATCACCACCACCATCATCTTCATTATCACCACCACCATCATCTTCATTCATCACCACCACCACCACCTACATCTATTACCTCCTCCTCCTCCTCCCTGTACTCCGGCGGTCCCTGCCGTACTCCGGCCAGCAAGCCGACCCCCATCCCCCTGTGAGTTCTCTCCCTCTCCTTCTTCCCTCTTTGATATAACAATATACATGTATGTAGTATGTATGTAAATGTGTATGTAGGTAATTAATGTAAGGTATATGTGATTGTATATACTTAATCAATGTGTAGGAATACGTGTATAGTATTATTTTAATTAATGTCTAATACATGTATATGTATAAGTATTTATTTAATGTTTAATATATGTATTAGTGAAAATCTATTAGTATATATTAATTAATGTGTAGATATATATATGTATATAAATATATATAAACGTATTTCTGAGTATGTGTATTAATACGTATTTTGTTAGATATATATCTAGTATGTGTTAGTATTAACTAATATATTCTAGTACGTATTCTAGTACGTATATATATAGTATATAAAAATTAATTTGGTATTAGTATATATATAAAGTGTATCTTGGTATATGTACCAATATAGATATGTATGTATTTTGGTATAATTATATATTGGTAAAATATATATTAAATTAATATTTTTGGTATAAATATGTGTACCTATATATATATATATATGTATAAACATATTTTTGGTATATATGTACTATATACATATTGGTATATGTATACTCTAGTATGTGTGTATTGATGTATATATAGACATGTATTCAGGTATATAGTATATAAATTTTATTTGGTATATGATACATATGTATAGATATAACAAATATATATATATTTTCCCTAGTACATATATATGTATACATATATATTCTTAAATATAGTTATGAATAAATGTGTTATGTATATTTGTAACATAAAAAAATAAATAAATATATATATATATATATATATATATATATATATATATATATACTCTATCTAGTGTATCTACACTTATATGTATTTTTGTACAAAACTACTGATATACATTTATATATGTACTTTATACGTATTAAACTGATACATATATGTATTCTCTGAGTATAAATGTATAATTATTTATGTATATCCTACTAGATGACCCTAGTTGACTAGTGCCTTGCCTGGCATAGCCCTGAGGCCAGTATATTTCTTTTGTGTGTTAGTATAGTATCTGATGCAAGTGTTATAATTGTGATTTGTCTTTAGGACTGTTGGTTCCTCCAGGCGATATTCTGGAACAGGACCTCGGTATTCACCAGCTAAGGACCAAAGGCGAGTACATTCTCTGATTAGTTTCTAATTTATGATATCTCCTATGTTCACTGTATCTAGTATAAATATCCATGTCCTTGACACATTGGTTACACGGATTGGTATACACGGATCTCGTCATGAGATGTTATTCCTTATTCATGGTGTAGCTTGTACAAGACTTGTTTCCTTGATATCTTGTGCATGTACAGACACTGAGACCCGGGGAGATTTGCTACCTCCTTAGGGGATCCCGTGCCATAGCGTACCATGATTGGATCTACTATACCAGTCGGGGGTTTGGGGAGTACTTTAGTGTAGATATGTGATCATACCCAACTTTATATGTACCATAGCTCACCCCACATCTCACGTCGGGTGCGGCCTGACCATTTATATGAACCATAGCTGTTACGTGTGATTAGCCTGACCTCTACATGCATCATAGCTTACCAACGGTTAGCCTGACTTTATATGAACCATAGCTAATCACATGTAACCAGCCTGATCAAGTTCCCAAGCCTATCACATGTTAAAGCTAGTACTCACACACTTAGTCATAGGATTCTTACTCAGTGACATTTGTTCTTTTCCTGTATTTACTTACAGTATTTCCAGTATTTCTCTCATTGTACATTTCTCGTACCTATACATGCATCTGGTATGTTTCCATCTAGAACTGCTACATAGTTTATGTCATTTATATAGAACTGCTAGTTAGAGATGTACTTTGCTCCTTCCTGACTGAAAATATTTTCCAGACTGTGACCTTAGTAGACTGGCTCTGACATACTTGGGGATTGGAAGTAATGATTGCAGGTATGATTATTGTGTCATTAGACTTGTGTTGTATTCTTTTATCTCTTCATTTTCCTATCGTGCTGCAGTTGTGATTGAGTATTTTTAGATTTATTTATGATATCCACTTCTCCTTATGGAGTTGGATACTAGCGTGAGATTGTTTAGATAGTACTTGACCTAGACAGCGTTCTACCGCCGATGCTGCGGCGTAGGCTGGACGTACCCACGCTCTCGTGCCCCTAAACCGGGTGCGGGTCGTGACAGCTCACGTTGCTTTGAGGCATCACTCCCCCGATGAGTCTACTTGGGAGCGGAAAGATGAGATGCGTGAGCGTTACCCCTATCTTTTTGCACCATGAGGTATTTTTCCCTTCTTGTACTTATTCTACATTAAATTTTGAGAACAATTTTTTGTAAGGAGGGTAGGTTTGTAGCACCCACTTCCAGGATTTACTAATAATAATATGTACACCTTTAGGATTTATACAATAATAAGGAAATATTAGATATTTATTACTTAGTGAAGCTCACTCTAAGGTTTGGAACCATGGTTAGGCCATTAGGAATTTTTAGGAATTTTCTATAATTATTAATAGATAAAATCTATTTTTCTAGGACTTCTAAGAATTTTTGTAAGAAAACCTAGAGGCCAAATTTGACCCCAAATATTTTTTTTGGGTTTAATATGCAGTTATGTATATTCTAGAATATTTCCATAAATTTTTGAATATTTATTTTGAGTTAATTAAGTTTAAAATATTAATAAAATAATTTTTAGAAATTAAAAATTAAAAAGAATTAATCCTAAAACCCAGTCAACCACTCTGGGGCACGTACGTCAGCGGCCGTAGCTGGATCTGCGGGCCCAGCTGTCAGGCGGGTGCATAGAAGGGTGAGTCCGAGCCGGACTTGGATTTTCGAGCTGAGCCGAGCTGGGCTAAGCTCGAGCATGAGCCGAGCCGTGTTCCACCATAGCCGCTCATTTAAGAGCAGGATCATCTAAGAGGCAGACACATGGAAGTCTTAGCCGCGGGTGCTGTCCAATGCACTATATATATAGATATATGGTTATAATTTAGGGTTTTGATATATCTGCTGATTATTGGACGGGAGAGAGAGGAGGTTCTCATCTAGGGTTCGTTCGACTTCGCATAGCCATTACTCCTAGCTCCAAACTTCAAACATATCCCTTTTTCTTGCGTTGGAACCGTCTAGACATTATCTTCTAGAATATGTAATTTATTTTCATAAATTATGAGCCTAATTTTCTGTAAAATTTGTTGAATGACAATGAACCAATATCTGACATATTTTATTGTTTTCAAGATTTTGGGAGATCCCAAAATCAGAATAAAGAATCGTTAGAAGTGTCAGAAACCTGACACGATAAACCACATCATATATTTTCTTAGAATTAAATATAATATTTTACTATTCTGTAAAATTTGTGCAACCTAGATGTAGTCAGGGAACCAACGAAACTATCATCTGAGCGCCATATTGGCCATAATTTATTACCAACTTGTGAGTTTTTGAATCCGTTGATTCCAGCTTTTAAGTAGCATGGAAATCTACAGAAATCTATATAAAAATATGCATTATATGTTGGTTAACTTTTTGGTCAACAAGATATCTCGATTTGCGTGACACGAGTCTCAAGTTGATAAATTCTGTTTCTTTGGACAAAAATGAGATTTAATCTAAAATTTAGAATAATAGAATTAAAATAGAATTTTAGATTAATTATTTTAGAATTTAATAAAAAATAAGGTAAATTATCTTTTGACATGGTAATTCGTACTACATAGGTAATTTAGACTCTGATTTGGGACCTGATTCGTAACACAGCTAAGGACCACATGCGAGTACAATTTTGTAATTACTTTTAATATTTGATTATCTCTATAATGCATACTTATTATTGATTACTTGATTTTTGACACTCTTAATACGGATTAGTAAATGGTGGATTCTTGTATAAGATATGTGACTTTCTGGACTATTGTTATCTTATCGTATTTGGTTCAAAATCCATGTTGTACTAGTCGGAAAGGAAAATACTTAGTGGACATGTGAACTACCCTTTCCATCCTATGGTCTTACTGGAATAATAGCAGTCATGCACGACACATGTGGTTTGCCAGATTTTATCCTTAGTCATTCATATATTGACAAGGTATTTTAAATCTCGTAGATTAGTTTATTCATATTGGTTTCTCCCATACTTGCAGTTATTTTCTTTGGTCGCTTGTGAATATTATACCTCATTGCCAAAATAAGACTTCAGCAGTTAGTTATTCTGGTTGCCTTATTGTGATTTCAATTTTGTTGCTATCATATATTTCTTACTATTTATTACTGTATAGCTTCTACCATTTGTTGGAACTATTTTTACTTTGATGTACTCATTCCAATCCAGACTGGATAACAATACTTTAAATGACTACAATGAGGATGATAACCCTACACATAATGGAATCTATGTTGGTGACATAGTTGAGCCTGATCTTGCTCTTCAAGAGGATCATGAAGAGTTAGCAACTCAAACCCCAGCTGCATTTGAGTAGTCTAGTAAAGTAGTTGTTTTAGTTAGTTGTTTTGGACCTGATTGTTCTCCGGGACTTCTAGTTATATTTTGGATATTATCATTTGGATCTTTAGTATTATTTGGGAGACTATTTTGGACCCATATTTTTTAGACTATTATTTGATTATCTCCTTATGATTTTATTATCTCAATTTATGTGATGGAGTATAGTGTGGATAAGTATATATGTTGTGAGTTTTAGATTATAATTGTGGCTTATTGTAAAGAGTTCTACCACCGATACTACGGTGTAGGCTGGGCGTGCCCATGACTTATTCCCAATTTTAGGGTACGGGTCATGACATTAGGCCATACTTTCCTTAATTTCAAATATTGTCTAGGTCAAGGCTTGCTTTGATGCGCTCATGGTCTGCATCATGGACTCGAGGATTTTGAGACATTATCGATCGTTAGGGCCCTCGTGGTCGTCCTAGGTCATGTATGTTGTTTTTACATAGGGAGAAATGGATGGGACGGTAGACGTCATACTTTTTCCTCAGACTCTTACCGTGGATAGTCGTCCGAGAAAGCTGGTAGTTTTTTATCCTCTTCGGACTCAGAGGGAACACTATCCCCAGGATAGGAAGCTGCGTCCTCTTAAAGAAGGTGGATACCCCCAGGGATCTCCGTATTTATTCCTTGGGAATCACCGTCTTCTTGGAATGCCGGATTATCGTAGAGGTCCGAGGGATTACAACCCCCAGCTTGCGTAGACACTTGGGATCCAGTCACTACCATATTTCGAGATAAAGGTATTTTGGTCATTTAGCATATTTATTAATTAGTAATGTAAATATTATATTTTGTGCTACTAAATAATTATATTATATAGTATTATTTAAGTATTTGTTAGTAGGCTAGTCTATGTTTAGTTAGACTTGTTACTAGTGGACCCATTAGTTATCATACATAATTGAGCCCAACATTAGACTAAGCCCATTAGACCCTCTTCATTAGTTAATTAAGGAGATTTGTTTAATTTGCATTAGTTTAGAGACTTTACAATATATTCCTTCCTAATTATTCCTCATAATTGGCTAGTGGGGGTACATTGGGGAATCGATGTTGCTTGGGCAAGAGGAAAGAGGGGGTCGGCCACCTATAGGGAGGGTCTCTCTATCTTCTCTTCATTTCATTTAATTCTAAATCTCCAATTTAGTTCATCCCCAATTCACTTCATCACTCAACCAAATTCAACCTAATTCACATCGTTCTCTATCAATTTCATCATCTAAAAAGCATTGGAGCTTGAATTGCAAGGAGCATTTGAAGAAAGAGAAATTGACAAGAGAATTGTGTCCTTATTGTGTCCTAATTGTGTCCAAATAGATAAATTCTGAATACACCCCTTAATTTAGAGTCTAATTCATGTATTTAACCATTAGGAATCATCCTTTGGCTTAGGGCTACCCATAAGTTCAAGAACTAGTTTCATATGACTTGTATTATGGAATCTACTTGGTAATTTATGTCCAATTAGGGATAATTATGAGATTGACACATCAAGTATGTCATGAGACCAATTAGATCTAATTAGACTTAGATCGGGGTTATGGAACTAAGTACGTGTCCACAATTGGACACGAGTAGAGCGTATCATGGTATTTTATGATACAGTGTGATACATGACTCATTTTTCGATAATTTATGTAATTGCTCTTTATTTCCTTTGTAACAAATTGCATTAGTTATATATATGAGTATTTGATATGTGTGAATGATTAATATAGAGAATTGGGGGTTTTGGCATTCTATTTGGATGCGTA